>JAQQZT010000015.1:20620340-20642505 GCA_030068275.1 Clarias platycephalus | reverse complement strand
GGTTTACGAGTGTTTTGGAATACGAGCCCACTTCCGGAACGAATTATGCTCGTAATCCGAGGTTCCACTGTATAAATGTTTGACAAAGTTTGGGTTAGAGCTCTGGGGACTGCACCCTCTGCTGGTGGGGAGGGGAAATATCCTTGACTGGTGTCAAACTAAGCCTCTACCTTATGTTTTTGTTGAACACCACCTCCTAAAGAAAGGAGAAAGATGTTAATTGTACATGTCTTCTTGTTAGTATGGAGGTCAGCATGCAATTAATGATGTTTGGTCTGTGGAAATATTTTTTTTCCGCTCATTTGGATTTTTAAAGCCCCAATCAGGCTCGTCTGCCTTCAAAAACTCTGCAAGAACACAGAACCCAAAAGGACTTATTTGTAATACTAATAAGCAAGTATACAATGACTATATCTAGAATTATTTAGTGATCTTTTATTCCTTCATTTTTGGGGGGCTTTAAACATTCGTAAACTTTTAACATTTCTAAAACAGATGCTTAATATGATAAACATGAGTTAACAGTACTGGTATTAAATGATATAGTTGTGTAAAATAACATCCCATGAAGACTGGCTAATAGTCATTCCATTTCTCCATTCAGGATATTTTTTCAACTCCACAGACACTTTTAGCCATACTCTCATGTCTAGTGAGGTCCGGTCAAAGTTTAAAATGAACAACAACAACACCTGAAAAAAAATCGTTACAGTACATGCAGATTTTTGGTGAATGATGTGCTGTTGGCTTGTGCTGTGTCTGATTGTTTTCTTTCAGATGAAGAGTCGCTTGCAATCGACTGGCTTTGGAATCACGTGAAGTTCAGGTTGCAAAACACAATAGTAGGAACCCTGTATTAAACTTTATTAAATGTCTATATAGCTGTTAGGTATATATTTAAAAACAGCAGATGATGATGTGCCATGTAGCTTAGATATTCTCTACTGTCACATTTATATCATTCACAGTTTATTGAATTTCTGCATGTGTCCTTGCATGCCTACCCCATCTGATTTTAAACATTTATGTCTGAAATGTATGTCTGATATAAAGACACAAAATTGTGTCTTTTATTTTCAAAATGACTGTGTGCATATGGATTGTGTTATATTCTAACAGTGAGCAATGTGAAAAACAGCTATGGAGTCATTTACTAGCTCTCCTTCATTTAAGATGAAGTTAGATGATGGTGCTCTCCCTGTCCAGACATGCAATACTTTATTATAATTCAACCATTCTTTCTGTGTCATTATGCTTATACGTTTTTTGTTTGTTGGTTTGTTGTTTTTTTTGACACAAGTGTTGCCATCTGGAGGTCATATTAATGTTTCTGATCATGTTTTAGTGTAAAATATCCCTATAATTAAAATGACTGCACTTAAGGTTTCATACTACACTGTAAAGAGAAAAAAGATTATTGAGTTTGTAAAGAACTCCATTTACATTTTATTCCCATTTGTTTGCTTAAGGACAAAGAACTCTTTGTATATCTTCATTGAAAATCTTTGCAGCATTTCAGTGGCACAAAGACAGAGAGCGGTTTAGGATGCCAAGAAGAGTCCTGGTGTTTTTATTCTTTTTTTTCTCCCTTCTAAGCTGTTTACAGTTAAGATCCACCTTCATTTTTTGTCTTGCAATGCTTTCAGCAGTGCCATTTCTGAGCACTGCGTAGTGTCAATACTACCACTATAATATTGACAGTAAAGGATAAATCGCATGAAATGAGTGTAGTAGATTGCTGAAATAAATTGCTGTTAACAGGAGACTGCATGACCCAGATGAGTGGCTGTGCATAATTCATATCCATGAGTGGTGGTAATGTATTATTTAATGAAAAACGGATCAGGAGTTCTGAACTTCTGAAATTCAAGCAAACATAAAAACATTTTTTTTTAATGTATACTGTATTATCATGGTTTCATTAATCATTTACATTTGTATAATTTTGCATTTGTGATTTTACATAATTCCAGTGTATATATCCGCTTCATATGTACATATGTCTTTAGGGAGAAAATATTTATATATTCTTTATTGGAAAAAAATGTGACAAATGTGACAAATGAAACAAAAATAGAACTAATACAGCTCAAATTGCTTGGAGAAAGAAGGGTATATTTGAACAGGATTTCATTTCATCAGGCAATAAATTGGGGAGTAGATGAATGTTTAAACAGGCCCAATATTCAACCTTTAATAATCCTGTGGGATAAAAAAATTTGAGAATTTTTAAACTATGAGTTTTCAAAACCTAAGGATAAAGGAAATGGACCAAAGCTGAGGTGAGTCAGCCTCACCGGTTTCAATGAATCAGATTGGGAGCAGAAAGTAGCTGTCCTGTAAGTAACTGTCCTGTAAAGCTGTCTTGATGGTGGATAATCCTAATTTAAAAAAATCCTCAATGACAAAGAGTTCACAATCCAATGGCCACAGCAGTACTTCCAATGAACGAGCGAGTGGAACACCTGATCCTTGAAAATCAACTGATAACCTGTCGCCATCTTGTGGAAGAGACACATTTGTCTGTGGGAACTATACATGCAATACTTTATCAAGAAAACTTCCACATTATAGGAACTGAACTGAGAGTTGTTGCCACATCCGCTGTAGAGCCCTGAGCATGCTCCAAGCCATTTACACATGTTTCGGCCATTGAAGGAGTTCCTGGGAGGTCAGCGTTTCAGATGTGAAGCAGGCAGTCTAGTCCGATCATGGCTCTGCCATACTGAGAAAACGTTCTACATTGATGGTATCCGAGCACTAGTGAAACGCTGGGATAGTTTTAACAGAACTGTCTTCTGTTATTCTGCACAATCAAAACTACCGGTTTGACTTGAACACCTCCTCGTTATTCGCTAATACAGCTGAGAATATTGATATAACTTGATATTCGGATCTCGGGACTAGTTTTGTGGAGAAAATCAAGAACAAAGCATTTAAAATGTGTATTTTACCACAGCTCTGTTATAATCTCACACCTCGACTGGTAAGAATTTGTTGATTACCTTTCTATGAGAGTGCAGCAGCGGGCAGTAATGACTATAGTGGTGTTTATTAATGTGCTGGTTCTTATAGTGGTTGAACTGTTTTGTCTTACAGAACCAGTTTCTTTACATAAAGTAACTGATTTGCCATTCTCTTATCACTTAATGATCTGGGATTTTTTTTGTTGTTGTTGTTGTTTCACTTAACCTGCTTTTAAAACAGTTTTTCCTCCTTTAAATATGATTTGTTAATGTTTTTTATTTTTCACATCAAGCATGTTGGCATGACTGCAAGCTAAGGAGATGACTTATAAATGGCATGTTATGACTGATAATTTTCAGATTTTTATTTGTACATGAAAGATTTTTTTTTTTCAAGAAAAAGAAGACGTGTTGGTTTTGTTCAATACACACCACAATCATTTTTTTTCTTTGGGAAATACTTGTGGAGAATGTTCCAACAATGTGCAAATCCTCTGTCAAGGGATTAGATCAATCAATGTACAGTGAAACCTCGGATTGCAAATAACGTGGTTTGCGAGTGTTCCGCAAGACGAGCAAAGATTTGTAATAAATTTTGATTTGGAAAACGAACAAGTCTTGGTTTACAAGTACCGAGTATCATGTATCACGCATGCGCTTCTTGTTTTGACGCCGGGCGTCACGTGATCACAACTGAACCAATGGTTTCTCTCTCTCTTGCGCTGCCGAATTGCGGGTAATCGTCTCCCCTGCTGGGTCTTAGTGCGCGTCTGTCACTGGTATAATCCTCATCCGTGCACGCGTGTCCTGTTTACTACAATATAACACTGTGACCACGTGTGTGTGCGTAAAACATATTTTATTTTGTGTCTGTATGCGTGTGTGTACAGCGCGCATGTAATGCAAAATCAAGTCTCATTAGAGAGGTTAAAGATCCATTTTCTCTCTCTACTCAAAGCTCAGCTTGCTCTTTGTGTCTGCGTGCGCGCGCGTCATTGCACACCGTGCCACACACACACCCCTCCTACTTTTGCCTTCACAGACAGACACACACACTCTTTCTCTCTGCTCTACACAGAAACAGCTCTGTCGCGATTCTTTTCAAAAGTAAAGTGCAGGTTAATTTGTTTTATTTTTACTTTACAGCAGTGATTCCGTTAGTGTGTCGCTTAATTGAGTGTCATTAGAGAGTGCGCGCGTGTTTTGTTGTGTGTGCGCGTGTGTGTGAAAAGAGTGGAGGAAGGGTAAGTGTGTAAGACAAGAAGGAACGAGACACTTCCAGGAACGAGTTATGCTCGTAATCCAAGGTTCCACTGTAGTTATTTCTGTGAATGAAGGTGTATATTTTTTAAAATCACCTCCAATGATGATCTGGGATTAGTTTAGCGCCTGACTTTACACCTTTGTACCTTAAGCGTATCTCATTGCAGTGTCAAAACAACAGCCACTGTGTAATCATTACCCCTGTTTGGTCTCAGGCTTTTTCCAGCGCTCCAGCAAACTGTTCCTAAGTGAACAGGCCAGTTGGGTCCAGCTCAAAGAGTTTGCCCGCAAAAATGCCGCCAACACATTGTCCGTTGCCAACATGGTCATGGGAATGGCCTCCATTCTCAGCAGTCTTAATGGGTGAGATGTTTGTTTGCACACCACTGGTTAAAGTTGAAGCAAACAATGAACTGACATTGAGTAATGATGTACAACAACAACAATAATAATATTTCATAATTGTTATTATTTATTAAAGTGGAAGGGTTTTCTCAAATAAATGCTGTCAATTATTTCAAAAAAGCTGTTTTTCCCTGACATGATCTGTGCTGTGTTTTCACTTCTAAACCCTTCTCTTACATAGACACCATTCTGCTGCGTGTTGGCTGGTGCTGATCGGTTACCTGCTAGATTTGGCAGATGGCGCGGTTGCCAGGCGACTGAACGCTTGCTCAGCATTAGGTAAGTGGACGGAGCACTTAAGACCGGCTACGAGGTTGGAGCAAAAACCAACCTGAGGCAGAGATTAATTGTAACGTCATCATTTGCATCGAATTTATCCACAGACCTGTATTTATATCTAAATTAAATTTTAATTTAAACATTGAGTCATTTTCAGGAATACACATTCTTACTTTGTTTGCCTAAACAACCAAGGCAAATCCATTCCCTATGTGATTGTGATCACGTCGGCACGGATGCCTGAAATAGCTCACCGCTGCTCTCACAGTGCTTAGCTTACCCCCCCTTTTTTTTTTTGCTTTGTGATGTGATGTGTGACTTTTCATGTGTGCAACGAGGTGTTGTTTTGCCCTCTTCCAAACTCCTTTTTTTTGCCGACTCGAACAATCACTTAAAATTAGGCTGGCTAATTCAACAGGCTTTGGCTGCAATTGTCTCCTTTATCCCGGCGCTTAGGGCTCTCAGCATGTTTGACATTGCTGAAATGGTTGACATTGAGATCGGAATCCTGGTCCATTCACGTGACAGAGACCAAAACACGCCCTCCCCCAGATGGTGTAAAGTGGTATGAGGTGGACAGGGAAATATTCCTGGAACCTGGCGCAGCCCAAAATCTCAGAGGTGCTGAAGTGACATTATGCCTTTATAGATTACAATAAGAGGATTAACGACCGCAGTTGACACATGCACCTGCTATTCTTGTCAATCCATTTTTTTTTTTTTAATTGGAATTCAAATTGTCATTCTGGCACAATAAGTAAACTAAGATGGCTATGGGGTCACTTTTTTCTTCCTTTTTTTTTCTGTGTTTTAGGAGCCAAACTGGATGATTTCGCTGATTTCACAACATTTGGAATAGCGACGTCACTGCTCTTAAGGACTCCCAATATCCTGGATAACATTCTCTGCATGTGCTATGTGCTGTCCGTGTTTATTCGACTTTGTTTCTTCTCCAGTGGTGAGGAAACTTGACATTTCCTGCAATTTCTTAGCAAATAGATTCAGTATTTAAATGAATAGCAGCATACCGCCCCAAATGAGTCCCCCCCCAATTAATGATGAAGACAAAACGACATACAGGGCAATGCTCACAGGGTGCTAAAAGCTATTTTAAAAAGAGGAATAGACAGTGAAAGAGTGCTTTTTATGGGTATGTGTACATTTTCCAATAATGCAGTTCAGCCATTATAGTGCATCGGCTGACATGGAAACAAACACAACCAGGGATAGCATCAGCCATAATCCCATGTGTCCTGTGCGTACATTCTTTAATGATTTTGGTCGTTTTTTACGTCACTGGTGTCTGGCAGTAAATGCACACTTTTCAAATTTAGCTTATTGTTTGTGTTAGCAGTCAAATAAGAAGCCTAGAAATAAACAAAAGTAAACAACTGAACATTTTTCCAGCTTTTGAAATAGAAAGTGACCACTTGGACATGAGGAAAATTCTGCCAAGGGCAAGAGTAGCACTGGCCTTTGAAATTCATGTGGGAGGGTAATAAGAGTTTTATGATGGTGTATCAGTACCATGCCAAAAAAAAATTAATCTCTCTCTCTCGCTCGCTCGCTCGCTCACACTCCGAGTAGTCATATGTGCGCATGTTGCACCTACACATTAACGGCAGTTTTTGTGTGCACTACGAAATATTTTCCTGCCCTTAACAAACCAACAAATCTTTTATTGTGAGCCTTTACTTTTGCCCTTTGTAACCTGTATATAAAATTGTTTTAGCTCATTGAAGAGTTGATGATTTGAATCTGATTGAAGATTCCCATTAGAGAGGCTCCTCATATGTAAATTTCACTTCCATCCATTATGGACAAACATCCAGAACCATAGCAAGTAAATAATTTGTCCGAATTACTTTCTTTTGCTATCATTTGCAGGGATTCCTTTTATGTATCGCGGCCTGCCGTGCATCTACTCATCCGCCATTCTCGCCTGCCTGTCTCTCCTGACTGGAGGGAACATGACTGTACTCCGCTTCACTGCCGTAGTCATGATCCTCTTCATGGTGAGCCAGACGCTTTACCCTCATGACCGGGTGTTAGAGTCACAGGCGTGGAAAAAGGTCATTTACGCTGGAGGTACAAACGCTTAAATTGTAATATTTTTTCCATCTTTCTTCTCAATAAGCTTTCGATTCAAATAGCCACTTGTATTGAGTGGTTTTCCTAATGCGACATCAAAAGACTATCAAACTACTTGCTATAATTTTAATTCTATCCATAGTCTCATGTACTCTACTCATGTACTGTGGGTTCTGGGGATTTTTTGAGATTTGGGTCCACTGTTGGAAATCAATCCACTGTTGTGGTTTGAAATACATGCATTCATTTAGAACTCTTTTCCTGAATTTCACTGGATGTCACTGAGCATTGCACCGGGGTTCACATCAAGCATCATACCTAACCCTCTTTTTTTTTTTTTTTTTTTTAAAGCTGAGATTAACTGTTTAATGTTTAATGGAGCAGTGTAAAAAGTCGAGAGATCCTGGAAACCCCCCCTAGCCTCTCCTGTTTAATAATTAGCTTAGCTGTGTGCTATTTTCCTGTATAAATTTTCCTCATTTTGTAACTATACTATTCAGGATTATACAGGATAATATGATATAGGAACTCACTAAGTAGTCTCTGTAATAGTGGGTGTGTGGAAATGTTTTGATCTAACAGTCCTGAAGAGGGCACTAATATAACAACCATAATGACTTTATATGTACACTATACAGTGTACACGTACACAAACGTATTCACTCGCCTGCCTTCACATGCATGAGTAACATCCAATTCTCAATCCATAGGGTTTAACAGCTTTGCAGCTATAACAACTTCAACTTATCTGTGACTGGTGTGAGAAAGTGAAGCCAAAATGGCAATTCTGAGGCCCTCTAGTGGTAGAAAGAGGGGTCTACACACATGAATTAGCCACCACATAATCAAACTCGTAATCAAAACTAAAGGCGTCAATTGAAATATTAGAGTGGGCAACCTCTTTTTGGCCATGTACTGTATTATTATTATTATTATTATTATTATTATTATTATTTGATGAATTGGGGACCTTTTTCTGACAAAGAGTAAACATTAACATATTTGCTAAACTTATGTAGCTACAGTTTTGGATTTGGCCTATTCATTAATATTGCTGTACGGATCACTTTATGTGTCGGTTCGATGCACCATTTTAAGTTGCACATTAGTTAATATCTGTGTGCCTATCTACACTCACCGGCCACCTCATTAAGTACACCAGATTAACTGCATGTCAATACAAATACTGTTTCTAATTAACCAATCACATGGCAGCAACATTTAGGCATGTAGACATGGTCAAGACGATCTGCTGAAGTTCAGAAAGGGGAAGAAACTTGATTTAACTGACCTTGACCATAGCATGGTTGGTTGTTCCAGATGGTCTGGTCTAGTATTTCCAAAACTAGTATTTCCAAAACTGCTGACCTACTGGGATTTTCATGCACAACCATCTCTAGGGTTTACAGAGAAAGACCTGGAAACGAGAAAATATCCGGTGAGCAGCAGTTCTCTTGTTGATGCCAGAGGTCGGAGAAGAAAAGTAACAGTTATTCAAATAACACCTCATTACAAATGAGGTACAGTTTAACAAACAGCATGTCTGAACACAAAATGTTCAACCTTCAAGCAGATGGACTACAGCAGCAGAAGACCACACCGGGTACATTACATATGAAAAAAGAGTTGCCCAGGCCTGATGAGTCTCGATTTCTGCAGGTGGGGTCTGTTCAGTATGAGTAGTTCAGGCTGCTGGTGATGTAATGGTGTGGGTATATGTTCTTGGCACACTTTAGTTCTTTTTGTACCAAATGAGCATCAAATGCCAGCCTACCTAAATGTCGTTGCTGACCATGTCTATACTTTTAAGACCACAGCATAGCACACCGTGTCGCAAGGCTAAAATCATCTCAGTCTGGTTACTTAAGTGTGACACTGAGTTCATTATACTCAAACGGCCTCCACAGTCACCAGATCTCAATCCAGTAGAGGATGTAGTGGAATCGGAGATTCTCATCATTGGTTGTGCTGCCAAAAACATGTTGTCAATATGATGCAAAACCTCTAATTAATGTTTCCAGCACCTTGTTGAATCTGTACCACAAAGAATTAATTGAGTTCTAAAGGTAAACCTCGGTCCAATCCAGTACTAGCAGGGTGTACCTAATGAAGTGGCAGGTAAGTGTATATCGATGTGCCACACTCCCAGCAGGATGAACGAACAATATGAGCCAGTTTCAAATGTACACAGTTTAAATAATTGACCGCATGTTGTCCATTCATAAACTCAGCCATTAACAATGATGGACAGTAATACACCCAAAAATCAAAGGATTTAAATATTCATTTTTCATTCAGATTCTATGGAGTTTTTTCTTGGCTTACACACAAAAAAAAAAACGATCAGAGCTACGTATGTGTGATGCTTGATGCCATGTACTGTACTTACTCACTCATCGTCTATACGCCTTAATCCTGTACTCAGGGTCGCAGGGGGCCTGGGGCCTATCACAAGGCGGGGTACACCCTGGACAGGGTGCCAATCCATCGCAGGGCACACACACACACACATACACACACTCATTCACACTGTAGGCAATTTGGGAGCGGCAATTAGCCTAATCTGCATGTCTTTGGACCGTGGGAGGAAACCAGAATACCCGGAGGGAACCCACCAAGAATGCAAACTCCATGCACACAGAAGCGGGAATCGAACCTGGCCGGAAATCGAACCCGGACCCTGGAGGTACAAGGCGACAGTGCTAACCACTAAGCCACCATGCTGCCTGATGCCATGTACCTGGTGTGAAACAGGATGTTTCCAAAATTTTAAAACAAGGAGGTCTATAAATGATATCAGCTTGGAAACACAGTAATATGTTCTCTTGATTGAAGCTTCAGAGATTTAAAAAACTTCTATAGCTATAATTTATTGACAAATTATTAATCAATTGATGTTCAAGTCATAATTTTGTATTAAGGTGATTTATGGAAAAGCCTGATGATGATGATAATAATAATAATAATAAAAATAGTAATATCCAGCTAAAAGCAGACACACTGCTATATACGGTATAATTTGTTGTTATTGTTTTTTTCCCTTCAGGTGTTATTATGGTCTTCTGCTCTTCATTCCCTCTTGTCTGTCTGTACTATCTACTATGGTCAGTCTCCTACATTTTGTTCCCAATGTCCTTATGGAGCTGCAAAGTTTAACAGGCTACGATGTGTTGTCCCCCAGTCTGACAGTCCAGGCTTACAGAAAGGTCACGTTGCCGAAATGAAGCTTCTGCCTCAGAGTATAAAACCCTGCTTTACCACAAAAACTTTACTAATGGATATCCTGTGCTTAAGGTGATGAACTTTGGGATGCAGTGATGGAATCAGGATGTCTGGACTGTCACTTCACTAAAATCAGTCTGTAAACAAAAGTCTGACTGCAAAACTTTTAGTATTTGAGTAAACTGTGAATTACCTGTCGTGTTCCCAGAGCTCTATGACTTGATCCATATGTCGCTCTTGAAATGTTATGAGGGTTTCATCACAGCTGCTGTGTGATATTATTTTTGGTGAATTGTATTTCATGAAGAACAACATCTTGTATATATGTACTGTACCATAACTGAGATATATTCCAGAGACATATTGCTAGATTGGATATTTTATTAAAAGGGAAACAGAACATGAGCATGGGAAATGCTTAGGTATTCTTTATAGGAAAACTAAAACTGGCATTTTAAAATCCAATCAGGTTTTTAAAATTGTATTTTATTAATCAAGTGAATTTAATTATTCATTATTGAGATTATTTTTACCACCAGTGCCTCTGGATCTGCTTTGACATGTAGGCAGTGATACATAATAAAAATAAACGCCACTGGAGTGTGATGAATGTTAATGCAGTGATCTAATTTCTAAATTATGATGATATGATTTCATTAATAATAATTAAAAAATGAAAGACAGATAAAAGGCTTTTCTTTGTTCTGTAATGTTCAATTAAGACTGCAGGGCTTCGTAGTGAAGACTCGTTAGGAAAACAGCGCACATTTGTATTCAGCCGTCTACACAGAACTCTACACATTAACTACATAATTAATTCAGAGAGTTGTACAGTATGAGAACTGCACATGTGGGCGGGGTTTGCCTAAACTTTTTTAACACAAGCTCATTTTGTGTGTGATATCAGCGGAACTGATTAGAAAGAAGTGCTGCTGTCTGACATTGTGATGAACCACAACGTGTCACGCCGATTTCATGTTCTGGCCTACAAACACGCATTCAAATGTGACAATGCCATTTAAGGACAACATTAAAGTCATAAATATTACATTAAAGTATTAAAGAATTAATAAATAGCATATTATTTCATAATGCACAAAACGGTTGTTTTTCTCATTTAATTTACAATTTCTCTTTGGAAGTAATAAAGCACACCTGAAGATATTGCAGGATTTTAAATCAATTTTTATGAAAAAAAGGTTTATGTCTGTTTATAACATGTATGACTCCACATACATGTTATAATTTTATGACCTTGATTTAGAAGCTAAAGGCTGTAAGACTACAGTACATGTAGTCCTATGATTTTTGGATCAATAAACTATTGAATAAAAGCTATTCAATTACCGTCTGAACAATGAAGGTGAAAGCCAAATTTGCTAATCTAGGACTATCTGTGCATTAAAATAGTAGCATTATACTAGACTTTTGCTATTTATTGTTTTGTGGATTTACAGTATTGTGCAAAGGTCTTAAGCCACCCTTTATTTCTTTATATTAAATTCAATTATGTTGATTAAATTAAAGAAATTGGGACTAATGTTTACTGTGACAGGCTGCAAAGTGACTAAATATACATTTGAATGTGTGTTTATGTAACAACATTAGCAGCAACCTTGTTTCCCCTCTCATCTGCTCCAACCACTCAGCATTCAGCATCACCTGTATACTAATCATCGGCCTGATCATCTGTCATCATCTGTGCGGGTTTCTCACTGGTTCATGATTCACTGTGTGTCTTAACAAACCAAAAACATTTCTCTGAAACTGGTCAGGTACAGGGACTGGACTGAAAATGAGAGCCAAAAAAGTCATTCAGGAAGCCTGGAGAACTATTCCTCAAGACTACATTAAAAATACAAGAAAGTCTGTCTCTGCGGAGGGAAAATATGAATAAATGAGCAGCGACTCTGGAGATTTGCACAGTACTGAATGTTAAATTATATTACACTTTGCTCTCCAGTCACATGATGTTATCAGCTCTTAATGCAAACACCGGTGTTTAAAGGTAGTAATATGATTATAGTACCCTGGTCTAAGACGCTTTTACAGAAGATTGATTCGAGCAGCTGCGTAACCTGTGTCTGAATAGCTACACTTAAATAACATCAACACTAGGATTACATTTAGACTTAAGCTGGATGCTCTTAATACAGCTTTGTGCGCACACTGATGCTTACGGTGAAAGTCCTGCCTTCCTTCTGTATTCAGAAATATCCATGTGTTCTGTTACACTGAGGGGTTTAGTGTCAGCCAGGTGGATGTACGACTCCAGCAGTTTGATGATAGCAGAATAAGCTGGGCGATCCTTAAAATTCCACATGCAGCAGTATTTCACGAGGTCAAACCTGGAGGAGAAACGACAAGCTCTTTCAGCAACTTCGCTGATCACAATGAACTGCAATTTTCTTGTTGATTTGACTCACAGTGCCCCTCCGCAGTTTGGAGGTCTTTTTAGCTTATAACTGGCCAAAGTTTGGAGAAACGTCTCTGATGGTTCCAGTTCAGGAAACGGAGGAGCACCTTGTAAAAAATAACATGAAAGCCCTCAATGAGTATGACTATAAATAGAACTTATGTTCACTTTAGTCAGTTTGTAGACAATCAAACAGGTCTCCAGTGTGCGTGAAGGAACAAAAAAATGCTACTCAGTGTTTTTTTGCTCCTTTTTGATTTTTTGTATGGGATGGAGATTAAACAAGCCAATTAGATTTTCCCCTATTGTGACCTCATATGAGCAGAGCCTCTACCTCTGAATTGTTGCTCGGCTCTGCTGTTGTCTGGAGGGTCATGGCTCAGGAGTAGCTCATATACATAGACACCGAAATGGCACGTTTAAAGAAGGAGTGACTTTACATGACTGATCACTGTTCATGATAACTTGGGATAATTATTGCTGTGTAGTACTTGTATATCTACACTGACCAGCCATCACATTATAATATTACTATAACACCATAAAACCTTAACATTAACCATTAACATTACATACAAGTAAACTGGTGACTATATCTTCAGCACCTCAGGCTCATCCATGCTTGCGGGGATCAAAGTCCAGCCTGTCCGGTCCAATTCCACAAAAGTCAAGGCATCACAAATCGGCAAAACAAGTCAATGATGGCTGTGATAAAAAGGCACCAGAACACCAAGTGCATCACAGCCCAAGGCTGCCAAAACCCAGCCTCCAAACTTCCCAGATCCCAATCCGATTGAGCATCAAGAAGATGTTCTGGATAAAAAAGCCTGAGGCCCCAACCTGCAGTGGAGACATTTTGACAGCAGGTATCCAACCACAAAGTGAATAGATTAGGATTAATGTCTCTTTCACTCCAACAGCTTTAGACTATCACTGTGTGAGGAAATCACACTCAGCTTGCAAGCTTTTGTTGTTGACTGTTTTTACCACTCATGACTGTA
This sequence comes from Clarias platycephalus, assembly GCA_030068275.1. Classification (NCBI taxonomy): domain Eukaryota; kingdom Metazoa; phylum Chordata; class Actinopteri; order Siluriformes; family Clariidae; genus Clarias; species Clarias platycephalus. Next base: position 20,628,862 of record JAQQZT010000015.1, on the reverse strand, counting down.
GAGTGCCGGTCCCAAGGGGGAGTTGTGTCAGGAAGGGGATCTGGTGTATAACCTGTGCCAAGTTGTTGTGCGGCTCAGATGGTCCACTGTGGCAACTGCTTAAGGGGAGCAGTCAAAAGACTAACAACAATGCAAGTACACTATGTGGACACTTGAGCATCATAGCCATTTGTAGGCCTTTCCCAAACTGTTGACACCAATTTGCAATCCCACAGTTGTACAAATGCCTTTGTATGCTGTAATGTTACAATTCACTATTCACTGAAACTAAGAGGCCCAAACCTGTTCCTGTGCACAAAGCGAACTCCATAAAAATATGATTTGCCAAATTTGGACTGGATGAACTCGAATGTCTTGCACAGAACCCTGACCTCTTTACCTTAAAAAAAAGTACAAATAAATCCAGAAAGATAAGTGTTTCCATTTATGCACACAAGCGCTGTGCACACACACACACACACACACACACACACACACACACACACACACTTATACCAGTAAGAGACTAAGCACTAAGACCCAGCAGGGGAGATGATGACATGCAGCGCAAGAGAGAGAAAAACTGTTGGCTCAGTTGTGATCACATGAAATTCGCAATCAAATCAAGAAGCGCATGCGTGATACATGATACTCCGTGCTCGTAAACCAAGACAATGCTCGTTTTTCAAGTCAAAATTTATTAAAAATCTTTGCTCGTCTTGCGGAACACTGGTAAACCGCGTTACTAGTAATCCGAGGTTTTACTGTACTGTATACTGTATAATCAGCAGAATAGTAAAAAATAAAGGTCAAATGCAGTATCTTACCTAAAGTTATCAACTCATAGAGGAAGACTCCGAAGGACCACCTGAAACAATGAAGTGGAACAGGTTACATAGAGCCATGTTGAAATATAATACATTTTTCTCTTTTGGTAGAATCCAATATAAATTTTAAAATAATAAACTACTGTCTGAACATGTGAGTATGATGGAACCCTTCAACTCTTACACAGATAAAGTAAGTTGCAAGACTCACACATCACTCCTGGCTGTAACAGGAAGCCCGAGAAGCCTCTCTGGTGCCTGCCACTTCAGAGGCGCTCCGGTCGTCCCTTCTTTTCCCACCGTCTCCGTCTCTGTTTCTGTCTGCCTCGACTGGAAAGCCACGGCCAATCCGGACACTTTCACCAGGAGCGTGGGGCCGATCAACATGCTTCGTGCTGTGACGTTTCCGTGCACAATCCTGTGCTCTGACAGCAGGTAGTCCTTAGGCATGAAAAACATTTTGGACTACATTGTACAAAATATTATACATACAAAATTCCAAATTGCAAGTTTCTATTGTTGCAATACACTTACCAGACCGGTTGCCACCTGCTTGGCTACTAAATACACAGATCTCTCTGAAAAAGGCTGTTCTTGATGGCACGTCCCATGTCCACCCTGTGTGTTGGAAATCGGTATGTTTTTCCTTTAAGAAATATAGTATTTACAGTATATATACTGTAATATTTTCTTTAAATAATATAGCATTTACTGCTGCCAAATCTTACCTGTCGAAGGCTCCATAAGAAATGCATTAGGTTTCCAGGAGTGCTCTTCTCAAAAACCAAGTACATCGGAGAGCGTCGTGTCTGGCAGTACAGCATTCGCACCAGATTGTCGTGTTTGCAAACTGCTGAGTAGAACAAGGCCAACTCCGTGAACACTTTTGCCTCGTTACTGCTTGAACTTCCTGTAACAGATGCATGAATGTCAATGCAATGTTACCTCTCAAATCAGGAGATCTGCACACTATTTCAACTGCAACTGGCAACTTACTTAATCTTAGTGTGCACTGTATTTCATTTCTTGTATATTCATTATCAGGTGAAGAGCTTCAGTTAGGTCATGCTCCCAAATCAAATTGGCGAAAATACTACATGGGAATGTGGAATGGCGGTTGGTTCTAGATTTCACTTTATAAAGAATGGTGAAAAACCAAGTAGGAAGCAGTTCTGAGGCTGTGGTATCTCAAACAGCCAATCTTTGCAACCATGGTGTGCAGAAAAGTGCGACGTGTTTGATTAGATAATCACATGAATGAGCAGGTGATTTTAAGTGGATATTAAGTGTATAGAGGACAAGGAAGCACTGACACACGCTCAAGTTGTGTATCAACCACAAGGAGACAGTAAACTTCCAAATTCATTGAGATTCAACACACAGCTAGAGTGGTTGCACCGTCCATGCTTTTAAAAAACACATACCAACTCTTCTTGAACTACTGCTCCAAACAAACACCCTGTCAAATGTCTAAAATGATGGTACTTCCTGTAGATTTGTTTATTGCACAAATAAAAGGCTTTATCCTGGTCAGAGTTGTGGTGTATCAGGAGCCCTTCCAGGGTGTGAGGCGGGAATAAACCCTGTATGGGACAGGCCACTGCTCACGCTCATCTACACCTGGGGCTAATTGCAAGGGTAATAACATCCTTTACCACCTTGGCATGTTGACTTGCTAAAGAAAAAAGAAAAAAAAGAAATCATAGACAACAAGCTCGGCATGTCAACAAGATGATGTGCAAAGCTGTTGGAAGGAAAATATGCTTCCATTTCTCATCAGTGTACTCTATGAAGCATAACTGCTTTGATTGTGGAATTACATCCACTGGATCTCTGGCTGAAGAAGAGCTACTGACTGGCTCACCTTATCATACATAATACAGCATCTAACTAATCACTATCAATATTTGACTGAAATGTTGTAACCAATCATAAGGCAGAAGGTGAGATTTATCAGAAAACCTGTGAGGGGCCGAACCAAACCTGAAAAAATTGGAGAAAAATTCTTAAGCAGCTCAGTTGGAATACGTAGATATTATGCACCGTGTTGATTTGATGAGTCCATAAACGGGGGTGTTGAGGAACCGTTCTCAGTGTTCTCCTCCTCAAAGACAACATTAAAGTGAATAATTCACCCACGTGCATGCTTAGAAACTGACAATGCACAAGAACATCAGACAAACACAGTTTGTGGAGTTCTGAGGAAATAACACTACTCACTGCACCACTGTACCACCTGTATCACTTCATGTGCTTCTCACTAACAAGTGGTTTCCTTATGCCCAAACAGTCCTAATCCCCCGAGTTCTCATCACACAGATTTTTTTACCAAGCAAATTCACCAAGCATTAATTGATGTCTATTCCTTATTTGTTTTTTCAACCACATTTCTTCCACAAAGATGACGATTCAGCACTATCCTTACAGGTTTTGATAATATGCTGAAAGTTCCTTAACCCAGTTCCAGTACATTTCAAGAGTCCTTTGCATGATGCAGCCCAATAATTTGACCCTTATGAAATGGCGACTTTTTTTTTGAACAGGCAGTATACTTTACCTTTGAACATTTTAATTATCACAGCAGTGGCAACTCCATCTCGTTTCAGCTGGCCCATGCAGGTAGCCCCATAGCGGCCATTTTTCAGGAACTCCACCTCCTCCAGAATGCACTGAGGAGGCAGTTCCCATGAGCTCAGAGCACTGTGTCTAGCTTTAGGACCTGCTGATAGAATCAGAATTGTAGAAAACTCTATCACAGAACAGAGAGTGGGTTATGCAACTAAGAAGCAGTGCAACATAACGCGTATGTGTTTCTGATTAATAAATACTATTATCTTAATCATGGGGTTTGCGGTATTTTTGATCAAGCTAGTTTTAGTATGTAATTATCTTACATCAGCATTTATCAAGTTTTATGTTTTACCGTTTTGATCAGAATAGACTGCAGAGGAGCTCAGAATTGACGATTTGTTTTTCAAGAAGCTCCATATTATCCAAGATATGATGGTCAGTGTGCTGAAGATCAGGAGACTGGGGATGAGAATGAGTGCTAACTGACCTGCACACGCACACAAAATAAACTTGCCTTAAATTGCATACTTCATAAAACTCAACAACAAAAAAATAAATGTATACATTTTTGGGGATTTTGTTGGGGTTCAGTGTTTTTCATTCGACTGAGAACACATTCTTCACAGAAAGGCCTTTACATGCCATTTTAAAATATAATTTGAAAGTGCAATTAAGAAAACATGCTGTTTTGAAAATTGTTTTAATGATAATAAAACAATACGGTTAGTATGGAGGTATGAACTCACACATCGCGCCAATAAAATGGTTCATATAAAATTGGTTCATATAAAATTTGTCATTTCATTGAAATAGGTTTCCATTTGTATGCCTACTTGTTTTTTTTTTTAGCAGTTATTAACGTTTGTATTAAATACATTCAGCTTAACTGACGAGTGAGTAACTTTAAAAGCACAATCATTAATATAATAACTTACATTACTACTACATGTAAACTACAGTACGAGGGCGAGTCAAAAATGATCTACAGTATATCACTCCTGTCTACTGTCTACTACTGTCACTGTGTTACATGTTATGTGTTACCTCAGTTCATTTATAACTGCAGGACGAGCAAAAATGGATCCCCCACTTCCATGAAAGAAGAGCAGTGTGCAGTGATACGTTTTTTGTGGTCTAAAGGTGTACCTGGTGCCATTTAGTCCTGAAGAAGTGTGTATGAATGGATAGGGAAGTTCGAAGAAGGTCGCATCAAAAAAGTCACTTCTTCTCACATATAAAAGTGTTAAAGCATCCTCTCTAGTCCTTATTTCACTCCATTAGACTTTCACCTGTTTGGTCCCCTGAAAGCAGCCCTATGAGGATGAAGATTCACTTTTGATGAAGAATTGAAGACAGCGGTGCATTCGGGACAGCGGTGCATGAGGGAATACGGAAGCTTGTTGACAGATGTGTTGACAATATGTTGAAATATTATGCACTTATCTTTTATTAAAATATATTCAGAGTGCCAATACTTTTTGACTCACCCTCATATATTTTTTCCTGACCATTATAAAAAACTGGCTTCACATATCCCGGAATCATTAAACTCCCATTTATCCACACTGACGTCTAGTGAACTTAACTCTGAATCATTTCCCTGTCTGATTTTAAAGTAGTGATTTTTCAAATGTCAGTTAATATACTGATCATGGTTACCACATTCAATGCTGGAGCCGTTGCACGTAACCCGAACGTCCATCTGTAGTTTATCTTAAGCATCTCTCATGACTGCCATGATGAAAAAATAAGAAAAAACAAAACAACAGCAAAAAGCCTTAAGTCATTGCATGTTAAAACCAGAAACTGTGTGTGAGCTACATAACATTCCTATAACCCATATAACACCCCATCAAATAACTTTCAGTTTGACAGGAGAAGATTCCTACCTCTCTCATATCCGTGGCCTTGACAGAAAAGCCGTCCTTTATTTTCGTAATTCGATAAGTGTGCAAAGAAACGAGTGTCCCTGTCAGAGTGGAATGCTGGAGCTTATTTTGACATTGAGAGCGGTGACCATGAAGGGGTACGAATTTTTATCTCTGTTAATAATTACCTAAACTTGCTACAGCTGGAGGACCGATATATAATCCTGGTGTTGAAATAAGCTTTATCCAAATCACATTCCGTTCAAAAGAACTAAAAGGAAACCAACGTTAAGAGACACTGTGTGGGTTTAATTCAGGTTTATCTATAGCATTTTGGTAATGTTAAGACATGACATGTAAAAAAAACATGTAACGTGTCTTGATTAAAATCTTTGTACTGCTTTTACTGTAATACTGTAGGTTCCATAATTGAAGAATACCTTCAATGGTGACAAACCTTTTAGATATTTGGGTTTAATCCAAAAAAAAAAAAAAAAACAACCCTTCCCAGCAGTGTTTGACTGATAGTACTTACAGTAGTTAGTGACATAGTAACCAGTGTAAGGATCTATCCAGAAACTTCAAAGCACTTTTGTAAGTTGTTCTGCATAACAGCGTCTGCCAAACACCTACATGTAAATGCACTGTTAATTCCACTAACTCTCGGTTGCAGCATGAATACAAGAAGGTCGGTACGGTCTGCAGTACTGAACAGAGGGGAGAGCAGCTGCCCGCCAAAATCCATATTCAAAACCGGTCACTTTAAGCAAGAAAACACATCTGATAATGTTATTTCATCTTAAACAGCTCTTTGTCTACTTAGTAATTGCTTCTAAGTCATTCTAAAGTGCCTCTGAAGCATCCTTGTTTATTTAGTTAAGGCTAATGCAAGCTACAGATGAATCCCAAATCCCTTTTAATCCATGATCGAGGGCATTGCTTTTTTCCACCTGTTCAATACTTTTTCAGAAACAAACCTTGTGAGGATCCTGAGGCATCCAGAGATGGACCAGCTCCAGCTAGATTCTGCTTCGTGATGGTTAGGAGCTACACATGGTGCTCTTGAGCTCCCAGTGATCCAGACCGCCCTCTGCCCTCCGCATCTGTCTGACTCATCCAGGTGCCGAACTGGACTCCATGTTAACATCTTCTGTTATATTGAACTTCCAGCTGCAACACACAATATGACTGCACTACAATTCCTGCTATCAGTTATCAACCAAATGAGGATGGGTTCCCTGTTGAGTTCCTCAGGTTCCTCTCAAAGTTTCTTCCTATTGCCATCTCAGGGAGTTTTTCCTTGCAAACGGAAACCGCCTTCGGCTTGCTCATCAGGGACAATCTGACCATTATGATTTTTACATATTTTTCTCACACCTCATACAAATTTCCATCATTTTCTTTGAATTTTGTGAAGCTGCTTTCGAGACAATGACCACTGTTAAAAGCGCTATATAAACAAAATTGAATTGAATTGAAGTACTTGGTGTGTGAAACAAGTGCTTATACACCCTACCTAGCTATTTCGGATTCAAGCTGTGAGTTAGCTGATATTTTCATGTGGAATAAGTGGAAATATAAAGTAAATCTTCAAACTAAAATGTTTCTCAGGATTGTCCACCACCTCCACGGTTGCTTAATTGTGTAATACATAGTTACACCAGGAGAACGATGTCTTTAAATGAAGCACCTTTACACACTACAGTTCTGGGACTCAAAATGATGGGCTACTGAGTGGTGCAAAATGTGCAAAATTCATTCTCCTCCCTCAATCCCAGTCCCACTGGGCAAGCATGGGTATGCATGCAAAAGAGGGCAGGTAATGCTTTCATGCAAGTCCGACAGGAAAACATGTCAGCCTGGAGGTGACCCAATTGGGCATTTTATGGTTTCTGCGTTGCTGAAAAAGCCCAAATTCTGAAAAGTTTCCTGAGGTGGGAACATACTTTAGTTCTCTATGTACTCTATATATAAGTTCTAACGTATGAACATCCTGTCAATCATCCAAAGGTCTATTATTTAACAATTTCACTGTTCAAATGGCAGTCAGAATGACCATGAGGAAAAGGACAATATCAATCAGGACAGTAATACTACTGCTCTTACACTTAGAGTAAAATTCATGCTGAACGTGACTTGCCACTGTGTGGATGATGCGTGAAGGGCACTTTTAAAGGTCCCATATTTTAGAATTTCTTTAACAAGTTAATGTAGGTCTCAGTGTGTGTGTGTGTGTGTGTGTGTGTGTCTTCATCTGAAATATCCATCAGATAATGCATATTTATACTGCAAACTTCCTTTATTTTAATCTGCCTATAAGGGTGCCATTTTATTGTTTATGTAAAGTGAGCTACTTATTAGCAATGCCCTCCAGACAACAACAGACCTGAGCAACAAGCTGGAGGAAGGGCTTTTCTGATATGACATCACATTAGAGGAAAGTCCCAGCCAATAAGCAAAAAAAAAAAAAACATGGAATGTTTTTTTTTCTCACTAGGTACCCATCTGAATGTTTAAAAATAATAATGGATTTTGTGTGTAATACGTAGGTGCCCTTTAATATGTACAGTATATTATCTTTCTACTGCAAATGTGAATACACTGTATCTTTTTTTTTTAAAGCACAATATACAGTATATATTGTATTGTATACTGTATAGATATATCCTTCTAGCCAAAATATACACATACTACAGATACAATAATTGTGCCTTTGATGCATTGAGTGACATTGTGTCATCCAGTTCAAAACATTTGTTTTTCTCAGCATGTGAAACTTTCCCTGTGTATAACAGCAGATGGCATTATTGCACAACATCTTCAAAGAAAATCATTTGCATCTGTTTAACAAACTTGCATGGACAATGACAATTAAGCTGTTGATAATCCAAAGCAATAATTTAATGACTGTGCTGTCAAAAGACGACTTAAGCAACAGTAAAAAAAACAAAACAAAAAAAAACAGGAAACGGTTTTATTCACATTCTCACTCACTCACTCAGACTTAGGGCACAATCCGAGGTACGCCCTGGACAGGGTGCCAATTCATTGCAGGGCGCACGCACACACACACACACACACACACACACACACACATACACACACTCAAGCACTCATTCGAAAACCTATGGGCAATTTGGAAATGACAATTAGCTTAATCTGCATGTATTTGGACTGTGGGAGGAAACCGGAACATCCAGAGGAAACCCACCAAACATCCATGGACACAGACCCAAGGCGGGAATCAAACCAGGACCCAGGAGATGCAAGGCGACAG
>JAQQZT010000015.1:20548607-20566779 GCA_030068275.1 Clarias platycephalus | reverse complement strand
TGTATTGACTCCCGTGCAGTGAGGTTACACAACAACAGTACACAACTGTCTTTATGAAGACACCTCTTTTCATTATCATTTTACGCTTTGGTCCGGACCAATAGAACTACAAGTGTGAACATACCCGTAATGTCACAACGTGCCACATCAGACTGCTTCGGTGATGAGGGAAAACAAAATCTGTGCGCGTTTTTAAACTTGATTTGTGTGTTAGTGGTGAAGCCGTGAACAGTAATCCTCTCTAGTTAAAACAGATGGTTCATTAAAAGTCGTGCGTGTCCTCCCTGCTGGCTGGGGCTCTCCTCCGCCGGGGAAACACCAACAGGTCAAGGCAGTAGAAGGTCTTGTAAACATCGCCCTCCCGTACAAAAGGTCACGACCGCTTATTATGTTCCGGTAGTGTATCGGCTTCATTTCCCTTTGTGACATGGACAGGCAGCAGAGGTCAGGGTTATTTAGCATTTCGAGACTTTTTAAAAAAAAAAATTTTACACAACTTTTATTAGTTTATTTATAATACACCTGATAATACCGTATTTCCCAGACAATTCATCATTGCATTCGGAATTACAGATCTTGAAATACAAGATCACGATCCCTCTATAAAAGCTGGAATGGGAGTGTTCAGGATTCTTAACCTTTATGAGTTTTCTAGCGTATTATTAGCCGAACATTTGACTTAAAGAAAATTTAATCCAGACTATAAAAAATGTATAGTTTTTTTTTTTTTTCTTCTCGTTTTTCCAGTTTTGTAGTTTTTGTACTTTTTTTTTTCCAATTTCCTCCCTTCCGCCAGTGTTTTGCTCTGTTGTGAAAGGTCTGGGGTTGAAAGTAACTCATTAACATAGACACTGAATCTTCATGTTTGGAGAAGGAGTGAAACAAGCGAGTTTGAGGAATAAAAATAAACACATTATCTGAGAGATATTTGAACCTTTAAAGCGTTCAGTCTTTGTTACAGTGTAACAGAATTAAACATGGCTAATTAAAAATGATCTCTCTGGTTAAATGTTGAACAGCATGCAGGGTTGCCAGGTCTTTACAAACTTCACTGTCCAACTACCTCTGAAAAAATCAGCACAAGACAATCTGCGGGAAAAAAAAATTGGAAATTGGAAACAAGTCTTTTTCCAAGTCATCACACAGTAAGAAATTTCATCAGGTGCAGGGTGACAAGTCCTTGTCAAACCCCTCAGGCAAGACACCACTTGGTTGCTATCACTAACAGGAACACAACCGCAAATGAAGCGACTAAGTGCTGCGAAATGGACATGTTTTTTTTTTCCTGGCGTCAGCGACGAGGTGCTTGACAGGTCCACCAGTTTTCCAGTATGGAAGATGAGTTGCGATGCAAGTGCAAACACACCTGAGGATTTTTTTTTTCTTCAGCAGTGCACAAACAACAACAAATGCATTACTCCTGCTGCTTCGCTTGCTGCACTCTGCAGTCGCTTCATCTCCCGCCGGACCTGAATGCCCACATATTTACACTCTGCTTGTCATCATCGTCATCATCATCAGCTGCTGCTTTCCTGTGTGTCATAAATGAGCAGCTTGGAATGCTAGTAAAGAAGCGGAAAAATAACGTTCACTCTTTCACAGTACAGCAGTTCCAGATGTGTTCCATAGTGGTATATAAAGGGCTGCAAAATACATCCAGAACGCATATTTATACGGTATATTTTAAGGTATTTGCATGGCCTGTTGCCGTGCAGTGAGAAAGGATCAGTCAGTAGAGTCAAAAACAAAACAAAAAAAACACTTTGGTGTTTACCCTTTCTCAGTATTTTATTAGCAGCCATCTATTAGGGGGGTGAAGTAAGATCTGCCAAGTGAGCCACAAATGCAGGACAAGAAGCCTAGGAATCGTATCCCGCATTCCAGCCTGTCACCAGAACCGGTCACGGCTTGTAAAAATGTCAGTTTTTATTGTCAGTAGATCAGTTCTTATCAAAATACTCAGGAAATATGCCAGTGTCTGGTAAAGATGGTGTGCTGAAGTAAATAGGTCACCTCCTAGAGAGGATAATGTTTCACCCTTTACACTCGTTCCCTCTTAAACCAACCTATTTAAGTGTCAAGAAAAAGGAGAGTCAGGAAACTTTATCTTCTTATTGTTATTCATTACCTCCAGGGAAAGCGAACATGCAGAAAGAATTTTTCTTCCGACAAGAGAGAAACGATCGGATCGAGTGTTTACAAGGACGGTATTTTACCTATTGAATGGATTTTTTGCAAGGTTTACAGGACACCGAACTCAATCCGATTAAAAATTAATTCCAGTTGGACCGGATTGTGTCCAACTTGTTCCAGTTGAGGTGTTTACACTTGGAGTCTGGACAAAAAAATTATACTCAACTTTCATGCTATATTGCGCTCCTCCAAATGTGCAACTTGTTGATATCGGCGTTGGCCCATGATGCTTATTGTTTTGTCCAGGAGCGTTTGATGAAAAATGAGTTAAAGTAAAACAACTACGTATACGAACAAAAGTGTGCAGAAACCTGAGCAGCTTCCAACTGTGTTTCTTTTTCAAACTGGTTAGATGTATGCGCTTCTGTATCGACTATCGGTGCATGCTGAAGCATCAGGGCTTCCCATCACTGCAACTGAAAGACCTAAATGTATTCCAACATAGCAGTGCACAAAGAGATGGACGGTGAAGACAAAGAGATGTGGCCTGCAGTGAATTCTGACTTCATCCCCATTGTACAACTTTTGGGATGAAGTTGTACAGTTCAAACCCCAGGCTTTCTGTAACGACTAGTACTGTCGTGGCTGCGGGAAAACCACGAGTTGAATAAGGGCACGATCTGGCGATGATATGGTGTTTACAAACTTTTGGCTATGTAGTGTTTATTTACTGAAATAGTAATGTGCGTGTATCCTGCTCCATCTAGTCGCAATCCAATGGTTCCTTGCGTCCTGTCACCGGCCTCTGTATAGACGCATGCTCCTGATCATTATTCAGACTCCTGCCGAAGAGTCGAACAGGGCCAGGATAAAGACGGTGCAGTGATGCGTATACTCCTGAGGTTTCCTGCAGTTGAATACCATCTTGACAATAATTAGTTCTAGACGCTCGTACTGCCAGCGTTCCAAATCCTCAAGAGGCCACGGCGAGCTAATTAGATTGGATGAATTAATGAATAACTTGGCGGTTTCTTCGGTGCAGTGGTTAACTGGTTTGAAGGTATATGCCAAGCACCAGTATATCTGCTTGAACAGGCTGATAATGACCTTGGCTAGTCCCAACAAACACCATGCCCCTACCGATAAAATGTTAAAGAGGGTCTGATTTGTGTCGTCTCGAAGCTTGAAGTCTGGATATGTCATCTCAGACAATCGATATTTGTTTCAAAATTTGCGCAGGAGGCCCATGCAAATATCCATCACGGCTAATTAGGATTCCATCCACTCTCAGATTAAAGTCAGCATAAAGTTTGCCCTTCAGCATCCTGCCACCAAGGGCATTTCGCCAACAATTAATTAGACAGGCAGGTTTACATAGAAGGGCTTATTTTTAACCTCGAAACTTTACCCCAAACTGACCCAAGGAGTAATTCTTAGGCTCTATGATTCACTTTCCTTAGGACTGCAAAATCTTATAAAGTCAGTTCTAGACGCTCGTAGAATCTTCATTATACTACAACAGAGGTCCATTAGCTTAGTTATTTGTATGTAATCAGGGATTCAGACAGTTTATTGTTGATGCTTTGGGACTTTACAAGTGAAGGTGAGGTGATAAGAAAAGTGTCCCTCTGGTCTAGTAACAGGTGGGCCAATTGTTATGCACATAACAGTCTTCATCAATCATAGGACTGTTAAAAAGAAAAGCAAAGCCGCACGCGGTCAGCATTAAATAAACAGAACCAAAAGCGCAGCGTTCTGCCATGTTCCCTTGTGTCCTCTTGGCAATAATTCAGCGAATAAAGCAACAAGATATAAACACAAAAAGACTCCTAAACATACAAGTAGTCTGTGCGTCTGGTAAAGCATGAGCGTTATAGGGCAGTACCACTCAGTGACGGTGGCATCTCAAGAGAGTGCTCTTGGCATCCTCCTGGCTGTAGGTCAGATGAAACAAATGTTTGGAATGAAGCGTCATAATGCGTTTGCTTCAACACGGCTCATGTTCTCAATAATCGGTGCTGCTTAAGCTCAGGAAGGGCCAGCGATCTCCATTCTGGTCTGTATTCAAGAAACCAACATAGCATCAAACATGGTGTTGAAGCCCTGAGTAGCTGTCTTAAAAGTCTGTCTTCCATTTTTAAAGTGCTGATACTTAACTTTCAGTGTTATCAAGGTGCTGGGCTGGCAGTCAGACGAGCCATTTTCCCATAGCTGGGGTCATTGTGCTCTTAAAGGCTCACTCCTTAAGTGTGTGTACTTACGAAGAAGAAAGCAAAAACTGGCCCTCAAGCAGAATTGGACTGATGGAGATTTAGTGGACAGGGTAGTATTCCTGAGTTTAGGGGGGAAAAAAACATTCAAGCTGACAGCATGGGAAGGATTAGAGTAGATAGCCATGTGGATTTTCACTAATTACTCCATGCTCGGAGGATTTGATAAGGATATCCGGATGCCCCTGATGAGGAATGGTGTTAAAGGGATCTGATAAGGGATGATGCCTGATTTGAGGTTTGTTTCTTTAGATTATCAGCGTTGATCTTCTCTGCTCTGGTGATAAAGCTATTGACACAAATACATACGCAAGGATGGACGATGGATGAACCATAAACCCGTTCACTCCACCACCGGACAAGTAAAAGCTCAGATGTGCTGCCCCAGTCCCACGTTTTGCCTGTTTGAAAGCTGACTAAACAAGGAAGTGACGGTCAACTTCATCATCACTTACTGAGAGCTTCTGAGGTAATCATGAAAAGACGTGAATGACAGGTGGACTGACGGGTCGATTGGATTTCAGGGCACGGCGATCTTCAATTCTTTTTCTTTCCCCTGCCAATCTGCAGACTCCGGATACAGTAGAAGGACGTATTTGCGTGTACGAGGTGACGCGTTCATGTCGGCTCCGCTGCGGTTTTGTCTGCGTTTTCCGCAAAGCCACGTGTTCCTCTTTCTGGAAAATTGATATGCATGCAAATTAAGCGGACTGGTAAATGATGGTGTGTGTAGTGCAGTGCGTGGTGCGATGCATGAAAAAATACTGCAGCCTGTAGTTACAGTGTGGAGATGTGTCGCAATATGTATTTTTTTTTTTTGTGTCTGAGTTTAAACTTGTACAAAGTGAATGTACGAATGAAGGAGTATAAAATTGAGTCTCTGCTCAAATGTGTGTAGAGCCATGTGATTCTCTATTATTTCAGATGAGTGATTTTAGGAGGAGAATCATCTGCTGTAGCTCTGATGTAATCCCCTAAAGCTTGGGCAAGGCAAAGCACATAGTTTGTGATTACCTCAAGGTTAAAAAAAAAAAACTACTTCTATCATATGACATTAGCAACTAATGTGCTCTGAAGGCCAAACGAGGTGATGCCGAATCATGGCAAGGGTTTTTCGCCACACATACGGATCTGGCTGATGGCGAGAGGCAATTAGGAGATGGTTCCTGATAACCGGGCCAGCTTTGTGAGGTGTGAAATGGGTCTCTTAGCCAGACTCTGGAGCAGAACCAGCACACCGCTGGCTGAGAGGAAGACCTCTGTGCTGTAACCTCTCTCCAATATCTAAACTTCTCCACTACTGGCCCTTATGGTGGAACTCCGCATCAGACTACTCTCCGCGTAATACACCGACATCCTGGACTGTCTTGAAGACGTTTGCCGTGAAATGGGAAAATCTGTTATTCATTCCCCTCTGTTTGATTACTCGGTTATTTCGGTGTCAGCTCACGGACAGCTCCCTGACGCCGTGTCTCTCAGGTAACGCTCGAACAGACCCAAACAGATAGGGACACGCTAGCTGTCAGAGCTGTCACCGAGTTCCCCCCTGCAAAGGGAGCAGAGAGGAGAAAATATTAGTTGCGGGGGAAAATGGCTTGTATGAGGTTCTGTGAAAAAGGAATAAGATCAGCAACGGGGTCAGCACTGTTTACCGCACGCATCAGGATGCAGGCTGCGTGCGCACACACACACACACACACACACACACACACACACACACACACACACACACGCACACGCATAATGAGCAAACCAAATTAAGCAAGGAACACACACACACACACACACGGTGTCTCATTAACGCAGCTCCATTCCGTTTCCCTTTCACTTCATCTCTGCTCTCGCTCAGGTTCGGTTTCCCGCTGATTCGTTTAGTTTTGAGCCTGTAGCGCAGCACGGCCACCTGGGTGTCCACGTGCGTGTGATGTATGACGGCAGGCAGAGATCTTCGCACGTTCTACGTGCTCTCAGAGCCAGAAATGAACGATGACGTGACCTTCACATAGGCCGACTGTTTGGGATTCAACGCCACGGGGTATGCCAGGGGTATGCCAGGGGTATGCCAGGGGGCAATGACTGGCTTGGTAAATCAATCCGAATAAATGCATTTCTAGATCACAAATCGACTGATCGTGCACTGGGCGCCGTGTACACGAACCTGAAGTTGTGTTCATATGAGGAGTGCTGAGCGCAGAGATGGAAAATGGATTCAGTGTCGTATAGCGATTCTTTTTCGCAGCGGATCGTGTTAAATAGGTTCATAATTGTAACAAAATTAATATATAAGGATATTTACACAAACATGACGTTTGCTAAAATCGCGATACAAATCAAGCTAGTACTTGGGTATCCTGATATCGTATTATATATCGATTGGTATCGAAGTGACACACTCCATGGACTGTTTAACTTACAGTATATATTTTCATATTCTGCTTTTAAAACTGTGTTGTTTAATGCAGCTGTTTAAGTGTTCTGCTTGAATTTGAAGTTATTTCGGACGAAATGTCTTTCAGGGGTAATTATTGAACATACAGTGAGAGGGAGGATTTGTGACCCTGAAGAAAAGTTGCTCAGTATTTCACACTTGCATAATGCCTTCATGACCAAGCGATACAAAAAAAAAAGGCACATGCACATGATTGATCATCTAATGTTAAAAGCTAGTTTCTGCATAAGGAATGCTGTGTTTATTCCTGTCAACGGATTGAGGCGTACACACGAACGATTTTTAATCTGACCTCCGTCCTCGTCACTTGTTGTCAGTGTTCTGAGATTATTACCAACACATCAGGAGGTCGTTATATCCATCAGTAAGTGCTCTTCCACCCACCCAGACCTGGACTGCATGCTGTCCAGTAGTAGTAGAGCAAAGCCCTCGATGAGAACATGCCACATTACCGGTTGTGTCTCTCTCTCTTGTGTTAAATAAAGAGCACACCGGCCTCGGTTTTAGTCGCAGTGTTTAATTTGATTTCGGTGCCGGGTTGCTGCTGCCTCTCCTTGATGAGCTCGACTGTCCGCAGGGCTTGGTTCGGAAACAAACGCGTCCTCATGCCTTTCCTTGCAAATAATTAGCCCTCACACCACCAGTGACAGCACGGTTAACTGCCTCCGTTAAACGATTTCCGGGTGCCTGCTGCATAAACGTGATGCACCAGAAACACATGTGAGAATCTGTTGTGCTACACTATCTGTGTCTCCCCCGTTACTAAATAGTAGTTCTTATAATATATTATTCCCAGATCTTTAATTTCCCTTCTGTTTAGTTTGTTTTATTGCAGATGTTGAATAAAGATCATTGAACGACTGTTTCTCCAGCGAAGGTCAATCTGAATGCCATATAAAGTGGACCACCTCTTTTTTTTTCTTCTTTTTTTTTCCCCCTTCTCCTATTTATAAAGGATTGCCTCCATTGAGGCAAGACTCCGCTGCTACACTACAATACCCTCCATGAGACGCGACTAGAGTTTGTAAAGCCTGAGAAGAGTGAAAAATTGCTCTTAAAGTGGCAGCCGCTCTCATTCGATGAGACATAAGCTTTCCCAAGAAGGAATACTGTTGAGCTGGAGAAAAGATCCAAGGACCAGCTGAAAGACACATCAGGCTAATTTCATGCTGTTGATTGTCATTTATTTATTTAAACTTTTCTTCTTTTTTTTTGCCAAACTTCTTCTCTGCGCTTCAGTGCAGTAGGTGGCGATATTGCACCAACCGCTCATGAACTCAAATGGAGATGCGATAGTCTTGCACAGTGTTGCCAACTTAGCGACTTTGTCGCTAGATTTAGCGACTTTTCAGACCCCCTTGACGACTTTTTTTCAAAAAAGCGCCTAGCGACAAATCTAGCGACTTTTGGACAAACCTTAGCAACTTTCCAAATGTCGCCAGTACTGTCCTGTAAGCGCGAGGTCTTGCTTTCCCGGTACAGTTACTCATCTCCCGGTGTCTGCTCTGATCAGTGAGCGCTAGCTCCGGCTGAAAGGAGCAGCATATTCCCGTGACCGCGCGGCAGCCGACATAGATGTGAATGATCCGCGCATGTGCAAACGGTGTTGCCACGGACAGTTTTATATTGGTCACGTGAGGAAGGATTAGGGAAAACACGCAGAATGCAAATACGACATAATTACGTCATCAATATGCAAATATACGCATGATGTCATCTAGCGACATTTGGCGACTTTTCGAGCAGACGTTAGCTACTTTCCATTGAAAATAGTTGGCAACACTGGTCTTACAAAATGTGAACGTTTTGCAAGCACTTTGCAGACTATGTGGCCAGCTTCAGTTTTTTTTTGTGTTTTTTTTTGCAGAAGCTAAAAAACGTTTCTCTTTTTTTCTGCAAAAGCTCGTATGTCAAGACCTCGCACATTTATCATCAAGTTAAAATTAGCTTGTTTTACAGACCACTCGCAGACGAAGTTACTCGCAATCCAAGGTTTCACTGTATTTACTCAAGTTGCATGCTTCTGATTTTACTTAGTTTTACCTACTTATGTACTTCTGTTTTTACAGAATTTGCGAACTTCAGTTTTTATGTAACTTGTATACTTCTGCATTTAGTTACTTAATTGGCGTACCTCAGTATTTACGTAACGTTCACAGAAGTCTGAAAGTACTTCAAAAGTACAAAAGTGTTAGTTACGTAACCTGTGTACTTCTGTATTCACTTAATTTATATACCTACAAACTTCAGCTTTTACTAAATTTATTTAACTTGCGTACTTCTGTATGTACTTACTTTGCATACTTCATTATTAACGTCACTTGCATACTTCTGTATTAATCATGTACTTGTGTATTTACGTAATTTGCTATCTTTTACTTATTGTAATTACTTAATTTAATACTTGTGTACTGCTGTTTTTATTTATTTACTTAATTTACATGCTTCTTGTGTACTTCTCTGTTGACTAAACTCTTGTACTTGTGTATTTACTTAACTTGCGTTACTTGAGCATTCCCTTCCTCTAGTTGAGTTTGCACGTACAAGTTTATACACTTACTGTAAGTAAAGACGCATTTGTTTCTTCCCTACTTGGAGTAGTAACCTAGTAACCCAGTGTAAGTATCTATCCAGTGATGTGAACTTCATAGCACTTTTTGTAAGTCGCTCTGGATGAGAGCATCTGCCAAATGCCTAGATGTAAATGTAAGTAGTTACATTAATGACTACTTGGCTTCTTTAGCTGCACCGCCGGCAGTGAATTTCTATAGTTTATCATTTAGTGGTAAAATCTTATAGTAAACACTTTAGAATATAGTGGATATGCAAGGCTACATCCAGACACTATTTGAAACATTTACTTGAACCCGTTTACTTGAAACACATACTGTATAATGGCAGCTTAAGG
The DNA here is from genome assembly GCA_030068275.1 of Clarias platycephalus. NCBI lineage: Eukaryota > Metazoa > Chordata > Actinopteri > Siluriformes > Clariidae > Clarias > Clarias platycephalus. Next base: position 20,557,019 of record JAQQZT010000015.1, on the reverse strand, counting down.
TTGGTTACAGAATTCTTTCAATAAGCATTTGCAGCAGTTATGGTCTTAATTAAAGGTTCGTACAATACTTTCATACATGCATTACATTTAGAATGAACCCCAGTGCATTTTCCTCTTGATGTGCTTTGTTTCTTTCTTTATTCAAGCAGTATTCTTCCTTCTTAGTAGAAATTTCTACATTTGTCTCATCTGCCATATCATTATGGTTCTAACGGAAAAGCTTTTTTATTATTTCATTTTTCAGCCCTGCCCTCATGTACAGCAGTGTGAACCCAAATCAAACAAAACAGAAAAATATGAATGTTTTGCTACGATTCTTACTTGGCGTTGAAAGAGACCTATAGTTAAGGAAGAACCCTCAAGCGTTCGTAAGTCATTTGTCTACTAAAACACCTGTTGTAGATTTATCCTTTAAAGCAGGTTCAGGCTTGTGATATCCTTCTGTGTTCTGTTGCAATCAGACAGTTAATTCTTTACTTGGTAAAACTGGGTGAATGTAGCAATAAATTATTTACTGTTGGGAAATATGATCTCTACAATGTCAAATTATTATTTTTTATTAAATTGTTTTCTTTTTCCATAAAGGGAAATCACTAACGTGCTCGACTTTTTAAATGTTTGAGAGCTTTGCTCATCCATTATGCAAATGAATCGATCTTTTGTATATTGTTTCTTGTTTTACAGCGATCGGCATCCAGTAAGATTCATTACCGCCACTAAACGTCTCCCTCTCCCTCATCTTCCCATCCTTTTTTTAAAATGATTTTTCCCCCTGCTCTTTTGTCGTTCAATTCAGTTAATTAAACTGCATCAGTTTTTTTTGTTTCAGGATCAGCTTACACTTTAAAAGTTTCAAGTTCTTTAAAGTTCAGTTTAGACAAACGCTAAATAGGCCTAAAATAGATGGATTCCTTAAAATGATACTGCAGCTTTTACCAAAAAAATAAAAAATAAATAAAAACAATATACCTATTTGCATCTAACGCAAATACTCATGTTTTGTAAGACTATTACTTCTGTTTCTTTTTGAGTTTGAGCACAACAGACACTAGACAACCTTCCTGCGTTAGACAATTTCAGTAATTTTAAATATTTTAAACCCTGTAAGAAATATACAGTAGCTGCTTATGACAAATCAGACAGTAAACATTAGTGCTTTTAAATTGAAACGAATTGAAAATCTCATCGCTCAAAAATTCGACCGAAAGTCGATTTGCAACTGTAACGTTTTCACATCTGCACGAGTTAGTATGTTGTAATCAAATCCTAGAAAATGACAGGAGCAGCCGAAGGACTATCATCATCATCATCATCATCCAACACAATGTTTGACTTAAGTTATCGACTTAATTGTCAAATCATTTATTTACCATCTACATTGAAAAAGCTTCTTAGCATTTGTACGCCACTGTATTTCCAAACTGGGTGCGAGTATTTTCAGCTGTAAATGTGCTTCACCTAATTATTTGTAAAGTGTTTAATAAAACCAGAAGAAACCGCAAACGTGCCAAGAGCATCAATTTTACTTTAATTCATGCTTGCTAAAATGTTTTGAAGTGTTTTCTTCGTGTGAAGAATTGCTGCCACATTAGCACAAATTTATGATCTTGTTCAGATGTGATGGCACCTAGAACAGTCAAAGCCAGTAAGACGATGGAGACCAAAAAAGCTTGACTATAGACGGGTGCCTTGTTCTTGAAAATGGTGATGATGAGGCGCCGATCCCCGTCACGGCCACTAGTGTGGTTTCACAGAGTGCTACGCTCAACAGCTGGTCGAATCGTTCCTCCACGGGGTGCAGCCGAGCCCCATCACACCACCACATCCCTGAACGCTCCCTGATAGGTCCATTTCCCCCCTTCGAGACTACGGTGCGAACAAGCAAACAGCACGCTAGCAGTCCCAGTCAGGGGCAGAGCATGTTGAGCCCAGCTTCTGATCGGCCTGCTTCTGCACGCTCCCTGCTGAGCTGAAGGACACGTGGAGGATGAATCGTCCGTCTGCCTGGAGCTCTCAACACACTCTCGTCATCACACTGCTCTGCTGTTGTCGTTCCTCTCTCGTGATCAAGTTTTGGCTCCAGTACGTGCATCCGATCGCCACGTACTGTATGTGTAATCGCGGTAGTTAGTGTTTTGATACGGTCGACCGGCTCCTAAGAATGTGACGTGAGACTCATGAGAATGGAGCTTTAAAAACAAGTTCTCTCCAGAGAAGCGGAGGTACCACACGGCGCCGGTGTATAGGCACAAAGCCAAGCTGTTCAGGGTGGTTAGTTTAAATTACCACTTATAGAGGAAGTAGTCATTGAGAGACTGGAATAGCAGGACCTCACACACGCACACACACACAATAACACCTGCACGAATGCATTCAGGTTTATTATTTTCACTCCTCTGGATCCTTTTTCTTCCCTCCATCTCTCAGTCTAGCGTGAAGTCGTATTGTTGTGCCAGATCCCTGCATGCCCTCGAAGTCCTCGAATGAAAACAATCCTAAGAGGGCATTGAGATGTTAATCTGAGAGTGCTGACAGCTTTACACTCCAGGACAGGTTAGGAAAAGGTGTTAAACTCTGCAGGCGGACAGCAGAAATAGGTGTTTTCACATTAAAAAAAAAATTTTTCCCCCCAAAGAACAACAGTGAATCACAATATGTTACTAAACAAGAAAACAATAGGAAAGGGAATCACCAGGGTGCCTACGATTTGTACTGCGACTCTGTTAAAGGAACTATTTTATAAATATCCAGAATTGATATCTAAAAAAAATATATATTTCAATTACTATTCTAAAAAAAAAAAAAAACTTGGCAAAGAAATTTGCTTCCACCACACATCTGCCTGCCAAAGCAGTGGATAGTTTACAGTGCACCACCTGTAGGACAATAGAGGAACTGCAACATTTTACCATCTCAAATAAATGTAACAAATTATTTAAAAAATCGATTTGGGATGAGTGTGGTGAACCGAATCGATTTCTTTTTTCGATCTCTAATAAACAAGCGATTAAATATGCTATATTTAAAAACTGCTGTTGTAGAAAACAAAATCATTCTGACCAAAAAAGATTAAGAATTCATCATCGAACTGTTCAAGTCTGACCTGTTTGTTGTTTTGTTCTGCTTAGTTTACGAGACGTCTCTCCCCGTCGAGAGAGAGCGTTGCGATTTGAAATCACGCCGCCATAAGCGTTCTGTTTCAGCCAGACGAGTGATGAATGCAGTTCAGAGAATGGTGTCGACTCATTTCATGGGGCCTTTACGGAAATTCTTAACACAGCCTGCTCTTTGTGGATGATGATGATGATGATGATGACGACAACGTGCTGCACTCAGAACCACATTGCTGTCGCGTGCTGCCTCTCAGAAGCGCGTCTGCTACTGCGTGACGAATAGAGATGTACTCGGTCTGTCAGCGTAGCAGGTGGCCTTTCCTCTATTCTCCTGCTCTCTTCTTTTTCATTCTAGTGATACGATGCGCACTGCTGCTGGGTAATGTGGATTTCTTTTCCCCTTTTTCTTTTTTCCATTTTCATCTGTAAAGGTCTTTGTGAGCCAAGACCAATGATTATTAAGGGAAAAGAAAGCAAAGGAATCGATGCGAGGTGGATGTTGAAAGGGCTGGCACTTTGCTGTTTGTTTCCCTTTAAGATTGCATTTTAATATTATTGCCTTTTTTTGACATTATAAGAGATGATTCCAATAGTGTCTAGAACAGACCGCGTGAGACGTGAAGGTGCTCGCAATGTCGGATTACATGAAGAAGATTCTGTTTATATACTCTTTATGTCTCACGTATGCGGAAGAGGGCGGATAGCGCTTCATCCAGATTCCATTCCAACACTGTTAGATATAAAGCAGCGAAAATCTTTGCTTTTTAGAGTGTTTCTTAGATGTTTTTGGCAACCCACGGTCTACTGTTCCCTTTCTTCCATATGCTAATGTGACCTATTTTTTCCATTTTTTAAAATTTATTTATTTCATTATTTCTCCGCGTCTCAAAGACGACGTGATGAATATAAAAATATGCTTTCCCTTCAGGTGCTGTGCGAGGATTTGCTTCTTCTTCCAAAAGCCTCAACCTTTGAAACCTCAAAGGAACCAAGTTGTATATTTTCACTGAACTAAACATTGATGAAGAAGATAACCAGATTTCCTCTCTTATCATGAATCGGTGAAAGGCTTTGTTTGGTTTTGGGGAAGGAAAACAGAAATTGCAAATGTAGTTGGGGAAAGTCGGACTTGGCTGCTTGTGATAAGTTTTACTACAAGGGCTGATTTGTCAACTTGGTCCCTGGAGATTCTTGTCCACGCCGTGGATGGATAAAGCTTTGAGTGGCTGCAGCTCAACTGGAAAACTGAGAAACATTATTTTTGGCCGGTTCTATTTTTAAGCGAAGCAGGCAAGAGGAAAAATGGAGGCATGTGAAATAATGCTCAGTCGAGCGTACCTGCTGTCTTTTGATTGATGACACCAGAAAAACACAGTAAGCAGTATGTAACTAGTGGACGCATCTGTCCTGTATGGGGCCTGCAGTGCTTTTTTTAAAAAGGATTTTTTTTTATTTAAACCAATATTGTGGAGGTTTACTCCACTGGATTTGTGAACAGATCGGTCACTGGACTGGAAAATTGTTGTCTTCCATACTTCTCTGGTGTTGGTGTATGTAATTATTGATTATCTGATTTCATAGAACTATTTTTACGGACTTTTAACGATCAGGATCAGGAGTTATAACACTTCATCTTCTTACAATGGCGCCTGTAAAGATGGCGCTGGAGATATTAGGCAGCAAAAGCGTGAGATAAGTCAGCTATCAGAGCTGATGTGATGGAAACAGGAAAAATGTTTGGATCTGAGCCACTCTGACAAGGGCCGAGTTGTGACTGGGTCAGAGAAACCCCAAAACAACAGACCTTTTTGGAGGTTCTTGGTTCAGGACCTACCAAAAAGTGAAGTCCAAAGAAGGACAATCGATGAGCTGGTGACGGGGTAATGGATGGCCAATACTCATTGATGCGTGTGGGGAGCAAAGGGATGGACCATCTGGTTTGATCCCACAGAAGAGTGGCCGTACCACAAGGTTCTGTGAAATTTGATGCTCAATATGGGGGCCGCGTAGCTGCAAACCAGTCAGGGTGCCCGAGCCGACCCGTGTCCTCCACCAAAACCACCAAGCAATGGAGCAATGGAAGGAGGTTGCCTGGTTTGTTGTCCTACACCACTGTGTGAAGAAACCAAGCAACATCTTGTGTGTCTTTGCATTCATGTGGATGTTACTTGCATGCATGACCTTTTAATTTTATTTTTAGTCGGATGTCCATGCGTATTTCATGAAGACTCAGACCTCTGATCTATACAGCGTTCAGTTAATCACTCACCGTGCTTATCGATCATAATTGATACTGACGTTACGTAAAAGAAGTTTCTCAATAAAGATAAATTAAACTTTATTGTCGGGTACGATGCTTAAATTTTTGTTCGTCCTCTCCCTCTTTCTGGGTGTCTGATGTAATTTATTTTACTCTACCAGAAGTCCAACTGCTCTATTTTCCCCAATTACCCAGCGGCCCTTAGGGTTGTCCGAACGAGTTTACCTCACCGAGCTGCTCCCGAAGCAGTGTTGGCGAACACGCACCCTCCGTTAAACGCCATCTGATATCGGCAAAACCGAGAGAGTGCGGCCACAGCACAGCAAGCGTTTTTTTTAAAAACCGCCAGCAGATGGTTTTAAACTCACGTACGTAATTGCGGCTAATCAGACGGACCACCTGCGCGGTGATTGGCATTAACACGGCGTTAATTGGAAATCGCAGGTTACTACGGTGCAGTATGGGTTTTTCTCAGCAGCCGCCATGTGCACTCGTGTTGTCTAGAGCGCGGTGATGCCAAAATATTAAATGGAGACTGAACGTCCTTTAAAAGAGGGACTGATTTAGTATGTGATGTGACTACTGAAACCCTTAGTGACAAACAAGAAGATTATAATAGCCTCCGTTCAGACTTGATAAATCCGTAATGTCAAAAGTTTTTGGTGCTACACGATTTTCTCAATTAGTCATAAAGTACTTTAGGGTAATAGTGTTCAGGGGAAAATACCGATGGCGTGAACCTGCCCTTGAATACGCACTAATGCACGGTTCCATCCTCATGAGACACCGAGCGTCCGAGGTGAGTGCAGGTTGGCATAAAAGACGGCTTTCATGGTTTCTTTCCCTCTTGCTTCGTCTCTCCGGCTCCCCTCAGGGTTCCAGCGTGCTCCGGCTTCTACGTCTAATCCTATTTGGGGAAACGTTTTCAGGGGAAGAGTGGTTTATCGCTCCGTAAAGCGATGCAAACGCCGATGAATTTAGCTCACGTTTAATTCAATGTATCCTTGTCTTACAGACAACTCGCTTTCTTTCTTTCTTTCTTTTTTTTTTTCCCTCTTGGATATTTGGTTCAGTAAGTAGGAGTAATGTCGGTGTAATTAAGCCTAATGGATTCTCCTCACCTGGGGATTAGGGCTTTTCATCTCTCTCATAGAGAATCCTGTAGAGGGGAAAAAAAAAAAAACGTCAGTCACACTACCGTGGTCTTTTACCGAACTGTGTTTTGTTGTATATTGTTTAGAACACTGAAGGAGATTTTTATTTATTTATTTATTTATTTTCCCTCTCATCGGCTGTGCTAATCCAGTCAACGTTAAACCCCGTGCTCTTGGATGTGGTGCGGTGAAGCGCGCGTCAAAGATAACCCGGGATACAAAAGACGCGCAGAATTTATCAGTCAGAATACGTTCGAGTAACAATGCTAGGGTCAATTGCTTTTTCACACAGATTTGGTAACCTTCCACTCCAGCGAGTCTCATTGTCCGCGTGCGTGTCTGTAGGCGTTTTATTGTAGACGTGTAGCTTTCATAACATTAGCCGGAGCGTTAAGCACGCAGCGTCAGCTCTCCAGCTTCTTCAAAAGAATGCCTTTGCAGAGCGCGGCCCGCCAGCCGTGGGTTCTGTTTTGCTCTGCCAGTCAGATGGACTCTTTGTTCGGGACAGATAGGGCACGAGGACAGAGGTTGCTTTGTACAGGAAGGAGTTAGGCATACTCTAGTGCAGGCTGAGAGATGAGGAGGCCTTTAGCAGGGCCAGACACACACACACACACACACACACACACACACACACAGTGCCTTTTCCCTGAGAAAACCTTTACTCACAGTTTATGTGCACACGTCTTGGCTCAGCAGCAGCCCTCTCATTTTTTTTCCCTGAGTCATGTGAGTAGTATTAGAGGAAAAGGGCAGAGTAATCTCTGGCTTAGAATCGAGATCGACCTCCCGCAGCTCTGGTAATTACTAAGGCATCCCTTTGGCTCGGACATTATTTATCTAAAAACGGACTGTAAGTGTGGCGCACGTTAACAAGCAGGAAACACAGCAACAGAAATCTGAAGGATTGAAGTAAAAACAAAACATAAAAAAAAACAAAAAAACAGCTAATTCAGAAAACATGGAAGTGAAGCCGAATACTTGGTGATTACAGCGGAGTGATGATTTTGTTGTTTACAAACATCAAATGGTGTAAAGAAAGCTACTGGCTTTGTACAAGACATGACGTATACAAGGAACAACACAGTTTCGATGTTTATTAAATACTTATAGTTTTTAACTAGTGCTGTAAATCATGGGTAGTTTGAATTGATTTAATTTGATTCTGTGTCACTAATGTTTAGTGTCTAATTTGTCCCAAGCAGCTAAACCTATTACAGGTTTTAAAGTGCTAAAAATGCCTCAAAGTACCAAAAAGTAAAGTAACTAAAACGTTTGTTTTTGTACAAAAAAACGATTAGCTTTTATTAACGTGCTGATCATCTGCTCCACTTCACTCCAGTCCAGTAGGTGGCGGTAGAGCACAAACAGCTCATAAACGCCAACAAAATACAAAATTCTGGTAAAACACAGAAGATGAAAAGGATTTGCATTTGTCGCTGCGACAAATTTGAAAGAATTCAATTTTAGACAAACAAAAGCTCAGTTGAATTGTCACTGTATATTGTTTGTTTATGACTTTGTACTCGTGTTATATCGAGGTATGTTCATGATATTCATAGTAATAAGCTCTGGTTAAGACATTTTAAAGAAACCAGCCACATCATCACTTTTATCTTTTGTCGTTTCCTTTATCCGTGTGATACTTGAGTGGCGTTTTCTATTTCTTTTCCGACTTCTTTTCTTTCCCCTCACACCACACATGTATCTGATCATTCGAGCTCGTGTCGCCACCAGACTCGGGCTGATGGTTATTGTTCGAGAGTACGAAGAACAGATCGCTGGACGTCTCAAGGTCCTTGATGATGAAATGATGAAATGCTTGCATGGAAACCGTCTCTCTCTTTTGCCTGCATCCTGTTCCACATTTGTTTTATATCAAGCC
>JAQQZT010000015.1:20534121-20548507 GCA_030068275.1 Clarias platycephalus | reverse complement strand
TTTTTTTTTTGTGCGATACGCTCCGAGCTCGCTTTTGGCGTTAGACTGAAAAGGATTGAGGTTTCAATTAGAGCAGGATGTGATGGTACAGTATGTGTGCACCCAAGCGTGCATACATCCAACTTCTTATAAGCGAACAGGCTTTGTTCTAGGCCAGCGTGACGACTGACAAACTCATGAGGGTGGTGGTTGTTGTTGTTGCTCTCTTGGCCTGGATCTGACCCGCTCCATAATTGATGCGTGCAGCTGTTTTTGGGAGCAGCGGGTTATTGCTTGGTCAGATTTAGGAGATTGTCTAATCACACAAGACAATAGAAGAGGCCCGGATTTTGGGTGGAATCAGTATTAGGGTTTTATCTTGGCATCGGCACAGCTGCATTTTTGCGTATGGGTAGTCATGTCGGTATGCTCAGTCTCAAAGAACATCTGGAATCAGCCGTATGTGGGGAAGAGAAACACAGAATCTTTTGTTTGTGCAGCTAAGAAGAACCGATCTGAAGGGGTCGTGTTTGTAGTGTTTTTTTGCATCCAGTTCTAGTGATTCAGTTTGACAATGTTTGGAGTGTCGTAGTTCTTAGTCAGTTTTAGTTGATATTCAGTTACATCACGAATATACAAGCGCGAGTCAAAACTTTTCTGCACTCTGACCGTGGAATTTATTTCAATTAACTTTTAGAAAAAAGACAAATACATAGTTTTTCTTTGCTTGTCAACAAGCTTTCTTATTCCTTTATTAAAGCATGTTTGCGACTGAGCTGCGAGCCACGGATGCGCCGCTGTCTTCACTTCTTCATCAGGAGTGACTCTTCATCTTCATAGGGCTGCGTTTAGGGAATCAAACAGGTGAAAGTCTGATGGAGCGAGATCAGGTCTATTGGGAGGATGCTTTAACACCTCAAAACAAACAGTGTAATACATATATTACATATAATAATACAATATTACATACATATATTAGATTACTGTATTAATTGTGCAATATTAACCAGTGCTGTTGAGTCATATCTAGTGTGCAATAAGGTACTCAAAAGTTTAGTGTGCAACATGGTACTTACTGTTTTAGGACTCGTTTTATTTTATTTATTTATTTATTTATTTTAATTTTTTCCTTTCTACTGGATAACAACTGTAACCAATAATAAGCAATTTCTCTCTGGGATTGATAAAGTTCTTTGAATCTTGAATGTGCTGATGTGTATCGTCCTTTTATATCAGTCCTCTGTGTTTAATCTAAAGTTTAGATTAAGCTTCGATTCTTTAATAATCGTCTCACTGTAACGAGCGCCGATGAACCTTTTTTCCTGGTAATGTTCCAATACTTCTGGCCCCCGAGAATCTCAGAAAACTGTAAGCAGTGATGCATTTTCCAGCCGATGGTCGACTTTTTAACTTTTCCTCGGTCGCCGATTGAGGACGTTCCCGTTCCAGACTCTGCTGTTCACTCTCAGGCTCGGAGTGATGAATCCGTGTCTCGTCACCAGTAACGATTCTCTTTAAGAAACGTCCCACCTTCCTTAGAGCATCGGCCCAAATTTTGTCTGCAGATATCCAAACCGCTTCTGTTTATGCTCTTCTACCATTCTGCTTTTCGGACCAGGAGAATCAAAACAATCACAACACATGCATGTTTGCTCGCACCGCAGTTACACATGAGCTGATGAAACACCTGCACGCGGAGACAGTAGCCTTGAACGGAGAGTCCTGATAGGACAGTGCAGATGTTTTAATATAACCGGATCATTTTTGACTCTCGCCCGTACATGAGGCGTCGTGGTTTGAATTCATTTACTAATTTGACTGAATTTTAGGGAAAGTGCTGGAGTGATGTGGCTGAGGTTGAGGATCTGTCAATGAATATTGTGTTTAAATCGAATTGAATTGAATTTCTACCTGTGTGTTTCCAGGATACGGTAAAAGAGGAAGGGGGAATAAAATGATAAAAGACGAAGGCCATGCTTACTTTGTGCTACAGATTGCTATAAGTGTCCCCAGGAAAGGTGAAGTAGTGGAACCAGTTTTTTTTTCTACTCTCATCTGTCTAAAACAAGTGCTGTGCCACGCTTCCTGGCGTTCCGTCTTTTTGTCCGTTAAAGCACGTCAGCCACGATAGCGGCACTCTCTCCCGCTGTGGAATGTCTCACTGCCTGGTTCGTCCACTCTTGAGCAGGACCTGTGAACTATCCGACTCCCTCAACCAGAAGATGGATGGGCTCGAGGCATAAGGTGCATCGCTTAAAAGGCCCTATCAGCACGCAGCAGCCAGCCAGTCGATCGCTCTTATAGACGGCAGCCGCGCGGTTAGCTGCGCGAGGCCCTTGATGGATGACTCCGATACGGAAGCGAGCAAATCGGACCCGAGCGGAGACGGCGAAGAGGTGCACGCACTAGCCTGGCGATCATTGCGAAACGTTGTCTTTTTTTTTCTTTTTTTTTTTCTACGCGACTAGATTTATATTCATGCAGCACCTTTTCAGAATCCTAAACATGTTCACCTGCTTGTAAAACACACACACACACACACACCTACACCCACACGCCAGGCAAGACCGGACACCAGGAGCATACCGACGCGCCCGGATGTGGATCTGTTCGGCCGGTAATTACTCCAGAGCAGATATGCTGAGTCACACAGGCATCTGCAGGCATCTGCGCGCTCACTCAGCAGTCAAGAGGCACGAGGCCGTCACACACACGGCTCCCCTGCAGGCAGACAGCACGAGGCCAGAATAACAAGAGGTTCGGCCGAGAGTAAAACCGGCGTTTAGGGGCTCCGTGTCTCTTCTCTAACCTCTAACAGAGACGGCTTATTCTTCAGCTCCAGTATCAACTAACGAACTTGTGTTGATTGCGTCATAAATCTTCAAAAGTTTCCAAGCAGTCAATAAATCATCAGGGAGTGTATTTAGAGGTGACTCAGTCCCTTTTTTAAATTTATTGCCTTTTCACATCTTCATTTCCAACACCAAGGTAACTGAAAAGCGGAGGAGCGCCAGGATTTGTGTGGCTTAATTAAAGACGCTTGTCAGACGCTGGTAATGTGTCGGAGACGTTTTACAATCTACCATGCTCGTGACTGTACACACACCGTTTTTCGTTCCCTATGTCAACAAATCCGATTGTGTCGCTGGATCTGACGCCGTTCACGTTGTTCCCTTATCATAATTTTGATGATGCTTTTTTCTTTTTTTTCCTTCTTCTTCTTCTTCTTCTTCTTCTTCTTCTTCCCCCTGCTCTCGTTGTGCAGAAGCGAGCGTGGAGCCGTTGTGTAGTGACTTGCACCACTTTGATCCGTCCCCGCTCGGGTACTACGCCGTTAAATGGGATTCTATTTGTTCTACACCTCTCCGTCACATGTCTGAGCTTGTCGAAAGCTCTCAGCGGGAATCATCGCCTGAAGGACAAGTCTCCCATCACAGCTCGAGGATCACAGGCGGTCCTGCTTTGATGTGCCTCACCTTCCCTCTTCACGCTCACTCCTCCCTCACTCCCTGCCGAGTGCCAAGACGCAATACGGAGTAGAAAGCCCCGGCTATAGTGCGCCATCAGGCAGGTTCCAGTGTCTCCATAGCGAGACCTGCAGGACGGCTGAATGGAGACGGGTGCAGAAGGGTCTTGATCTCGCGTTTTTATACCCGATTTTATGCTCCTTTCATCTCGGTCTTCGCGCTGCAGAGTGGGTGCTGCAGGCGTGTGTCATTACTGAGAGAAATCTTAGGGGACTTATCTAAGGCTGGGATTTCCAAATGCCAGAAAGAATGGCACTTTTCAGATCTCCGCGTCCTTTCATGGCGGTTTGACGACTTGCCGTGGGCTGGATGTTGTTTAAGAAATACGGGTGACTGTCACATGGAGCGCTTCTCCACCCAGCGCATGATCGGCTCGGCTCTGCTCAGTACGTCGACGCGTTGTCGCTTGTGCATTTTTCTATTTAATACTCGTGTATGTTTTATGCACAATATAAACGTGATCACAGCGCTCGCTCAAATCTTTTGCGTTTTTCTGTAGTTTTGTGCATCTCCTCAGAGCAAACATTTCGCCCTTGGTGTCCTGCAGTGATCACCGCCCTGAGAAGATCGATCTGAAAGCAGGCCAGATTGCTTTGTACTTATACAGCCGGGTAGGCATTGATTTCTAAGTAAAGCTTTACGGTGGCGTCAGAAATTTGCCACCTTCGCCTTTTTTTTTTTTCCTTCCCTTTTTTAAATCAGGCTAAGCATCAAACAAGGCTGTCTTGATTAGAGACTTTGCTCAAGGACACCTATTATGCAAAATTCGCTTTTTAGTCACTTTCAGACATTCAGACGGCTCTTTGATGTGCATGTACAAACAAAAACGCGAGACATTTCATATATCAAAAACCTGAATATTTTCAGCTTTGATCTTTTAATACTGACCAGCACTTGAATCTTAAGAGCCATTAAATTCCCCCCCTAATGTGACCTCATATAAGAGAAACCCGTGTAGTTGCTCAACTCTAGACCACGCGCACTAGGGAGCTCTGAGGCTTATGTAAAGTTGGAAAAGTATGGAACCTTTTAATGAGTTTACTTGGTTTCAAATAAAATTTAACTTTGTCAGGATTTGTCTCCATGAATTACTAACTACGATCAAGTTAAAACTCTGAGCCGTGATTTGATAACGGTGCTCTACAGATAACCATAATTGAGGTGCCTGACAGATTTACACACGAATAAGTAACACTTGTGTGAAAAAGATTCCTCATGCTCACGTTCACTATACGAGTCCTGAAATATCACTAATAAGTAATAACCTGGTCATTTAGTACATTCAGTTCGTCAGCTGACTTCATTTCTGGTCAAGTCTAGACCTGACCAACTGAATCAAGCCCAGATCATAACACTGCCTGCAGAGGCTTGTACAGGGGCCATGATGGGTGCATCGCGTCATCGTTTCCCTTCTTAGGCTCAACCTGGACCCAACACACCACATGACCTTTTTCCATAAAATCTTTGTACTCCCTAGCAAATAATACATTTTTTTAACCGATTAATCTCACATACTGACACACGGCTATTAGTCCCAATCCTGTGAGATCTCATCATAATAAATTTTTTATTATTATTCTACTTCAAGTGTTTAAGTGATCTCCATTTATGGATATTTTTTTTTCTAGACACATTTCTTCCACAAAGTTGATGGTTTAGCACGATCCCTTTTACTCATTTTAAATCTCCATAGTTGTTTTCTTTGCTCGATGCAGCCCAATAATTTTACCCTTTGACCCTTACAATGCTGTAACTTGGATCCTCATTAATTCTGCTATTCAGGGTCGTCACCTGAAGGCTTCCTCTGCATCCAGTGGTAGAGAAAAAGACTCCTCACTCTTCCTAATGAAGACGCTCTGGTGGTTTATAAAACCAGAATCACATATTCAATAAGTCTGAAGGAGCGACATTACATGATTTGAAAAGCCCCGTGTTGGTAAAACACTCGGAAATTGCCAAGTTGCAAACGTTCGACCCTGTTACTGATGAATTTATTCTCCTCAAAGGGATATTTAAAAAAAGGGTTTCGTGAGCAGCTAAAAACGCATCGACGGACCTGTGAATGGCTGTGAGGTTCTAGAGAGCGATGAGGAATATAAACGATATAGTCCGTTTCCCCCCGGATGTACTGTTGTACTGGTTTTCATTTCGATCGCACCGAACTAAAAACACTTCTTTTAAAGGATATGAACAAACCAAAGTTTGAGGGTTTGTGCCAGTGGTCCTAATGACCAATGGATGGCACTTTGTGTGACACTACACTGCCCGAAGTCCTCAACAGGCTGTTAATAAGCTCAATGTAGAGTTTTTTTTGTGCCTCGCTCATGCACTGTTGTTAAGCGATGGCCTCATTAGAGTCCTGCGCTGACATCTCTATGACATTTAAGCAGCACTTCTAATTGAAGAAGAGGATAAGTGATTGGCCAGAAGTGTCACACAGAGTTCAGGGCTGTCTCGGGTCAGAGCTTGGAATAAATAGAAAAATAATCAACTGTGATGGGAAGAAAGAGGCCTCAACAACAACAACAACAACAACCAAAAAGTATGGGTTTTTCGAATAATTAATCACCAGGAACCACCTGATCATCGTGATCACAATACCTAGGCGGTGATTCGATTAGCTATTGCCATTCTATAAATGTGCATTTTATAAATAATCAGGTTTTTTTTTTTGCCCCTAAACAAACTTGGCAAATAATTGTTTTGTGCTGTTCTGCCTGCCCATGTGTGAATTGTTTAAAGTGCACCCCCTGCAGGATTATAGAGGAACTTCAACATCTTTACCGTCTAATGCAAATATATAGACATTCAAAAATAATTTTAAAAATATTGCTATACGTAACTGAATCGATCTTTTTTTTCTTCCTCTCCATTTCTAATGCATGATAAAGTCATGCAAAATTTACCGTATAGTGCTGTAAAATGAGTGATATCGATATGGACTTGATGAATAAATCCTCTAAGGCAAAGATCATGCTTTCCAGCTTTTCATACAGCCGCTTTGAACATTTCCCGCCGCTCAGATGAGGTACTTCAATTATTTCCTTGAATACTTTAAAGATTTAATCGCTGTAAAGCTTGGATAATGACCTTTTTTCTTCTTCTTCTTCTTCTTCTTCTTATGAACTAAAGAGAGACACCTAATATGTCATGAGAAACAGATCTGACCTTTATTCATCATGTATTAATTGTCTGAGTTTTGGAAAAAGAACTACGTTAAGTAGGTTGATATTGAGTTCTCCGCAGATAAAGATCGCGCCCGACACCCGCCGTCCCGGTTTATATCACCCGCCTGGAGGCAGAAATAATTTATGATGTCTGGAGAATGCACGTTTAATCCAATCTATCGCATCACTCTTTGATTTATTTAGACTACGCCGCCCCCTCCGGTTGACAGACAGCTGAAATTCTCCGACTCTTATTTCTGTCGCCTGAGAAGCAGCTGCATAGAAGCGTAAAATACAGTAGATGTGAGAATAGTAAAGGTGAATGATGCAGGCAGAAGAATGGCATCTGTTTGTTTTAGCTTCATCACATGGGCCGAGGCGGGTGTGTCTGCTTCGTACTGACCTCCATCATCCAGGCTGTGGCGGTACAGCAAGAACAGCTCGCCTCAGCCTACGTATTCAATCTGTCCGTTTGTGTTATATTTTGTCTTCTATGTTTAATTAGTCTTAAACCAGCACTTTGTATCTTGTTAATGAAAAGGTTTTGATTATTAAAGGTCCCATGTTATATTCTTTTTTTTTTATTTTTTTATCATCATTAATATTTAGTGTTATTTCTTTAAAGTTTCATGACATGCTGATCTCCAAAATCAAAACACAACTCTAAAAGCTGAAAGCGTTAAAAGGACTTTTCACAGAGTTTGAACCATATTTTGAACCTTAGCAAGCATTATCCCTTTTCAGCTCCCCCATCCCCCCCCCCCCTTTTTTTTTCTAACTAACAAAATATATACATTGTATATATACTTTTTTTTAATAACCCTGTCCACACATACCTACGTGTTAAAAAATATCTTGGGCCACATGAAAACACATGCCGAACCAACAGGTGGCCAATCAGAAACCTAGACAAAACGCCATCACCAGTTTCGCCACCAGAACCGCCGTCTCTGTCTGTGGGGTCTGTGCCTTCAGTAGCAGCAGTAGAGCTTCATAGGTCATTCAGGTGCCTCTATTCGTTAACCAAATGTCTGAGTAACTGCATGTGTATGGAGACACATTTTAAAAGTCCAGTACGCAACGTTAACCCGGTCACTAGTTTTACGCAAGTCCGCCGTTGCACAAAATATTCTCACAAACAAAGCTGACATCAAATCAAGGAGCCTGGAGACACAGACAATGACATCATCGGCACACAAGGTGACGTTACGACAAGACAAAATCTCCGTTTCCCTTGTCCACACAACAACACTGTGAAGCGATGTACAGCACACGCATACTTCATGAACTCTCGGTCATCTTAGCGGCAGCACGGCTGATCCTTAAATCCTGGTTTCTCATGAAAATAAACCAGAGCTGTCTGTCGTATGACATTTTGATTCCTGACGTTACGATAAGACAAAATCTCGGAGTTTTGGACAGTCTTCACTTTGAAAGGAGTTTTTCAAAAGCTCAGTTTTCAACGACCTTAAACTGCGTTTGCATGTGAACGAAAGTCCAAAACGCAGAGAAAAATCTGTTTTTAAAAATACTCAGCTGCATGTGGACATGGCCTAAGAGCGAGGACGTCCTTAATAATTCCCAATATAAGAGTTAAAAATCAACTAAGAGCCAAAGAAGTCTTTTATGTAAAAGTTAGCCACTAACTGCTAACAACTAGCCTTTTGTAACAGTTGGAGATCACAAGATTAGACTAGAACATATAATATTCTCATCCTGGTAGCGACCAGCTAACCCAGCTTTTCTTAAAAACTAAAGAAGACTAGCTGAAGAAGAGCCCAGAGCTGGAAAGAACTGGGGGTGAGGTGCATAGTTGACCCAGGGGACGGTCTCTTGTTATAGGACGTTACGAAGGGGAAAATCGGACAGTGTCCACACGTGGATGATTTTCTCACAACTTTTATTATGCAAGAAGAATTTCTCTTCCGACCGTCCCTCGCTTAATTAAACAGTCGGATATGGGACGTCTATAAGCATGTTATAGCAGGACTAGGAAGTACGTACTGTAGGGGGTCAGGTTGGGATAAAAGAGCGAGCTTAGGCGAGTCATATTCTGATCCTGGTTTAAAAAAAACAACAAACAAGCAAAAGGCCGCAAAGCTCAGACGATGAGGCACGAAGGGAGATTTTGTGTACCTGCCTCCCACGGACCGTCTGCGGAGTCATGGCGCATCGCTGGAGGAGGCCGAATGTGGCTCCCTTGAGAGATGGTGTACCTCGCTAACAGTGACTGGGAGCCAAATCGCCAAGTCCAACAGACGCACAGCGATGAGGAGGAAATGTTAAACGTGACATGTATCACGGTGTACATGTACTGTACGTCCTCACCTCTGATATTATTAACTAATAACCGTGTACAGCCAAGTGCTCGCTTTGAAAATCACGGAAGCGATGTACAGCTCACACATACTTCACGAACTCTCGGTCATCTTAGCGGGAGCACGGCTGATCCCTAAATCCTGGTTTCTCATGAAAATAAACCCGAGCTCTCTGCCGTATGACATTTTGATTCCTGAGGAAAAACAAGAGGGGGAAATGTCAAGAAGGGATGGGCTGGGGAAAGATTCTGTAGGAGATGATCGCCTGCTGTGCAAAGAGAGCTGAAGGTAATGGGGCAAAAAAAAAAAAAAAAAATAGCTATCTGTATTTAGTGTCGAGTTTATTTCTTCATTTCTTTGGATATAGCAGGGCAAATATTTTTTTTATTGAAGCAATTTTAGTGAGCTTACATTTTTACTAGGGATGCACCGATCATTTGTTGTGTGTGTGTGTGTGTGTGTGTGTGTGTGTGTGTGTGTGTGCAATCACATGCCTGTGTATAACAGATGGTTAGGTTTTTAACAAGTGTTGACGGTTCATTTTATAGAGTAAATCCAAAACACCAAAATATTATTTGATATTCTTTGTGACAACATAAAAGGAACATTGAAAATCTCACACCCGCATTTATCAGTTCAGGGTCTCCTCGTCTACGTTCAAAGATCATTTAATTGCACTGTAGAAGGTGTAAGGTTTATATATATATATATATATATAAGATTATAAGTTGTCTTGGTAGATGATCAAACCCCAGGTGCATTAGTTGTGACCTTTATTCTCACAAAGATCAATTGATTTTACCTGATTTTATTATTATTTTTGATCTGTTTTAAAAGTAAAGAACAGAGACAAAGTAAAGAGTCAGGTTGTCCCAACTCGCCATTACTGGACCAAAAAGTAAACCATGCAAGCACATAAACCATAAACATCTGTCGAATGATATCCTATCAATATTAATTATCTACAGTACTGTGCAGAAATCCTAATCACATGCAAGTGACTGCTGTAGAGCAAGGATGGTTTTTTAAAAACGTTTCTACATGAAAATAAAAATCTTGTAAACAGTGAATAATGAAACAAAGTTTAGTCTCGTGTACAATTTATGCAGTTTTATGAGGAAATTATCTACATAGTGTTACTGAATATCCTACAGATCCACCCACAGACACTGCTGAGGACTTTGTCGCACCTGCGACAAACTTACTTTTTTTCACGTACACAAAACCCAGAGACGTGTACCCCTTTTTTGGGTTGGGGGGTGTTTTTGTCAAAAAAGTGGTCTTGTACATAATATGTTTTATTTCTGGTCTACAGATATTTACTAACTACTAATATCTACTAATATGTACTAACTTAATAATGAAGCCATAAAATAAACGTGTATAACAAAGCTTGTACAAAAAGTATCCTACTTGAAAAACAATAAATAATCTGAACTTGGCATCAGCCAAGTAAATTTACAGATTCTTACCCTCGAATCCAACCCTCATGTTTTCTCTGGTGCTGCTATTAATCGCATAAAAAAAAAAACGAAATTGCAATATGGACCTGTGCAGTTAGTTATTTAATCGCAAAAGCCTGTAGTTTCAGATTATAGTCTGGAATTTATGTAGCGTTTGATAGATTAGTGTCTCTCTTTAATTAGTCATCTAAGCTTTTTATGTATTTATTTTTTATTAATAATTTAATTATTGGGAAAACATCCTCTTAATGAGCTCATTTATCTAGTCATTTGGTGTTAATCTAGATAAATACATTTGAATATAAAATGATATTTTCAGTGATTAAATATTAGAGTTTAAATTGCAATCGCAATATGTGTCAAAAAAATTACAATGTGTTTTTTTATTTATTTATTTATTTTTATTAATCAGATTATACAGCCCTAATTTTCTCCGGATTTAGGGATTTGGTGCCGCACGTGAGGGCGCATTAGCATTATTTCCCTGCTAGCGATCACTGGCTTTTTTTTTGCTACTTCTTTAGGCTCTCACACTCTGAGAATATGAAATGTAGTCGAAAAAACATCCGATCCTCGGCGACAGCGCTGTGTAGTCTCTGACCGCCAAGTTTAATGGAAAGTAAAGACCAGGCATTGCGGTTCTCTCCCACAGTTCCCGTTTCATTTATTGTGAGAACCACGCCGGCGGGTAACACGAGCAACATATCATCAGCGCATGCGGTGCGCTTAAGGATCATTCTGATGAATAGAAGGCATGGAGGTTCGTGCATGGGAACTTTTTGGCTGCACGCAGCGCGTTTCTCAATTGTGCGTTTCAATTACGCGCCGAAACCGCTGTTGTGGCCTGACCTACATTCCCCTCATTCACCGAGTCTTTACGACGTCCGAAAAAAAAAGTTTCACAACGTCCTGATAGGTGTAGAGTAGATCCAGAGTCAGACGACCGGTTTCGGGTTTTATATCGTGTTCCTAACGAGCCGCGAAAGCCAGCCGCGAGCAGCCCGGGTCACTCAGACGTATACCGTAGATAATCCTTAAGCCGTGCTGTAGATAAGCATAAGAGTTTTTTTTTTTTTTTTTTTTTCACATGTAGTTGATCACATTATTGATTCTTTCACGTTTTTCGCTCTGTGACCCAGGCTGAGCGATAATGGTTTGCAGGTGTGTGTGTGTAGTGATGTAATCGAAGTGATGTAATCGAAAAGAGGAGACAGGAGGATATTGGCTTTCTCTTCCCTAGAGATCTACTGAAAGAGGCAAAGGAAGAGACACAGAGAGTGCAGCGTGGAGCAGTGCTCTCTAGTGAGCTCGGCATTTTCAGCACAGTTCAGCATTGCAGCATTGAACTAATGCCTACTAGAGAGAGAGGAAAAAAAAGAAAGGATTTATTCGTCAGTCAAGTTTTGGATTCCATAACGCCGAGGCAGCGAATACAACATCCGTGACACCTGTACGCTAGGAATGTAACCAAATATAAATCTGGCAACCAGAAAGAACCAGTTATGTGATGCGTAAAACAGTAAATACAGTACATATACAGTACTAATTAAGAGCCGACCTAATTAGGATGTCTTTCCTAATTGTAGGGAAAATCTAAAAAAAAAAAAAAAAAAGGTCCTAATTTTAACAGGATGTTTTGTAATTGAGTCCCTAAATGAATCGCCGCATTATTAGACGCAGAGTTCCACAGAGAGGCCAGAAAGACAGGTTGAGACGAGACGAACCCTTCTCGGTCCTGATGAACATGGTAATTGAGGGGTAATTAACACTTGAAAATGAAATGAGAATAAGTCATTGTAAAAAGCGCATTAGTATGCATCTCAGCAAGCCAACGAGACGAAGATGAATCAGCGACCCAGTAGGTCATCGTTTTTAATCCCTCTCCCGGGGGGAGAAGCAAGGGAGCTACTGATATAGCAAAGTAGTAACTTTTTTTTTTTAATTGTAAAACATTAACACCACATGACGTGACATGGTGTGGCTCGCGAGCCGTGTTTCAGCATAGACAAAAAAAACAAACAAACACAGTCTGGTGACTCGTAAATGTTTTAAGTGGTAGTGTAGAGGCAGGGTGTGTGGCAGTGCTAGAAGGGGCACTAATGAGAGGTAAAGGGTCATGGCATGAGGCAGTTTCATGACATGCCATGTCCACCCACAATCCCTAGGTATGTCTCAGAGGCTGAAGGAGAGAAGATGTGCTTCTTTCATATTGCCGAGCTCAGACCGGATCAGAGGTGTGTGTGTGTGTCTGTGAGCTGGTGTATCAGAAAGAAATAAAATCAAAGGCAAGAGAAGTTTAACACGTGTTCATATGCGTGTGATTACTCATCACCCTGCCATGATGTCATCCAGTAAAGAAATAGACAATTACAGCATTAGGGTAAATCAAAGTCAGACTGGAAATCGTCCGCATAATGCACATCTTAAGGACTGTATGGTCTGTAGAAGTTGGCTTATAATTATAATGTAATCGTGGATTACCTTCCAGTTCCATCCCAAGACGTTTGGGAAAAGTGCAGGGTTCATCAACAGCTGAAAATCGAAACCCTGATGTGTTTTTTTTTTCTTTTTTTTTTCTTCCCAGGTCCTCTTGTCTGAGGCATCTTTTCCCAGAATGCTTAGTGCAGGCTCCTCATCAGCAGCGAAACACCCCCTGGCATTGTGTGATAAGATCTACATTGTTTCAGGCTGTTCTGTTCTGCTAGATGTCCTGTAAAGACAAGAGAGTCGTGATTAGTAGGACATATGTTTTTCCTTCAGGAATTCCAGAGTCATCGTCCAATCAGATGGCTGGTTGCGATTTAGCTTTTTTTTTTTTTTTTTTTACTCTAAATTGGTCTGTCGATCACACATACTGTATGTAGGAGAGGTTTCAGAGGTGGTCAGATCAACAGGTTAATTCGTGATCGTGTATATAAAAAAGACAGGACGTATCGGTCTGACGTCTGTGTTGTCTGTCGTGTCTCCGCAGGTAAGGTGTTGAACACGGACCTGCGCCATTACCTCAGCCTGCAGTTCCAGAAAGGCTCCTTGGACCACAAGCTCCAGCAAGTGATACGGGACAACTTGTACCTCCGTACCATCCCCTGTGAGTACATATGCACACTGACGTAATCTTCCTCCTGTCTCAGGGTTTTTAACTGTTATTGTTGTTGTTGTGTCATCTGGTTGTAAACAGGACTGAATGAGGAAAATAGGGAAACATCAGCACGAAGCCCGAAGCCTACTGTGTCAATTACAGTCGTTTGTCACTTCCATTCATCACAGGAGGCTGTACATTTTACCCTCGAGCTTCTTAACTCCAGCTTAAATATTTCCACTCACCACTCTCGCAACTGAAGAAAAAAAAAAAACTGAATTAGAATTAACATGAACTTAATCAGCAGCATCCAAGATTTACTTTAAAGGTCACATATTATGATCTTAAATAATAATAATAATAATAATATTGTCTTGAAGGTCTCCAAATTGTGTCTGTTAATTATCCGACTAAAATACAACTCAGATAATTGATTTTCTTTATTTTTCACTCCTTTTCCAAATGCACCGTTTCAGTGTCTGTAGCTTTAATACTTTTGAGGAAGTGCATTTTTCTAGCCAGTCAGAACGCAGGGACCGTAAAAATGTCCATATTCAGGATTTCATCAAAGATTTTCCCCACTTGCATTTATGACTAACAAAATAAGAGGAAAATGTGTGTGAGCGCGTTAAAATGTTTAGCAATATAAAAATGAAAACACAACTAAATGCTGAGGAAGGCCAGGTCTAAAAGTGGAAAAACAGTATGATGTGTGTGTGTGTGTGCGCGTGTTTGCATAGTAAATGACTGAATTTTATAGATTATATTCAGAGGTGGAAAGTAATGAATTACATTTACCCGCATTACTGTAATTGAGTAGATTTTTTGTGTACTTCTACTTTTTAAAGTAGTT
>JAQQZT010000015.1:20480716-20529229 GCA_030068275.1 Clarias platycephalus | reverse complement strand
ACACACACACACACACACACACACACACACACACACACACACACACACACACACACACACACACACACACAATGGATTCATTGCTCCTAAAAGTCCATGAAATTAGATTATGAAATTTCACACTGATTGTCTGGTAACACATCAAAATGACTATCCTGTAGATTCATCCTGCTTCGTCATGCAGTACAAGCCATCATTAGCAACATTAGCTTTACAATGTGGGCTGCATGTTCTCTTACGGCGGCTCCAGGGAGGAGCGATGGCACGGTGGCTTAGCGGTTAGCACGTCCTCCCCGTGGTGTTCCCTTCGGGTAATCCGGGTTTCCTCCCATAGTCCAAAGACTGATCGACTTTTCCGAATTGCCTGTAGTGTGTGAATGACAATCGCGCGTCGAGCTGGCAACCCGACCCTTTAGGTAAGTGCCATAGAAAGGACGGATATGTCTCCAGGGTGGGGCGTATCCATCGTCTGATGTGCCGAACGGCCCGTAGACGGACCAAAATACCGAATACCTGGGAGGAGCTGAGCCCGGAGCTGGTGGAAAGTCGCGCCAACTTTTTTTTTTTTCTCTCTCCCCATTAGGAATATTGTAAATGTCACGAAAAGCAAAAGACTTATTTATACAGAAAGGAAAATGCAAAGTTAAAGAAGAAACAAAATCGGGGGATATGTTTTTCTCACTCTACAGACCCATGAGACCGTCCAAAAATGATCCAAAAGTGAATTTTCATAATATGTTCCCCTTTAATGATAACCCAAGATCCAATTATGCCATGTGTTACAGTCAAGGGAGGCTTTTCTCTATCTGGTGAATCGAGACTCCACCGGCACAGGTTGGTGTTGTTTCGCTCATCATGAATCTTTCAGAACGACCTGGAGTGACCACACTAACAACCCCTCACGAGGCCTCTCCTGCCCAGGGCTGATCTAGTTCACTTCTTTCCTCTCGCTCACCACTCCATCATAACACCTCAGCCTCTAAGGGTTACATGAAGAGTGCGTCCCCCCCACCCCCCCTCCCGCGGGCAGCGGGTCAGCGAAGTCATTAAAGTCCCAGGAAACGGAGCGAGAGGAGAGATCAAGCGGCTGGCGCGTTCCCATTCGGCACGTAATCCTCGCCGCTCTGGCCATCTTCGCTCTCTCCCAGAGGCATTAATATCCTTTATGGCGCGGCAGTAATCTCCCTCCGTCTCATCCGCTGATAAAAAAGAGAAGGATGGCAGAGAGGAAGGAGTAGAGGCTCTGATGCCCAGGTGTTTAATCTTTAGCAATTCTTTCTTTCCTTTAAAAAAAAAAAAAAAAAAAAAAACAGTTTAAGGATCCTCCCCTTTAAGCTTTGCCCTGATCTCTGTAATGAGGTTTCAGCGAAAAATGAGCGCTCACAGATATGATGTATTGTATTTCCTGTTGAAATGTTGGCTAAAGTAATAACAGCAACCCCGGTATACAACAGCACCGAATAACAAGGTGCCGAAACCTGTCATACAGCATCATAACCAATGTTTCAGTGTTTCCTCCGTCGTGCAAACGACTCCCCTTCCATCTCGGGAAGATATTTCATTACAGGCGTTTACAGACCGGCAATTCAAGATTGTAATAAATAAAATGCTTTCCCGGAGACCCTGTAAAGGCACGCGGTCATCAGGAACACCTGGGAGCGCAGCGCTAATGAAACGCCAGGAGAAATATATCAGTCGATTCAGACGCACACTTTTCACGTTGTAAACTCGTACACGCGCAAAGATTGTCACGAGCGGGATTTCACTTCCTGAATTTCACACACTCAGCAGTTCTTGCACGTAGCAGACTTTGAACTTCGATACACACTTGTTCACGCATTGTTCTGTGTAATGTGAATCAAATTCTTGTGAATGTAAGGAGTGGCATTCAGTTTCAACCTCAGATGATCCACCCAGTGCTCACAGAAACTATCAAATGACAAATTGTCACGTGGCTTAAAATGAGATTTTCCGTTTTGTCCTTGTGCCCCGATTAGTAAAATATGCCAACTCTGACTACTAGGGTAGGTCACCTCTTATCTTCGTTATTTATTTATTTATTTTTCCTCTTTATAACGTCTTGCAAATAGAAATTCAATGCATGTAGGAGCTAAAGTTGTGCGTGGGAAATGGAAGAAAGGTCAGGCCACATGCCTTACGGTGGGTGTGTTTGTTCTGTATGAGATTTAAATAGTTGTTGCACAGAACTGTTGGTGAAATAATGCGTCTGTGGCGTGGTGGTGTGTTGCCGAGCATGCTTGTGGCAGATACACCAGATGTCTTGTGACAGCAGGGGAATGAATGAAATAAGCCCTGCACCCATAATGACCTACGATAGCAGTCAGAAGGTCTTATACACACACACACACACACACACACACACACACACACACACACACACATTGGGCTTTCAATGACTTTTCAAAGCTTGTCTTTTTCTCAGGTAAAATGATTAGATATACTTTATCTTTAATAGAAGAAAAAAAAATAATAATAATTTGGCACATCTGTTGCAGAAAACCTAAAAAAAGTTTTGGTCACGTGACCATCATGAAGCACGGCATCCATTAGGAGGGCTGGAAGTGAGAAACGAAATTCCCGGAAAATGTTGTAAACAGATCACCGCCAGATACCGCACGTAGGATGTGATTCTTATGTTAGGAAGATGAGGATTTGTAGAACAGAATTGAAACATCTGTCGGTAATCGATGCAGTAGATACTTGTATAAGTGACTAACTTTTCCTCACATTCACTGGATATACACGTTTTTCTCATTCCCGCCCTTCTCCTCATACTGCTGTGTGATTGGCCAGTTGGGATGTCAGTCAAGCTGAGGAGTTGTTTATATTTGCCTGTCTTTTGTGTAACTGTTACGCTGATGAACTGTGCAGACTACAGTTTTCTTCCGTGACCAGATCTCTCCGTTGCGTATCGTTCAGGGATACAGACTCCGATATGGCAAAGACGAAACAGAAATAGCGTCTTTAAAAAAGAATAATAATAATAATGATTTACAAAATACAAGGGCCGTTCAAGTCAGACCGGGACTGGGTCGTGATTGAGGGTGTCAGAGTTTCTCAATCAAAGTGGATGTGACTGAGCAGAGGGAGATCCTCTGGGTTCGGGGTTGAGAACCATTAGATTTAAGACTCTGAAAATCAGACAGCTAATTTGAATAATATGTGTTCATGTCTAATTTGAATACTGACGTAACTTTGGGACTTGAGCAACTTCGGCTACAATAAACTTGTCTGAAGCGTAGCACTGGTGACACTTAAGCTCATACAGATACAGTGTGATTAATCATTAACCGGGGAACAAATAATAACAATAATCATTTCATACCATTGCAGAGATCAGAAGTGTGTAAGGATTAACCGGAGTGTTAAGATAAGCGCGTCATAGAAACATGGAAAAAACATTAAAGGACACCATAACCCAATTTCTGAACACAAAGAAGTAGTGTTTCCAGACAGGCGGTTACTTGCATAATCGTTCGCCCCCTTCAATATTTGATAGGACTCCTCACTTACTCACTCACTCACTCACTCACTCATTGTCTATCACGCTTTATCCTGGGTCGCCTGAAGCCTAACCCAGGAGATTTGGGGCACAATCTGGTATCACTACCTGGAATCAAAAGTGACTTATTTCATGTGATATGTTTAAAATGTAATATGCAAAAGTTTGTTATTTTCAGCGCTCAAGTCTGGTACATTTAGAAGATTGTTTTTGTTATTGTTATTATTATTAGTAGTAGTAGTTTAGTTTATTTCAGCGATAATAGAAGTTGTGTTCCTTCATTCCCAATTATTCCAAAGTCTGAGGATAGAATATGACCCTTTTGTTTTGCGTCCGTTTCTCTAACAGGTACCACAAGACAGCCGCGGGAGGGCGAGGTTCCTGGAGTGGACTATAACTTCATCAGCGTGGAGGATTTCCGTGTTCTGGAGGAAAGCGGGCTGCTGCTGGAGAGCGGAACGTACGATGGTGCGTAAGAGTGCGTGAGAACACAGCAGGGCTACGGTTCAATGATTTGGGCTGGTTAGTGAGCTGCTTATTGCTGATGGTGAAGAGACTGATGTCTCAGTCCACTGTGAGTGCATCTAATAATTTCCAGAGTCGAGAGCGATTCTGGCGAGACAATGATTATTGCTGGACTTAGAAAAGGTTCTACATTTGAGGAGACCTTTAGTTCACTGCAAGGCCAGCGACTATGAGGCCAGCGACTTACGTCATGTGCACGGTGCCACTAGTGGGGGTTCTCTCTGATGCTCTTTTAGATCTCCTAAACTTGTAGGACTTTTGATTCCTATTCGATCTCCTTAATCTCACCATGGTGCGGTAAGAACCAGGAGAGCTTCAGGAGAATAAAAGTAGTCTTTTTGTTGTTGCTGTGAGAAGTCTACAGAAAAGAATCGACATGTCCAAAAATGGTCTAGTTCTTGCTGAGAATGGCAAGACTGAAAAGACGCTTGGGGAGTTTAAGGAGATCCCTACGAGAGCCCAGGAGATCCAGGAAATCTCCAGGAGTACACCAGGTTTCTCACCCAGATTTCTCACTCGGCTCCTTTATTTTGTGGAAGAGGTACTAGTGGTGTGAATCTTTTACTCCTACCCAGAGTTTTATTCCATAGGCCTTTATTGGTTCAGTTTGCTAGCATGTGCTATATCGTGCTGCAGCATTATGCTAGCTGTGAGTAAGCTTGTTGGAATACAGCATCATGGTTAGTCACAGTGAGTGAACAGTCTGCCGATCCCTTGGCGTATCCAGACTGGGTTGTGAGCTCCAGAGTGTTCAATAATTCCTACATTTAAAAAACGCTGACTCATTGTGTGTGGTTTAAAAAAAAAAAAAAAAAAATGTTTTTTTAAAATTCACTCCCTTTTTATTTTTTAATGGCTCACTTTTTCATTCACATCGAGTCTCGGTCGTGTGAACCTCATCAGAGTCGATGTTAATCATTCCATAGCTTTTTAATCTCACTGGACGTTTTTGTGTCCCTGCGTCACCGATAAGCTAGCGGTGAGTAAAATGGCGCTTCTCTGGAGCCCTATTGTTTCCGCTTGCTCAGACGGATGGGTTAATGATCTTCCCATGAGTCCTGGGACTGTTATTTCCCCCCCTTTAGAAGGGAGTAAGTGTAGTATAAATTTCAGACAGAAAAGTAAATCAGGTCGACGGCGAAGTCACAGGGGCTGCTTTTAGGACGGGATCCCGTCCGTCTCCGTGACTGATGGATGCGTGTTGCTTTTTAGTCTCGTGGTATTTCAGGCTGAAGGATAATTTCACAGTGGCTAATTCTGGTCAATGATACCTTGTCTTTGCCTGATGTCAGGTGTAAAAGTCAGCGCATGTAAATGAGCTCGGGCTGCTTCGCTGCTGTTCGCTGCTATCTTCTGCTTTTTCTGCTCGACAGGCTCCTTTAAACCCGGACCGCTAATGTGGTCATTCAGGTGTTATTTTTAAGTAATGTTTCCGGAGGATATCTGTAGACTCACAAGGTGTGTGTGTACACAAGGTATGTGTACATGTCTACATCATGTACACACAGTCATTACTGAAAACTACACATGCACATGAACATTAGTACAAAGCTGTGAATCATGGGTAGGCTGCTGATTTGATTTAATTCAATACCATGAAGGTTTACATCATGATTTGTCTCAAGCTGCTATATTAATTACGAAAAGTTGTAAATAAACTTCGTAATGTTGTTGTGTTATCAATTGTTTAAATGTTAAAAAAATGTAAAAAATAAAAAAATTAAAAAAGCAAAAATATTTTTTCTTCTGCTCCACACTCCAGTCCAGTAGGTGGTGGTATGGAACCAACCGACCATAAAAACAAACAAAAAAAAGCAATAATCTCACAAAATACGAGTATTTGTGAAAGATTTAATCGAATTATATTTTCTGCAAAAGTTGTTGTATTGATCAATTTTGGCAAAATCATTTCACTGAATCAAAACTGACAAATTTGATTAAATTGCATATCCAATTAAATCGTACATGTCTGCTCAGGACTATAACATGTTCTGTTTGTAGGCTGCAGCTTTGTTAGGACCTTAATAATGTAGCCTTAGTTGGAAAGCGTCAGTAAAGCGTTCACCTTATCAGCGGTCATGAGTTTGAATCCCGGTGATGCTACAGCCATCTGTAGCCGGGAGTCTAAAGAGCAGATCTCTCTCTCGCTCTCTCTCTCTCTTGCGCTCTCTCTCTCTCTCGCGCTCTCTCTCTCTCTCGCGCTCTCTCTCTCTGTCTCTCTCTCTCTCTCTCTCGCTCTCTCTCTTTCTTGGGCAGGGAAGGGTAGCATACCCACAATCAGTCACATCAGTCATATCAAAAAAAGAGAGAGAAAAAATGCGATGCGGTCATCACGTGTGTCTCGGAGAAAGCACATCATAGTCTCCGTCTGTTGCCTATGCGATAGACTTCCCTTCAAGGCGAGTCGAATTCAGTAACATTTCAGCTGGTATGAAAAACAGCTTTCTGGAGTGTCTCTATAGATTAATGTGCAAAAGCCCCACTTATTTCTTTAGATTTTCCTTTTGTTTGTATTTTTAATGTAGTCTTCAGGAACAGTTCTCCAGGTTCTTTTCTGGCTCTTATTTTTAGCAAGTTTTTGTCTTGTCGTTTTCCCTTTACATGAGCAGTTTCAGATTATTTTTTAAATATATGTTTTGGTTTGTTAAGCCACACAGTGACCTTTGAATTACTCAAGCATAAAAAACCGTCAGTGATAAACAGGTGCAGATGACGACAGATGATCAGGTCAGTGATCAGTCTACCGGTGATGCTGAGCGCTTGGAACAGACGAGAGGGGAAACGAGGTCGCTATTTAGGTCAATACATAAAAGAACCAGTTTTTGAATTGTATCTTTTGGCACTTTGCAGCCTGTCGCAGTAAAACATTTCTTCCTGATTTCTTTTATTTAATCTACAGTAGATGATGTAATTGAATTTAAAATCAAGGAATCAAGACTTTTGCACAGGACTGTACAGTAAACAGTACAGTATGTCGTTAGCATGACGCATTCGTTCCAGATTCCTTTGATAATAAGTGTAATCTCCCCATGTTATTATGTAAAAAAAAAAATAATAATAATCCAGTCCATTTTATTTATCTATCATTTAACAGTGCAACAGCTTAAGAGCTCGTTAATGCAGTGTTGTTTCTTTTATAGTCTAGTGTGCTCCATCTGCATTATAAGAGCTTTTAGACATTTGGGATGTAACCTCACTGACCTGTGCACTCTCTTTTAAAGCTTGACTTCAGTATGGGGTTTGCATTTACTCAATATTACATCAGAGTTGTGGGCAGAAGCTCATATGGATGGATGTCCTCAATTCTCCTCTAACGCCTCCATTCCCCCAAGTGACTAAAGCCTGCACTGTGGGAATGTTCAAAACCGGTGGATTATTTGTGACGGAGCAAGCGAGAGAGAGAGAGGGTTTTTTTTTCTTTCTCTTCCTCTATCCTCCAGGCTGCGTCTTTCTGTCTCTCTCTCTCTCTCTCTCTCTGTCTCTGTCAGTACAGCAGAGTGTCAAGGCCAAGTTGGGTTAGAATTTGGGAGAAAAAAAAAAGAAAAGAAGTCCTGTGTGTGTGTGTGCGTTTGACAGGAAGGAGCTTTTGACCTTCCTTGCTTTGACTTTGATGTAAGTATTAACTCATTACACTGACTGTGGATTTGGGTGGAATATCAAAACACTACACTCTCTGCCAAAGCAGCTATTTAATCCGTGCCGCACACTTTCAAGCTCTGGAGTGTCTCGTACTGTTGTTTAATGCTCTGCATGAGAACAAGTGTCAAAGCATAGTGGTAAAGAAAAATAAAGGGAACAAAGATGAAATATAGTGCAGTTTCACACAATCAGAATGAAATGAACATGTTTTTCAATTGGTTTCAAACTGCATGCGAATGAACAACTCGAAAAAGCAAAATAAATCAGAGCTGAATCAAGTGCTGGATAAAACTGTCAATTTAACCTGTAAATAACGAGCGTCATGTGACTCGATTCAGTGCACGCGCATGCATGAAAGTCAAAATCCAGAACGTTTCCATTCAGTTCATGGAGTCGAGTCGATTTCGAATCAAATCTCTTCTTATCGAATCACACTGTCCGGTCCGGTTATTTTCGTCCACACCCGAGCGCGCACGATTATTATATATATATATATATTTTTTGTTAACCTTTTTCAAAAAGAAAACCTCTCAAAGGATGTTTTGAATGAAATTCATCACCGCACATGTGAAAGCACCTTAAACCTGCGACATTTCGTTCCTGGAATAAGGTTAATTCATGCCTCCGCGCTTTGTCTTCTTAAGCTGCTGTAATAGGGTGATATTTCTCAGCGGGAACTCTTTCACATTATTCCGTGTTCCTCAGCGAGGGGAAAGGTTACAGCTGACTCACACACACGCAGCCAATAGAGCACTCTGACCCTCGAGAATTTCTATTCAAATTCTAGCGTAGTCAGGGTTTATTCACTGGCTGCTCTGTTTATCATATGAAGCAGCTCGGGCGTGCGCGCTCGAGTGTGTGGGAGAGAAAAAAAACGTGCGTGCGCCTCTTATTCACTGAATTTCTGCCAGAATTAGACGTAGTCCTTGTTCAAGGTCTGGCTTATCAAAGGTTCAGCGAGAGTGATAAATCTATTTATTCGCAAGACTGAAGGAGGAACACAAATAGACAAGATTTTTGTGAACATTTTCTGAATGTATTTTTTTTTTCCCCTCCCACTTAGTCATTACTTACAGGTCACAGTTTATTCCTCGCGGTGCTGCACTTCCTGACACTCACGCCTTATTGAGGTAACAAATGTATTTCACTATATTATTGTATACCCTGCATGTTACAGACTGGAAATGTAACATGGAAAGTAAAAAAAAATTGTAAAAAATTTGGCTTAAACAATAAATAGTAAGTCCAGTCTGTCCATCCATCCATTCATTATGTATACCTCTTATCCTGAGTAAGGTTCAACGAGGCCTGGAGACTACCCAGTCATCCGCTGCGCCCATCAAGTCGTTAAAACGTGAGAGGAAATCGAAATACCTGCAGGAAACTAAACAAGCATGGCACGAACACGCAAACTTCAAGCCAAGCGCGCAGACCAGAGACTACATTCAATCCCCCACCCCTTGAGGGCTGTATTTTTATTACTGATCACATCATGCCTCAAGAAGCGAAGCTTTCAGAATCCATGAGGTTAGAAGCAGAGAAGCGACGGTCACCTTTTTCCATCAGCTGTCCAGTTGCCTTGTGCCCCACGTAGCCTCAGATCCCTGCCGACTGGAGCAGAAACTTATGTGGCCGTTGTAGCCGATCTGGCGCAGGCTTTGAGATTCTGTGCATCTTGAGATACTTTTCGGCTCAAGAATGCACGTGAGCTTGAACAAGTCTGTCCTTTGATCTCCCTTAACAAGAACACGTTTCTTGAAAAGCAAAAAAGAACTGCCTTGTTTCAGGTTATCAAGTTTTTTTTGTTTTTCTCACCAGGTTTTCATGGGTTTCACCGTTGCTGTAGCAGTTGTGTTCTGCACAGGGCAAGCTTGCTAGCCTGATCCCCAACCCTCCTCCTTTCTTTTTGGCACTAGCAACAGTTAAGTTGTTTTGTATGGGGGTAGGTTTAATGGACTTGCCCAAGGGCCCAGCAGTAGCAGGACTCAAACCCCAGACCATCCAATCAGCAGCCCAGAACCGTAACCGGCTGAGCCTCCGCTACTCCTGTCTAGGGACTGCATGCATGAAAATGATTTTTCAGTTTCTGAAAATACTCCAACCATTCCTTCTGGCACTAACATCGATGCCACGGTCACAGAGACCATATAGTCGTCCCTACTTCCCGATTAACTGAAGCGCTTGGCTTTATGCATTCCTGCATGATTAGCCGGTAAGAATATACAGCTGTTCCTATTAAAGTCACCACCCAGTTATAGCTTGTAGGTGTTTGGAGTCAATCCCAAAGAGTCGATTCACTGATTCATTGAAAGCTTTGAAAGTCGATTGGAAAAAAATAAAATAAATAAATTCGCCTCATGAAACACAGCAGTGAAAATGAATTTATCAAGTGAGGTGATTATTGAACGATTGCTGCTGAAAGTTTGTCCATTTTTCAGAAAATGCTCAGTTTCTAGAAAAACTCAATCATTCCCCAGCCTTTCTTCCTGATCACCGGCATTACTGATCTTAGCTGTCCTCCTCTCCTGCCTACTGATTTTTCCTCCTGCATATCTCTTTCCCTCATGTCTCTCTTCGTCCCTCCATTTTTCTCTTTTCCCCCCACTTTGACTGAGCTCGTGCTCATGAATGAGTAATGGCATGTTTATGAGCGATTCATCACGCCGCAGCCCGTCTCGCGTCTGCGAGGCCTGCGATACAGCTACTCCGACAGCGCACATCTCCATGATGAAGACGTGACCAGTTAAAGCCGCGTGCTTCCTCGTGTCTCCGTTCAGGCGTGATAGATGGACACGTACAAGGCCTGTGGCAGAAGTAAAGGATGGTTTCGACGTTCCAGAGGAAATTGAACCGGTTTGGAAGTTGGGACAGGAAGAAAAAATAGATTGGGTGGTGTTAATACATCATATTGTGTAGCCACTCCGGAGAGCATTGCTTGATTGCTTATGTGAGCTCCAACTGTCACGTTTGTACATTTATTTAAAAAAAATTAAAAAAAAGATTAAAGAAAAGCCAAACTTCTATCATTTTATTAAAACTCTTTTGGCTGGGGTGAA
The DNA here is from genome assembly GCA_030068275.1 of Clarias platycephalus. Lineage (NCBI taxonomy): Eukaryota > Metazoa > Chordata > Actinopteri > Siluriformes > Clariidae > Clarias > Clarias platycephalus. The sequence goes on along the minus strand of JAQQZT010000015.1, from coordinate 20,518,486 downwards.
CTTGAGAAGTGTGGTGTTTGACAATTACTAGACTTTTAGAATAAAGTGCTGATACATACTGTAGGTGGATCAGCATTATCAGCAGTGTGTCCTCAATAAGTCATACACCTAGAGTGATGACACACACACACACACACACACACACACACAGTACTGTATATATGAAATCAGTTCCTTCAAGCCATCAGGAAAGTGAATGTTTCAATTATAAGTTCATTAAAAATTTTTTAAAATAAAGTTTTTCAGTTTAATTTCACACAAACAACAAAGGCAACAATGTTAAGGCTGGTAGACTGCTTTTTTATATAAAAAACTGGCAAGGAAAAATTCCCTGAGAATGCTGGTATTCCCCAACTTACTAACATATGAGTTACGAATTTTCGGAGATACGAATGAATCTCAGTTCTACTAGCTTACAAAAAATAGGCACTGCTGTGCACCAGATACCAATATTTACAATTACATAAAGTCTGTAGTGTGAATGTATTAAATGTCTAAAGTGCGGGAGAAATTAGTCGGCCTCACTGGTTTTAATGAATCAGTCCGGGAGCACGATGTTAGAAAATGGCTGTCCTGATGGTGAATAATCCAAAAAAATTCTCCTAAGAGTTCACAGTCCAATACAGTGGGAAACAGCTCTGAGACAAAATGGTGTCTGGGATTCCCCTCGAGATTTAAAGGCACAGAGATGACATTGATACATTTCACATGTAAGATTCATTTCCTTATGTGCAATTATGGTTTTTGGTCACATGATGGCAGTTTGGGAAAAGGTGATGGATTTAGTGGATTCGTATGCTTTCCGTTGTTTATCCGTGTCAAAGGCGTATAAGACGCATTTTGTCTGAACAAATCAGGATTGAAAACATACTTCCAGAACAGAACTCGCTCGTAAGTCGGGGACGACCTGTATTTGAGAGAGAGCTTTAGAAGGAGCCAAAATTATAAGGGAAATTCTCTTTTTTTTGATGGAGGATAGTTGATAGAGCTGTGTGATTTAATCAGTTGAATCCATGGGTCAGTTTTTAATTTACAATCAAATCATACTAAATAATTTAGACAAACTTACAAATGTTAAATGGATTTAAGGCTACCACTCCATCAGCTTTTGAGTTTATGTGCAGTTGGTGTAACTGTACAAAATCCACCTACTGGATTGGAGGGTGGAGCAGAAGATGGGCAGGAAAAAAGTAGCCCATTGTATGAGACATGATGTTTAAATCACTACTGTAACAACACAAGTTACACAGCGTTTCAACCTTTATTAGATACTTTTAGTTAAAACCTGTACGAAATATAGCTGCTTGAGACAAATCAGACGATAAACATTGGCGTTATTAAACTGAATCGAAGCAAAAATCAAAAACGGGCAAAATATCAAGTCAAAGCGACAGCCTGTTACAAATGGTTAGAAGAGTACAGACAAGTAGTGCTAAGGAAGTTCATTATGGCTGCGTTCACATTGCTGTATTTCGAGTTTTTTGGTCACAGGTTTGTATATCATGACTGTTCACGTTTATAATTACAAGTGACTTTTATCTGACTGTAAAAAACGGCATGCATGTGCACATGGATACGCCTTAGCTGGCACCATCACAAGTTTGTGCGACCACTCATACATTGCAAACATTTGATGCGATTTTAGCTAAATGTATGCTTGGGATTTTGCTCTGGCCGACGGCAAGCAGGTACTGTAGTCGGCTGACAGAAGAAGGACAAAAGCCAGACGCCTCACTGCCGGGAAATCCCACTGCTGCTAGTTGCTTGACGTCAGCGAGCGCTCCATGCCATGCACAAAGGCAAAAAGTCCCCATATTTTTACCCTTCGTTATTTTTATACCTTAATAACAAATAAATATGATTTTAAATGTTAAAGTCACATGGATTTCAATATCGGATATGTATCTGCTTTAGGAGCACATACGACCTGGATCCAATCTGAAAAAACATCAGATTTGTGCGTTCAGACGACCCTTAGAAAAAAAAAAAGATCAGCGTCACATTGAGGTAAAACTTTGACACGAGTCACTTCAGGCTGGTAATGTGAAAGTAGCCCATAAGAATATTATTAATAAAAGTCCTGGGATTTAGCTGAGGAAAGGATGACACGAAGACGTAGACTGTTTTGGGAACATATAATCTAACAGGTGCAAAAATTAAATAAAAGAAGAAATTCGAAAGATTTGCATATATAAAAATGGAAGTTAATTTGCTTTAGAAAAAAAAAAAAGCTCATTCAATTACAGACCAAAGCTCTCTGCTCAGCTTCCCAACCAGGGAATGTGCAGACATTAATTATTAGGTCTAAACATACAAATCCCACTTTGACATTTCCTGATGATATTACAATGCCTGCACTGAATACATTGCCAAAGCAGCAAAGGGTGTGATTAGTACAAATTTAATCACAAAGTGTCAATTAGGAAACTTTTAAGACCAGCTCTGCTCGATGGTGACTTAAAAAAACAAAACAAAAAAAAAAACCACAACAGCTACTGTTTGGCTTCGATAGCAGCACTAAGTGGAATTTTTTTAGCTGTGCAAATGAGAACATAATTAACATCTTAACGTGTTAGCTGCAAGCTGCTAAGACAACTCTGAAAATACTTCCATGTTACATGAACAACAACTAAAAAAATAAAAAAAAAACCATCACACTTTTTCTTCACTTGGTGTTCTCCAATGTCCCGTGCTCTGTCTTGCGTGATAACGTTACTGTGTAATTTAATTCCAACCGTCTCCTGACACTTCCAAGCAACACTTGCAGCCATGCGTAAGCCTGAGTAGCGTCAAGAGCACAGCAGAAGCGTCGCGATGCAAAGGCGAACAAAATAAATCTGTGTTCTGGTTCTCCTAAGCTATATTCGCACGCCGTGAAGCCTTGTCACCTGGCTGGTTTACCCGGGATGCTTTCGCCGATTCGACCGTTTCCCCAAGCTGATGGACTGTAGGGAGCCGCCCACATGCTGCTGTAAATACAGACAATAATAAAGTGTGGAGACGGCCTTGGGCTTAGTGCCAAGCGAGCATTAAACGGAGACAACAACACAACAGTTATATAGAGAGTTATACGCGGAAATTTTTGCACGACCTTTCAGTTTTTTGTGACTGAATAAAGGTTATCTAATAATAATGGTAAGTAAAGTTAGAAAGTGGCAAAATTCTGCTTGTTTACTTTGTGTTTTATGCTCGTGTTCTGTTATTGTAAGCATACGATTGTAGTTTGGTGTGTCCTGAATTTCAGGTTGTCTTTTTTTTTTGCGCTAGATAGAGTAACAGTCGTAGAGACACAAGCTCAAAAGGCTTGCGGTGCTGTGAATTACTTTCGGAATTAGATTCCACCCAGCGGCAAGTCGTCCGTGCCTCTGCATTTAAAACCCGATCATGTAACACGGTCACGAGGCGCGCAATCCGTTCTCTGTTTCAGGTAATTACTACGGCACTCCCAAACCTCCGGCCGAGCCCAGCCCCGTGCAGCCTGACCTGGTGGACCAGGTGCTGTTCGACGAGGAGTTCGAAACCGAGGTGCAGCGCAAAAGGACCACCTCCGTCAGCAAGATGGAGAGGAAGGACAGCGCGGCGCCAGAGGAAGAAGACGACGACGAGAGGCCGGCCCTTGTGAACGGGATTACAGGTGAGATTATCGTCGCTGTATTTTAAAGCCTTAAGTGAAACCCAGGATGGCGGGAGCGGATTTGATCCGATTTCCTGCTGTTGTAGCCCAACCTTGCCTCAAGGTTTAACATTGTTGGATGCTTTTCAGTTCACCATGGTTGAACCATTGGTTCACTTTCTGTCAGATCATGAACTTTAAACGCATCATTTCAATCTAGGAGGTTTTGTTGGCAGTTTGGTTTTTCACAACTCTCAACGGAAGCTCGCGATCTGGATCTGATTGACTTTTGGCCGATCCAATGATCTCTAATAAAGTGAACAGAGAGTACACTACACTTAAGCAGATTGTGGAGCTCTCCAAACACATTTCCAGGTGAAAAAGAATCGCTCACAAGCCTTGTAATGGCTTAGAGATTGAGCTACAGCAATTGCCTCAAGATAACAAAAAAATTCACTTACTTACATACTTATCTCTTTTCTGCCTGTCCGCTCCTAGTCCCCAAAGCGAAAAACCCGGCTTATCTCCTCCTAAAGAACGACTCTAAACAACACCCATCTATCTCGAGAGGTAAATATTGAAAGAGATGCATATTGAAAGCCGATTACTTGCCTTGCGCTGCCGTCTGATGGATATTATGTACCTGATCTCAGACAGGGCTTAAGTGTGTGCAGATTGAGTACGTCAAGCTGCCAGGCTGGTGGTTTACTCCGCCAAGCCTGGGTCTCGAGCAAGCCTCCAGCGGAACTTGTTAAGAGTATTGCTGTGTCACGGCGGACGAAAGCAGATTTAGGGACGAACATTAAAGCCAAGGACGCTGTTTGTCTTCGCTTCGATCAGAGAGAGGGAATGAGGAATGAATACAATTCAAATAAGGTGTCAGTGTGCTGCGAGCTGGAAAAACAGGAGCCTCTTACGGGGAATGTTCATGTGGTGCCAGAAGACTACGGTCTTAAACATCAAGCTTCTGTCACCAGAATACTTACAATGTTGTCTTTCTGTCCTGTTCTTCAGTGTTATGGAGACCAATATGAAAAATAGGTTTTGAGAAATGCATCATAGTCTGTCGCTACTAGGAAAGCCATTTTTCTGGACTCATGATGTGCTGTCTTGATGCGTTTTGTCGAGCAGATGTGTTGCCTTACAGTAGCATCTCTAAAGTTTGTTAAATAACCACCCCTTGTTGGGGAATAAATGGTTGGGATTTATTCTTTTCAGACAGCGTGGCCATTAGACACTGTTAGGACTGAATAATACCATTTTATCTACCATTGAGACATTTCAGGCACCTTCAAAATACGACCCTGGGGTACCGACCGATGAGTTGACCTTGGATCTGTACGGATCGCTCCCCACGGTTGGGACGCATATGAACCATGATTCAGAATTAATTGCAGTTTAAACGTCCTGGTGCTAAGCAAAATGTTACCGCCACTATATAATATTATACTGTATATATTCGGGCCTGTTCAGATTCTCAAACGTGCACTAATTGTGTCTCTGTCTTGCGTGCTTGCCACAAGTGTCCGTTGCCAGATTACTAAAACTCATCCACTTCACTAAGGTCCAGGTCAAATCATATCAGTACCAGTACCAGTACCAGAAGTATACCTGTTATTGTTTAAAGTTATCAGGAATTGGATGGTGTTACTTTTCTATGGAATCGAACTGACGGTTTCCAAAAATTCCCATTTTTCAAAGTACGGACTAGATAACCGTATCGTGCTTTTTTTTCCATTCTGTTCACTTTAACCCTCATAGGATAAAATGTATTTAACGCTCCACCTACCTAACTTTTTCCTAAAAACTGTTCCTATGACCATAATATTTAGAGGACAAACACTGAACTTCACGTGAAGCGAATTTTAAGCCTCCTCCCTAGTCAAATAAAAGTAGCTAAGCTGTAACACCAGCGGTTCCTGAGATAGGGAGTCTCAGACTCAGGGTTGCGCCTTCTTACTGTATGAAAGTGAATGGAGGAGTAGTTTTAATAAGAGCTGCTCTGCTCTCTCTCTCTCTCTCTCTGTGTGAGAGCAATGCAGGTGCAGGATTGTTATTGCAACCAAGCTAAACCATGCCCTCTCCCCTCTCACTCACTCAGAGCCACAGGTGCCTGTATGGCCAGATCATTTTGCCCGGGTACACCAAAGCACCATCTTTATAATTTCTTCAGAAATTGTATCTAGTTATTATTATTTTATTCAGTGTTCTTCAACTAAAGGAGGTCAGTATCTGGATCTAAGTAGCCTGTGTCCACATCATTAAAAATTCATCATGCTCATATTGCATTTTAATTGAACAATTGAGTACTGAGTATTTTAGGATTTTATTTAAACATCGGCTGTATCTTGAATGTCGGTTTCATTTACGTCCCTGGGTAGAAGTTCCTTGCTCTAAGTAGATCAAATTATTATTTTTTTTTTTTTCTAAACCGTGGGTACGATCTGAAACATGAGTTTTGTGGTTTGTCAAACCATTAATTTCCTCACTTATTCCCATCTGGGTGGAATTTAGTGCCACCAATCCACCCACTTGCACATTTGGACAAACCCAGAGAGAGAGAACATGCATACCTTCACACAGAAAGTAACCCGAGCTCAGGATTAAACCGACGACCCAGGAGCTAATGCGCAGCCACGTTTCTTTCTTTCAGCCAGTAGTTACTAAACTAATGTATGGCGAGATTGAACAAAACCGGGTGCATGCAAAATGAAGACCCAGCAAATGCAGGTCAAGTCTTCGCTAATTACTCATAATGACACTGATATTAAAATCACATTAGCATCATTCTTAGGATATCGTCATGAAAATATATCTTGTGTCACAATTGTAAGCGTCAATTAAAAGCTAATTGATCATGTAAATTGGTGGAGCGAAAGTGGGACCTCCGGGGACCGCCGGTTAGGATGTGACGATACCCAAGTGACGAGTCCACCTGTATTGCAGTTGTGTTAGTATCCTGTTTATGTTCTACATCCTAGAACAATACAGGAGTTTTTCTTTTCAAAACTGTGAAATTTCACGTACGTGAACTGCCGCTCACGGTATATAACTGTAAATCAGTTCTAACCCCCATCTTTAGGGCAGCCTAATAGTGGGTCATGTTGAATCAGTAAAGAACGATGAAGGACGGAATGCGTTGCTTATCGAGGTGTACAGAGAGCAGCCTTTATCTACGTAGTCTGAGCATGACTAAAGCACTTCACAGATGCCTAGATGTGTGTGCACGTGTGAGAGAACAAACTTCCCCCGGCTGTCTGAACAGATGAGTCACTATCTGGCTTTAAAAAGAAGACCTACCTTTTTCACTAAGAGTTTAAATCGGCAGTAATTAAAAAGAAAAAGTTGCGTCTGTGGATGGTGACGGTTAAACGAGTTGCCACGGTAACAGTCCTGATCATGACAAAAGCTCAGATCATGATGATGATTTTTTTTTTTCTTCCCCCCAGCGTGTGAAAATAATTGAACTTTTAAAAAGTTGATATCCTAGATTAATATTACATTTAGTGTCTAGTGTAGATGGAATCGTCGTGTAGGAAAATGGCCGTCGGTGCGAGCTGGTTAAAAGCGTCGTCTGTCTGTATCGGGGGGGTTTGACGTGTGACGGCCTTGTTTTAAACGCTGACGTATCAGGATAAAAGTGAAAAACTAAAGTAAATGTAGGCCGAGTTAGTTCAGTCTGACTATAGACTCTCCGGTTACAATGGCTGCGTGGGCAGAAGTTGTAAAGTTTATAAAATTGTACCTATAGCACCTCTTTGTATCCAGGACAGATCTATACTGCGCAGGTTCAGCGTGTCAATGCAGTAGGTGTTTCTCTCGTTATATAACTCTGGTGTATTGTCTGGTTATTTTTGTGCAGGTTTTGAGGGAAGTGTAGCGCTTGTAAGCCCACCCATTTCTCATTATTTCTTGTGTTGTTGCACATTTTGTGAGGCAAGATTTTATTTATTTATTTATTTATTTATTATTTTCTTCTGGCTTTTGGGTGTTTGATTCTTTGAAACTCTGGTCATGTGTAAGTAGGAAATTTGCATCCAGAGGAACCGCCTATACGGCCTGGTGCATTCAGACGGCCTGGGCAGACTGATCTGCGTCTGGCAATTAACATACACAATTCACGCCCCTCTCTCTCTCTCTCTCTCTCTCTCTCTCTCTATCTCTTTCGCTCCGTTCTCACCTGGAACGCCTCCTGCCATGCAAATTCCCCCTCACTATCCTCTCTCGCTCTCTCTCTCGCTCTCTCTCGCTCTCTCTCTCTCTCTCTCTCGCTCTCTCTCGCTCTTTCGTTTTCCCCTGGCAGTAACAGACTTTATGTGAGAGAGTGCACCTCAGTGTCGAGATGCACATTGTCCCTGCATCTTCTCATAAACCCAAACTTTCCCTCTCCTCCTTCTCCTCCTATAACCCTGTTATACCTCTGGTCACAGAGCACAAAGAAGGCGCTGATTGGAGGAAGACCGTGCCGAGCTACACGCAGCCCGGCAGCGCCATGGACCTCGGGGCCTGGAGCATGCTGCCCGGGGACGAGACCCAGGAGACTCTGCCTAAGAATTGGGAGATGGCCTACACCGAGACCGGCATGGTCTACTTCATAGAGTGAGTGCGGCAAATCTTTATGCATTTTTCCGAAAAAAAATTTCTCTGGAACATTGTGGAGTCAGCAACCAAGTCAGTTTAAAACAATGTTAAGCTTTGAACGGCTGCACTTCATTAAAGCACAGTCTGCTTAGACACATGCAGCCAGTTCTGCTCATATTGGTAGCAGTGAACGTGAATTCATCGCAGTATAACTGGCTTCATAACTGGCTTCATATTGGTGGAAATTATGCTTTTATTGTTAATGCTAACTTATCGCGTTGTCGAAACTCGGCTTCCTTCCAATTTGCAAAGTATAAATAAACACAGTCCAGCACAAGTTTCACAGTCGTTACCGCTCACTTTTCACTTACCTGTGCTGTGCTAAATGTGGACACGGCCATAAATATCAGCTTTATAAATAGACCGGGGTTTGTAGAGCTAATCTGCAGGGCCGTGCCGAGTAGACCTGATGTTGACAGACCTGTGGCTGCACGAAGTCGAGACATGTTTTACATGATACCTCGGGCTAATGCAAATGACCGGTAAGGACAAACAGAAAGGGCAGCATGGGACGATTGTGCCGGCTGGTAAAACCATGCGTCATACGTGGATTTATTTATTTATTTATTTATTTAGGAGGTTTTTATAAGGGCAAAAAAGAGAGCAAAGAGCCGACTCCAAGGATGGGATTGGAACAGGAACACATGAGCATGCGCATAATTCATTGTTGTAAAATCTTATTAAACATTATAAATATTTGCATCTGCAAAATGATTGTGCATGCACATGTTTTTCCCCCCCTGTACACTACAGCTACCGTATACCTACTTGACTCGTATACTTGCAGAGCATGTTAGCTGAAATACAGTACTGTATGTATACACAAAGGTGTGTCCTGTAACATTATGACCACTGACCGGAGAAGTGAACAACCTCGATCACCCACTATATACCAGTAAACCTGGTGACAGCATCATGGACACCCAACGCTCACCATAGAAAAGCCAATGCAGAGGACATCGCGAGTCACGATAGAAAGACACCAGAACAACGAGCCCAAGAGTTCCTAACTCCCCATATCCCAAACCGATTGAGCACCCGTGGGGATCCGCCTGACAGACAGACAGAGGCTCACCCCCGCAACCCGAAACACACAAAGGATCTACTGACCACGTCCTGGTGCCAGACACCACCACACACCCCTAGACGTCCTGTCGAGCCCAGTCCAGGGGCAGAGTCGCCCAAAAACCCCAAACCCAAAACCTAGGCCTAGGTGGTTTTAATGTTAAAGCTTTTAATATCATGACTGATCGGTGTATGCTCTGATTGTTTGTTTACACACAGCGTCCAATTTTACACACACACACCCTTGGCGAACTAATTAATCAGTTACAGATGATGTTCTGTACCTCTGACCTAGAATAAAGTCTAGATGTGGCTCTGTAACCTAAAAAAAAAAAAAAAACACAAAAGCTTGAGAGTTTCTAATTACAACATAACATAATGTAATAAAAAAATTTTTACAACCAGTAAAATTCACCATTATGAACAACGTAGGAAACATTTAAACATTTAATAGCCGTACTTTAGGATATGTGGGACATAAAGGGCAAACATTGACGGCAGTTGAATCAGGACGCACCATGTCATGTCGCATCGATATCCTAATCAGACCTCTATGTAAATGCAGACGATCAGGCAGACGATCTGACCACAGTGTGTACATACCCAGTCACACCCCCTCACAACGCCTCCTCTCAGTTCAGGGAAACAGTGATTGTTAAACATTCAAATATACAATAAACAGATTTCACTGAACTTTTCCAAGCTGTGGTGCTGGAGTGCTGTCCTGGACAGTGTAGACGACTCTACTGTCTGTGCTTAGCATTTATTAGTTAATCAATTAAATATGACTGGACCCGCTGTTATGGGATAATCGTTAGAGACCATGTGGTGTCATAATTCCTGGTTAGAAGTTGATTATTTTTTTCAGATTTGCAGTACGAGTGTTTTATGTCTCTAGCGTCAAGTCGTTCAAAAAAATCGATTTATAGCCACATGTAACGTGAATCATCTATGAAATCTGTCATGTTGCTTCTTTACCAGCCTCTCTTTCATCTCTCCATCCATGAACATTTTTACTTTACGGCATTTTATTTATTAATTTTTTTGCACACCTGCCTAAAGCGTCTGCTGCACACCACTGGACGTTTCATTGTTACTACCAAATCCTCATCTTGCTTTTATTAATAATTCATAGCAAACAATTCTAGATGTGATAAATCTGGCATGATTCATCAGAGCACCAGGTTTTTCTAATATATATTTAAAGCATATGGCAGCCACAATGTGTATAGTGATATAATTGCTATTTGAGAGTTTTTTTATTTATTTATCGCTCCCCCCCCCCCTCCCCCTCCCCCATACACACACACACACATCTTGCAATCCTAATCTTCGCAGCTGTGGGAAAACTATCTGAAGCAGACTGTAAATCTGCAAGACTCTGCTTTAATTTAAAGAGAGAAAAAATAAGCCGTATATCAACCAGCAGTGCTACTCAATCCTCTCTCTCTCTCTCTCTCTCTGTCTCGCTCTCTCTCTCTCTCTCTCTCTCTCTCTCTCTCTGTCTCGCTCTCTCGCTCGCTCGCTCCCCATGATGGAGGAAATTAATATTCTGTTCTGCTTTCCCATTGGGCCTTAAAGGCTGAAGCTTTTACTGCTTGGTAGTGAAGAAAGCGCTACACCTGTCATGCTCAGTTGATATTTCAAAGTCGTTTCTTTCTAATCAGACACCTTCTCCCTGGGGAATCCCGTTTGAAGCGCTGACTCTTTAAACAACCGCTTTGAGCAAGGTTGTTTATTTTTTATTTTTTATTTTTTTAAATACATCTGGGAAGTCTGGATGGATAATAGCAAATCCCAGCTTTGACCACAGCATTTTTCACAGCATAGTTCCAAGTGTGTTTTCTGAATGAGAAGACACATAAGGTTTTAAGGTTTTCACGTAAGCGAGCTGAACGTAATGCTAAAGCAAAATTTTTTTTTCTTTCTTTTTTTTTTCTTTTCATTTTGTCTCTTTCTTTGTTTTTACTGTTTTTTTTTTTTTTTTCTTTTCATTTTGTCTCTTTCTTTGTTTTTACTATATATATTTTTTTTTTCTACAGTCACAATACGAAGACTACAACCTGGCTGGACCCACGGCTGGCTAGAAAATCAAAACCCCCTGAGAAATGTGACGAGGGAGGTGAGATGGTTTACTTTCTATGACACACACATACACTCTTGCACAATCATCACTTAAATTTCACTTATTGACAATAATAAAAAAAACATCTACTCTGTGTATATATGAATCACAACGACATCCTCAATAAAAGTTCAAACCCAACGAAGCTTAGCTCCTAAAGCTAAGGCTAGCTGTTAGCAGTAAGCCATTAAACCTCCCATCTTTAGCTCTTAAAAAAAAAAAAAGACAGATAAACAAACATAAAAGCCTGTTTTTTTTTATTTTACTAATCAGGTTAAAATTAAGGATGTCATCACGTAATATCACTCTTACCCACACACGTTCGATCTGTTCCTACTAAAAGTCCATGAATTATCCAAAAGTTGTTGAAAGTTCCCCAACTATTCTCTAGTGTGTATCACTTCGCCACAAAATTGCTATCCTGAAGATTTATCTGGCTTCGGCACGCAATACAAACCGTAATTACTGTAGCAGCTCAGTGTGTTTAATGAACGAGCTTAACAATCAGTCACTTTTAAAATAGTTACACTTCCAGCTTCAGGATCGGAAGTAGGAACAGATCGACACGAGCTTTAAGATTTAAACCAGCTCTGAATTATCCCTCGCTGAGAAGGAACACACAAGAACACGCAAGTCGTCACGAATAGCGATAAATCTGAACGGCAGAAATTGTAAAGAAAATGTGTACATATTTAAAGAAGAAAAGACAGAGAGAATGTGTTTTGTTCCACTATGTCTCTGTAAGACTCCCCAAAAATGATCAAAGGGCCTCAGAGTGGCGCAGTGTTAAAGTGCTCGCTCTTTCATCTGGAGATCGCGAGTTCGATTCCCGGGTGATGCTGTAACCTCTCGCAGCCGGAGGTCTAGAGAGAGCTGATTGGCCGAGCTCTCTCAGAGGGGTGGGATGAGAGGTACTTAGTGCTCCCACATTAACAACGTGATGGTCTTCGGCCCTCCTGACTGAGTGGTAGTAGTAGCCTTAATGTGGGAGCCCCCTAGTGACGGGGAGGAATTGGATAAGACTAAATTAGGGAGAAAATGAAAAAGGAAGGCGTTCTACTCCATTTGTAAATGATACATTTGTAAATGATACGGCACTCCAGGAACAGTTAGGGTTAAGGGCCTGGCTCAAGGTCCCGGGAACCTAGGGGTGACTGGGTTTGGAACCGCAAACCTTCGATCAGTAACTCAGTGCCTGAACCCTAGGACATAGCAAGAAAACTGAATCAGGACACCACTACTTTAAGCAGTTTTATTAGTGCAGGTGCTGAGGGACAACAGCAGAATGCATCGAACCATACTTTGCACTTCCTCTTTTCTTTCGAAAAGCAATAAAGCTGTGAATTATCTTACACCATTTCAAACATGCAGCATGGAAGCTCATCAACACAGCCTCATGTAGACATATAGCTCATGCATGGATGTACAGTAGAATGCTTCATCTGGGAACATAGTAATGACCAGGGAGTTGAACTGTCCTCGATAATATCAAAAAAGTGTGAGTGTGAGTTTATTTTTGGATGTTGCATAATAAACCGGCAACAAAAATACCTGCATCTGGAACTTCTTTATGAGCGGGTGAAGTAAAAACACTTCTTTACACTTCATCCAAAATGATATGGGTTATACTTACTCGCAAGTTAAGTTATGACCTAGCCTCTCACACATGTACACACACACACACACACACACACACACAAACACACACATACACACCCCAAACTCTGAGCTTCATGTTTGTTTCTGGCACACACATTAAAGTCAGGCAGACAGGCAGGCACTGAGCGAGAGAGCGAACGTGACACTCACGCTGTTTCGCTTTGCTAACGGCTCTTAGGGGCAGACTGGAGAACTCATCACCATGCCATCTCACCCCTGAAATCCTTGCACCATTCTGGCATGAAGAGTGTGCCTGTCTCACAGTGTCACACACTCGTTTTTTTTTTTTTTTTTACTCCCGCAGTGCGGCCAAAGACAACTAATGACTCTCCCTAGTTCACGTCCAGATCTTAGTCGACAACTCGGCCTGTTTCTTTGCGCTGTCTTATTTTTCCTCTCTAGACTTCTTCTCGACTTTCTGCTGATGCACACAAGGAGCCAGGATTGTTGACTAGCTCAGAAAAAAACATTGTTGGAGAACGCTTCAGTGATCTGATTGTGTTTTAATTGGAGCTCATGCGTCTTTCTGTTCTTCCACAGAGCTGCCGTACGGATGGGAGAGGATCGAGGACCCACAATACGGAACCTACTATGTGGAGTAAGTGATGTACAGAACAACTGATTTGCATTTTAAACATCGATGTGATTAGGTTCATTTGGGAATATGTTTAATCTGCCGAACGAATGAATATCATATAGCGGCGTTACTGTTTTCATTGTGGCAGTGTAGTTTGTAATGCTTCTTGTATTACATCGAGATGTATTGCTCCTACGCACAGCAGGTGTAGTGCATCTCTATGAGGATTATACCTTTGTGCCACCATGTGACCAAACCTGGGGTGAACAAATCAAGGGTGCAACCATGACATGCTACATGATCTATTTCCATAAAATGTATGAATGCAGTATGCATGATGGATACATCACTTTAGTCACGTCAACTCAAGTCAAATTTATTTGTACTGTATATGTATATTCATATATACTGTATATAGTTGACCTAAAAGTAAGTTCTTTACAAGGTCAATAAGAAAATTGGTGAAAATAATCAAAAATAAAACATAAAATAGAGTAAGGAACAGAAATGTCATACAAAATCAGCATGATAGAAACTGAAAATGAAACAAAGGACAAAAGCATATAAAACGTGACATGTTATACGATAACATGTTATAGCCAGTAGACACATTCATTCACTTTATACACATGAGAAAATAAAAATGTTTTTAATTTGGCCATAAATAATGTAAGATCAGAAACAGCCCTAAGATCAGAAGATTCCATAATTTCGGGATGGTCACCGCAAAGGCCCGATCACCCCAATGCTTGTATCTTGAGCGAGGAATGACCAATAGTGCCGGAGTGGAGGATCAAAGGCAGCGAGCGGGCAGGACTACGTGGTAGAATGAGTTCAATTTAATACTCCAGCGCTAAACCATGAAAAGCTTTAAAAATACAAACAGCATAATTTAAAAACAGATTCTAAAACGAACCGGAAGCCAGTGTAGTTCACGTTGAACTCTGGGGTAATGCGTTCATGCTTCGAAGTGATCATGAGGAAGCGTGCAACAGCACGCTGAACAAGTTGCAGGCTTTGATTTAATGACTGATTGTGAGTAATGCATTGCAGTTGTCTAATCTTGAACTGATAAAAGCATGAATGGTGGTCTCCAAATCAGTACGACAGAGAAAAGGTTTCACTTTACTCAGCAGGTGGAGATGGAAAAAGCTAGCTCTCACTGTCGCATTTATATGTTTATCAAACCTAAGATCCTTGTCAAAAATAATTCCTAAGTTTTTAATCTCTCTCTTTATGGAAGAAGGCTGCCCTATCTAAGTCAGGGAAAAGAGATCCAGCCCATCATCACCACCAAGTAAAATGAACTCAGATTTATTTTCATTTAAAAACAAAGTTTAGTAGAAGCCATACCGTAGCGTCCTGTAAACAATGTGATAATGGCTGTAGGGGCTTTGGTAAGTCAGGGCTTAGGGGCAGGTACAATTGCACATCATCCGCATAACACTGGAAGGACAGGTTAAACTTGTTAATAAGAAGAACTAAAGGTAAAAGATAAATTGAAAATGAAACCAGCTCAAGTACCGAGCCTTGTGGTACTCCGCATGTCAGGGACATCCGGGATGACAGATGTCCCGACTCAACAGCAAAGCTTCAGTTACAAAGATATGATGTAAACCAGTCAAGCACTGGACCTTGTAGACCTACTAGATCTCTAAGTCGAGTAATTAAAATGCATTTATGTGCTTCCCTTCTTACTCTTACAATCTGGATTCATCAGATCACATGACATTGTTTATTATGTTTCTGCTGTCTGTTTTTTTAGTGATGCAACTTCAAACGTTCACTTTTCTTCTATGACGTTTATGGTTCAGCACTGCCCTTCCAGGTTTTAGTAATGTTTCCCAGCATCATGCAGGCCAAAAATTTGAAGCTTCTGAAATGAGGAAAAAAAATAGTCTTTTATGGGGGCCAGTCAGTGTATTTATCCTTCTTCACTAGGTGACAGCTTAGACTGAGAGACTGATGATGCAAAGAGGCAGCTAATTAAGCTAAGAACCTATTTAAATGTCAGATCCACCTGTGTATAAGCTGTTAGGCAAAGCGATTGAATTTAATACTAATAAAAGCCAACTAAATGGAAGCAGCTAAAGCAGTGTTAAACAGTTTTCATTTTATAATAAGTGAAATTTTTTAAATAAAATTTTATAAAATGTTTACTGTTTTTTCTCCTATTATATATTTTTATTATATTGTATATATTTTTGTATAAATCAAAAAAGTGTATTTAAAAAAAAAATTAATATTAATTTATTTAAAATCTTTAAATTCTTATTATTTAATACTAAAAGAAAAATAAGTAAAATCCTGTAATAATTTAAAAAGATTAAATGATAAAGATCTAAATGATCCTTTGGATTTTTAAATGATAAATATATAGTATAATATATAAATATATGTAATTAAGCGGCATAGTGGTGTAGTGATTAGCACTGTCACCTTGAAACTCCAGGGTCCGGGGTCAGTTCCCGCTGCGGGTCTGTGCGCGCGGAGTTTGTATGTTCTCCCTGTGCGTGGTGGGTTTCCTCTGGTTTCCTCCCACAATCCAAAGACATGAAAGTTAGGCTAGTTGGCATTCCCAAATTGCGTTATAGACGATAAAATATCTAATTAATAATAAGCACAACTGTTATTATTTTACGATTATGTGGTATTTATCATATTGTCCATCACGTCTGTTAAAATAAATAAGACTCAGTATGAGGTTTGCCATAGTGGAGTCTGCCGTAAAGTCACAAGAAAAGAGAACTAAGCCTGTTGTAATACCTATTGCATAGAACTTGGTTAGAACTAGGTTACCCTATTGGCGTTAAGATGCATCCAACCGAGATGCATAACTGCTCATACCTCGATTTCTGAATGCTTCTTCAGCACTTCTGATTGGATTTCATACACCATTTCAGCTGTCACGCTCTATATTTTTTTGGGTCTTCAATGCTCTCCAAGAGACGTTTAGTACAAATGTGACATGGACACGTGCCTCCCGGACCACCTGGTTTTGAGCACATTGTGCCTTCAAGGCTTGAGCATTGACCCCGTTCAAAGACATTACCTAGCGCTGACCACTTGCGAACCGATCACCAACATGTTGACCCCAGGTGTGAACAGGGACCAAATCAGAAACCTTAAAATGATTCAAGCTCTCTCGTGCTCTTTTCCTACATCTCGTATCTCTCTTTCCTCTTCTCGCTCCGGCTGTCTTTTCTCAGTCTTGAATAAGGAGGAGGGTGACTCATACGCGAATGCAACAAGGGCTTCGAAACCTCTCACCCACACACACACACACCCATGCATGCACACGCAAACATGCTGTTGGTTCAGCGTGGCATGCAGCCCCGTGTTGCCGTGCGGCTTTTGTTCATGCGTAAAGCAGTCACGACCCGACTTAAGACAAACCCACGTCACGCCGATTAACTTAGGTCTCCAACTGAACGAGCTCATTGTACATACTGTAAAAGATGATTTGTGACTCAAAAGATGTGTCACTTCATTAGCATTAACCGGCCACTCTAATAGGAACATCTGCTCGTTCAGGCATTTATCCAGTCAGCTAATTTTGTAGCAGCAGTGCACGGCATAAATCCGTTCAGAGACGATTAACGTTAACGTTCACACATAACCTTACAGAGTTCTTGATGATTAAGGTTAGAGGAGAAAAGTCAGACAGGTTTGAGCTAACAGTAACTCACATACCAACTCTTTAAAACCAGAGTGAGCAGAAAAGCATCTTAGAAATTGCTTATTGCTTATATCCTGCAACCTCACAAGACCAACACCAGGCTCCTCAAATATAGCAGGTTATAAAAAGTAAAGGTTGGGAGGTGGGTTATTTTGTGGAACTGAAATGAAATCGTTCCACAAGTGAAAAGACCAATCTAATTCTTTCTTTACAGTCTGTAGAATGTTCTGCTGAGAGTCTAATTATCAAAATAAATTGACAAGGCCATCAGAGGAACCTGCATCTGTAGTCTGGAGTTTAGGGAGATTAGCATAGTTTTCTCATTTGCTGGTTCTGTAAAGCGTGAATATCCACTTTGTTGTGATGGATTGCTTCTTTTTAAGACATGTCCTGTTTGCCTGCAGCCACATCAATCAGAAGACACAGTTCGAGAACCCTGTGATGGAGGCCAAGAAGAAGCACATCCACGAGGCGCCCGCGGCGAGCCAGCCAGGACCAACGCCCTCAGGTAACAACCATGCGAAACACCACGCTGATCATCTTAGCAGCATCGGTTCACTCGAGCTACAGCCACGTATGCGACGACATCAATCACAAAAACACTCTATATACGCTACTCAGTAACCGTGCAACCGAATGTGTTGAGAAGAAGTGAAACTCCAAAACTCCGGAGCGTCAGGGTAGAGCGTATCAATTACAGGAGTGCCGAAAGCACAAACGTTTCACAGGCAGCCAATTATTTTTTTTCAGCGCGCACAAATGATTGACTCGGATCGCGTCACAAGTTCTATCAACCCTCTGCGTCTTTAACTAGAAGAGACAGGATTTTCGATTCGGGCTGTCATCGGCATTCGAATCAAAGTTCGCCATGCTTTTCGAGTGTCTTGGTTTGACGGTGCCGAGTGATTTCGAACCGGTCCCGTCTCTCTAAAAGCCTTGCCTCTCTAAGCGTTCCCTTTCCCAGCATGCTCTTTTTCTGGATCCTCAAAGCTCAGGGTGTTATTTTACTGCTGAAAATTGAGAGTGCAGTATACTTACCCAAGAGCAGGAATCCTTCAACCCTCATGCAGATGCTTTTATTATTATTTTTGCTTTCATACAAAAAAAAAAAAAAAATCCCCAGCTCCATCAAAAGTGTCGCTCTCCGCGCTCTCATGGATTTGTTCCGCTCTCGCTGAAAAACCCCAGACACACTCTCAAATTTATATGCATATTCACTCTTTTCTTGAGTGAGCGCTTGTTTTTATTGTTATCGCTAAGCAAAAGCAGAGATTGAACATTTCATGTGCCTTTGTTGTCTTGTACATCATAAACAAGCACGTCTGAGTGGTGCATTTGTGCGTGTGTGTGTGAATATACTAGCCTAGCTTTGGGTGACTGTATGGCACTGTATCTGGATCTACAATTTTGGGTATATTTTCTAAATATTAAAGAGTAAAATTATATCTTGCAGTGTAACAGTGTTACGGTGTAGCGGTGGTCGTAGTTTTGTTGCCTTGTGCCTATAAACCATGATTACTTTGTCATTACAGTTTAAAGTAAAATTTACATATCTGTTGTAATGAAATTGCATTCAAACATTTCTACATTTTGTCCTGCAATTATACCAATTTGATACCAATTCAAAAAAAACTTTGAGAGGAACCAGACTCAACAGGGAACCCATCCTCATTTGGGTGAAATCAGATAGCAGGGATTGTTGTGCAGTCATACTGTGTGTTAAGCAGCTGGAAGTTCAATATAACAGTTGATGTCTTTAAGTTAATTCAGTTCATCATTGGAGGCTCAGGTTAGAGTGTTGGAAATTCCAGTCATGAACTATTGAGTGACTGCAGTCACAAGTCCTCCGAGAACAGCTGTCTGCATCAGCCAAGGTCAGGACCGTCTTCATGGCAAAGTCGAACCATCCCTGGTCACCACACGCATCCCAAGCAGACCAGGCGAGATCTCCCACCAGGTCAGAGGGCAGAGGGGGTCTGGATCACTGGCAGCTTAGGGACGTGGAGCTCGAGAGAGAGAGAGGATATAACAGTTACATATGGTCACAGTCGCATATTGTATAGGTGAATGTACAGTTTATTTAGTGCAGAGTGGAAGCAGGAACTAACTATGACCGCATCAGTAAAAGGGAAACCGACATGAGGGGGAACTGGGATGTAAAGCAACCAGTCACTTCAAACCTGAGTAATCAGTGTGATGCCCTGGTCATTGAGTACATTCAGGTTATCATTTTGTTGCCATATAATGTTCCTGAGCTTAGACCTGAGCCCCTGAAGCAAGCCCAGATTATAACACTACCCTCAGAGTCTTGTACAGTGGCCACTATGGCGCTTCCCTTCTTACCCTGATGCGCCAATCACTCTGGAAAAGGATCAGCCTGAACTCTTCAGACCACATTACTTTTCTCACTGCTCCAAAGTCTAATATTTCTGCTTCCTAACAAATAGAAGCCTTTTCTGTACATATGGAAATGTGTGTACACACACACACACACACACACACAGAATAATACCCTTGTTCAGGAAGTAATTTATCACAGTATTGATCTTATATCATTATAATTCCCAGCAGTAATGACTCCCACCGCGACTGGTGAATATGTAAGATGTTTGACCTTTACTCGTTGGAATCTTAATTAAAAATTTTTAGATAAAACCTTTAATTAGTAAAAATCTAAGCTCACACCTCTTGCCACCTCTGTCTATCCGTCTGTATCACCTCACATGTTAGTGTCAATTTGAACTGTGCAGTTTAGGGCAAAAAAAAGAACAATCAGCCACTTAAGCTCATTCAAGCGTGTCATTATAGTACACAGTGCTGGAGTGTGTGAGAGCATTTATTTTATGTAATAAAACACTTTATGTTCTGGCTAAAGCATTACCTGTGTTCTTATGCCCTTGGTTTTTCTCTCTTGTTTTTGTGGTATTTATTTTGCATTACACAGCCCGCCCCAGTGCTCCCTGTACTGCTGTTCCCCGTTCTCTATAAGACCCAGAGCAGGTGTGTGAGACAGTTGCAGCCTCCTCCTCCTCCTATATAATGCGCTGTCCTCAGGCGAGCGACATTAACACTTGCTGATGCTTAGCTAGCAGTCTGATCGTTATTATAGTTGACCGCTGCTGACCTCAAGCTCCAGAGGCAGCCAGAAGCTGATGTCATTCAGGACATACAGACACAAAAGCAGACACAAACACAGAGCAGAGGACGAAATGGAAGGAAGCAGATCATTCTATCAAACCTCAGTGTCTACCGGTCAGCTAGAATATAGCGATTAAATCCTTTTATCATGAGATTTCCCTTTATTCTTATAAAATTCACCCAATAGTGGTTCAAATTACACAGTATATTATTATGTATTAGTATATTCAATTTAGAGCCCACTTATCCCGGCATGTCACCAGTGCTTGGATACCATAGAGGTAGAAAGTTTCTAGCCCGTTTTTACGTCTGAAATTCTGGCCTCCCATGTGGAAATGGCTTGGAATGAGGTCAGGACTGTACAGCGGATGTTTTACTGCAGCTGGAAGTCTCCTGTAAGTGTTAATCCGTTTCACGCCTTAATTCACGAGAAATTTCACCGGTAGTGGTTTGACCTGTAGAGTAACTCTGATTCTCAGTTCTTATCATAAAGACTATTTTGTAATTTAAATCACCTTTCTGTGGGTGTGTTAGCTAAGTATTTTCTAAATTGCTCATCAGGTTTTGCAAGATTGTCCACATTTTTGCTCTGTCCCTGTTTAACACACCTGAACCAGGTATTCAGACTAAAAACGAAAATTCAGACCTTCTTGCATTTGCAGTGCTTCCATGCAAAGATTATTGTCAGTCCGTTCAGATTCGGTTATTTACCTGTATTCTGGATCATTTTGTTTACAGTATAATCAGTTTTTGTAACTTCTTTGTATAAATTTCATGTTTACATTTACATTGTTATTATTAATTATGTAATATTAATATTATTACTTTTCATCATCAAACCCTTTGTCAATCATATTTATCCATCCATCCCACTTATCCATCCATCCATCTCAACTCATCCATCCATCTCAACTCATCCATCCATCTCAACTCATCCATCCATCCATCCATCCATCTCAACTTATCCATCCATCTCAACTTATCCATCCATCTCAAGTCATCCATCCATCCATCCATCTCAACTTATCCATCCATCCATCCATCTCAACTTATCCATCCATCTCAACTTATCCATCCATCCATCCCACTTACCCATCCATCCATCCATCCCACTTATCCATCCATCCATCCCACTTACCCATCCATCCATCCATCCCAACTCATCTATCCATCCACCCATCCATCCAACCCACCCATCCATCCATCCAACCCACCCATCCATCCATCCATCCATCCATCCACCCCACTTACCCATCCATCCATCTCAACTTATCCATCCATCCATCCATCCCACTTATCCATCCATCCATCCATCCATTCATCCCACTTACCCATCCATCCATCCCAACTCATCTATCCATCCACCCATCCATCCAACCCACCCATCCATCCATCCATCCATCCCACTTACCCATTCATCCCAACTCATCCATCCATCCATTTCAGCTCATCCATCCATCTCAACTCATCCATCCATCCCACTTACTCATCCATCCATCTCAACTCATCCATCCATCCCACTTATCCGTCCATCCATCCATCCCACTTACCCATCCATCCATTCCAGCTCATCCATCCATCCGTCCAACCCATCCATCAATCTCAACTCATCCATCCAACCCACCTACCCATCCATCCATAAAATCCAACCTGCTTATATATCACACCCATCTATTCAAACCAACCATCATCCAACCCATTTATCTGTCCCTCCACACATCTATACACTATACTATACTGAAACTGACCATTCAGCCACATGATTCTTTAGAGTTGTTAAAATCCAGTGCTGGGCATTTGGTATTCATGATGGATGAATGGATTGAATGAGTAGACTGAATTGATGGATGGGAGGAATAGATAGTTGGGTTAATTGTATGGGTTGGATAGGTAGATTAATAATTGGAATGATGGACGTTTTGACTGAATAAGTTGGGTGGTTGCTGGTTGCTGAATAAGTTGTGGATAGATGGGTTGGTTGAATGTATGGGTTGGATAGATACTCTAGGTGTGGTGAGTGGGATGAAAACAATGGTGGATAGGTTGGATGGATTGGTTGCAACAATAGTCGTGTGGAAATGTAAACATACATATACAATTTATGAATTCATATATTTTATAAATTGATATGCAATATAATTTTTTTTTTCTTTGAAATTTGGTTTAATCAAAGATGAAATGTAACAAAACCATGTTACAGCATGTATGCAAAGGATCTCATTTTAAAGTCAAATGTTTTAAATTCACTTTCTGTTTTAGAGCATGTTTACAGACGTGTCCTCAGTCAGCTCATTCTGTTCCAGTGTAGCTCTCCTGGACAGTAACAGATTATCAGCTGCATGTCCCAGGCTTGAGTAGCAGCAGATTTAAAATACATGTTAAATCACAACGTCAGCTGCAGCACACTTACTGAAATGTTTCAACATATAACCTCACTTATAGCTTTTGCCTTTTTTTTTTATTTGTGCAGTTGTGACAAAGTGGTTCATATTTGACCTTCCTAACACACACACACACACACACACACTCGCACGTTCTGGTTTCACACTGGCACCTTTAATTACACGCTGACATTTTATAATCAGCTCGCCTTGAGACAGACACACTCATTCTTTTCGTGATGAGTTAATCAAGTAGATGTAAACATCATTCTGTCTCTCTCTTCACTTTGATGTACACGTACATGCACACACTCTGTCTCTCTCAATCTCTCTCTCTCTCTCTCTCTTTCTTTCTCAGACCCAGACTCGACATCTTAAAATAGTTCCCTAAATATTAGTATCTGATTGCATTTAAATATTAATTACCCTTTAATCGTATACTGTTACAGAACATTAGCACTTCGTATCATATTATTAATGATGCTTGTATATTATACGGTGACATAGTGGTTAGCACTGTCTCCTCACACCTCCAGGGTCAAGGGTTTGAATCTCGTTTATGGTCCATTCCCTTTCCTTGGTCGGTTTTCCTTCGAGTACCCGGTTTCCTTCCACAGTCCGAAGGGATGCGCAGTTTCTAAATTGTCTATAGCAGTGGCCGTTTGGGTACAGTCAAAGGTTATTGCAGGTAACCAATGTTTTATTACCGATGGTTTGAGTAGATGGATGGATGGATGGACATGTTTTATGTAATACTCATATTGCAGCTAATCACAGAAAATGTATAGAGCTGCTTTCAAGTGACACCAGTGTCTCTCTGCCAAAAGATGTAGGAAATAACTGTAAATAACAGTATTAGCCTTCGCTCCTACCTTTCAGCGTTTCAAGCCCAACCCTTTCGGCTGTTTGTGATCCTGCACTTCACAACTCATTTACAGTTACGCTCTTAGCAGCAGGGTTAAAATGTTGACCCCTGTTAAAGATCGCCTCCAGTGGAACATGCTCATTTTCCATTTCCTTCGTTTTTTAATCTCATGGATGCTGTTTAGAGCAAGGTCAGTGTGTGTGTGTGTGTGTGATTTCATCATTCATTCATTACAAAAGACAGAAAAATGAGCAATCGTTCCCACACGGACCAGAATGTTTTCTCTACAAATCATAACCGCTATCAAATGCTTATCTGTAATGATTAATATTGCATCATTGTTTTCCGCTGAAGGGTTTCGTTCGGGGAATAGATCGTTTTGGCATTCAGCGTGTTGATACATAGAGATGAGTTTATTTCACACTCCGGCTGGCCATCAGCCAAACCCGCTGGCCAGCACTCTCATATTAAATTAAGATGATGCACGTGAGGTTCAGCCAGCCGGTACTCGCAATAGCGCTTTCTAATAAACCCGACAATATCCCGTCCACAAAAGTCAGTCCAGAGGATGAATAAGAGTGAGTTATGATATTAGACATGACAAGACTAAAAAAAATTCCAACAGTAACGCTGCGACAGACGGACCCTTTATAAAAAGCAATATTTCAAGCTTGAAGTAAGAAATAATAATAATCGGAATTGTACTAACAGTGCACAAATCGATAATAATAATTCCGCGGACATCGGTGGTGAGGTTGGCCGTAAAAAATGTCTAATCAGCTTCATGGCATCTGGTAAAAAGAAGTTTTTTTTTTTTTAAATACTGTATGATATACCAAAAAACAAAGTTACTTGGTTGTCACATAGCACTCCAGTCACCATGCAGTTATTAACTATTTGGATTGTAGTTTTAATAAAAAAATAATTTAAAAAATCCTTGAATACATGTTGGTTTAAAAATTTTGAGTGTGGCATACCTGGAAATGTTTATTGTTCCCGTCTCATTATTTCTACTGTACCTGTCTGAAATGTCATTAGTGATTAATCCATTGTTGTTAATGCTAAAGTTCACATTGGCATTTATATGTACAGCCATAAACTGTGCCCCAAAGAGTCAAAGGGCGAAGCTTGATAGTGCAGAATAACAGAACAGTTATGAGAGTAAAAACTTCCTTTATTTCTAGATATTATATCCTGTTGCATTAACGCACTTATCCCAGTGTTTCACTAGTGCTTGGATACCATCAAGGTAGAAAAAGTTTTCTCAGTTTGCCAGAGCCATGATCGAGCCTGCCTGCTTCACGTCCGAAACGCTGGCCTCCCAAGAACTCCGTTTACTGGACGGCTTGGCATGAGGTCAGGACTGTATGAGAGATGTGACAATAACTACTAGCTGAGTAACCTGTGATGTGCAAGTGGTGCTCGTGGTGCACCTCGGCCGGCATTATCATTCACAGATGTACTGCCTTCTTTAAAATGTTCACACTAGTAAAACGTTTTACGGTGGCTAAGAGTCTCATCACCGTACTGTTCTTGAAGACTTGAATGTCAATCAGTTTTACCGCCTTCATTCACCATAAATTTCATCACGTGTCCCGGTTTGACTTGAACACCCCTTGTATATTTCTATTCATATATTTACCATAACAGTATACACATTTTCTCATGGATTGATAGAGTGGCGTTTAAAGCGGAATTATTTAAGGATATTTTTTACTTTTTAATCATTGATTTTTAGCTGCATGAGGCACAAATATAACGGTCCTATCTAAACTAACCAAGATTCCAGATTAATGCTTGTGTTTACTTTTTCAGTATCATTCTGGCAAAATTACTTTCTGTTTTTGGTTTATTTTTCTGTTCCATGAATCATTTCAAATTCTTGGTTATCATGGTAATAAAACATGTTATTTCCTCTCGTGAAGAAAATCTCACACTGTGCGCTAACAAAAAAAAAAGCAGAACTCATGTATTCGGTCTCTCAAGGTTACTCAGTCTCTTTTCATTTTTCAAACTTGCTTTTGCGATTAGAGCAGCAGTGGTGAATTTGGAAGAGGGAAGAAGATGACATTAAGTGCCAGTGCTGTACTGTACACTCGCAGACTTGATCGGGGGCTAATAATGATCTTCCACGAGCAACCGCTAGTGCACCTGCAGCTGAAGGCAGAGAGGCTGGAGGTTTCGACATCGGTACGGTTCATGCAGTTCATTTTGTAACTCATCAACCCCTGGAGGTTAAATTAAATACTATAGAGCATTCTTTGTTTTTGTTTTTCTCTGGAGACAAGGCTTTTAATTTACAGTATATAAAGGGTTCTTTAGCTATTTCAAGCTTTTAACTACAGTAGGTACTTCATGTGAAAGGAAAATCTGATTCTTCTGATTCTTTTAAGACCTATGGGAAAGAAAGCAAAAACAAAGAATTGATGAGTTTATACAGGCAAGATATCTGCTGCCTGTACAATTAGTAACATTTAAATCAATTTATTATTAATGAATTATTATATTATAAATTAATTAAAGTTATAAAATATAATGGAAAAACCAACTTAACAATATATGCATGTGATGCAGTAGCAGTGTAAATAATGAGGGCAGTACAGCACAGTGTGACATCAGACTGACCTACAGCATGTCTCAAATTACTTCCACTTGTCCTACTTCTGTACGATCCTACACAGTTGGTTTATTAACACTAATTTATCTATTACAATCAGTAAAATAAAATAAAAAAAAGTACAAAAAAAAATTATATATCTAGCCTTTTAACCACAAAGTTATAATCTCCTGCTACACTAATACACTAATTGATCCCATCAAGGTAGAAAGTTTCCGCCATCATCAGACTACCTGCTTACCGCCGCAAACTCCTATAACGGCCAATTTATTTAGTAGACAAAAAAAATAAAAACAAAGAGAAATAAGGAGTTTTTACTCATGTAACTGTGTTCAGTTATTCTGCACAATCAAAAGTCCTGGTTTGACTTGAACGTCCCTCATATTATATTGTATTATATTGTAATATATTATATTATATTATATTATATTATATTATATTATATTATATTATATTATATTATATTATATTATTAAAACGTAATTGGGTTGAGGCATAATAGACAGAATAACAATAACAGCATGTTTTTGTCATATTTTCCCCGAAGCCCATCATGCCAGCTCTTATTGCATCAGAGCGGTGTTTGACTGGCTCCGAGTCGGATCTCTGTGGAAACATCCACCTACACAGTAACAATCTCTAGCACCTTTTTCAGCCCCTGGTGCAGCACTGGTTAAATAAATCTCAGAAGACCGAAGTGTCATTACCCAAAGCTATTACAGTATTTATTTAGCAGTCGTTAATTAACGGTGATTAAGCTGAGCAGAGCTATTCATATGCTGGTAATTAGTGATTGGAATGAAACAATGACTTTAATCCACACTGATATCTTGAGTCCTCCCACATTCTGTATCTTTGGGTCCCTGCGTGTGCGTGTTTTTGTGTCTGTGTCTGTGTTGTGCATCTTTCTTTTCTTTCACTTCCCTTGTCAGTCTGATTTTATTTCATTTTTTTCAGTTTCTCTCTCCCTCTCTCCCTCTCTCTCTCTCTCTCTCTCTCTCTCTCTCTCCTTCTTGCCCTGCCTTTTCTAGGTCACGCTGGTATCATGTTTCTCATGTTACTCATGTCTTTCCCCTCCCTTTTGCTCTGTATTCTGCGTCTTGACCTCTCGTTCTCTCGCTGTTCCAGAGGACGGCTCTCTGAGGGGTTTCACACGCGACCCGTCGCAGCTACACGGGACGATGTTGCGCACAGCCCTGAGGAAAAGCACGCAGGGTTTTGGCTTCACCATCATCGGCGGAGACAGACCGGACGAGTTCCTGCAGGTGAAGAACGTGCTGAGGGACGGCCCCGCGGCGCAGGACAACAAGATCGCCCCTGGTAGGTTTGTTTTATCCTAAACAAACAGACAGAAAGTACAAATATAACCATTCAACCATTTGTGTGAACTCTCGCACATGGAATTACATTAAGTAAGTCAGGCAACACTACAGTTTCAGTTCAGCTGTGAGGCCTGTTTTTAACTGATTAATAAATTTTTTCAAAAATGGGACCTTTTAAATTCACAGGTTTACCTTGCTACATAAACATCTTCTCATCGGACACCCCCTCTTTTACTATTTCGCGTATTTTACAATGTGTTTGCTAAAGCGTCAGCCGTGGAAGAATATAACGAATGTCACGAATGCTATTACAGCTCCAGAAGTTGAAAATGAAACTGCTGACCAATCAGAATCAAGATATCAAGATTTTAGTGACCTCCGATTCAACCTTCAAGTAAATTAAAGTAAAGTAAAGGCTTTAATTAGAGATGCACTAGCACTCCAAAATAAGGACTATAATTGACAACATACAAAAACAACTTTGTAACTTTAATTTAAAAAAATAATAAATGATATTATTTAAATGGCCCAGGTTTTATTATAGACATATTACATTTTCTCCAAAACTGCACAAGGTTACAGGACTTGTTACTGGTCAGTAGAGACCGAGGATAAAGGCGATTCTTAAGTGTGCCAGTTCATGTATCGCCAAACTTGATTCCTTTTTTAAATGATTTATTGCATTTATAAGATAGATGTACCAGTTGATCAGCCAGTGATCAGAATTGTCAGTTTTTCCTCTTGATCAGCCGATCACGTTGGACCTAACCGATTGTGTACAGAGTCTACAAGCTCCTGAAACGCATTTTTATGGCGTAAAAAAACACAAAACATCTAATCATGCACGTTTGCGCTTTACCTCATGTCTCAAAGCATGTGAGCCTCTTCACCCTCCCAGGTTCATATTTATAATTAAAAAAAAGCCTCCGTTCGGTCCTTTCTCTCTTCAAACTGAGAGAATTCGTCTTGAACCCACTCGTTACACACGCTTACACCAGCCTCAAAACACCACGTGCGCTAATTAGTCTCGAAACATGTGTTAGAAGAGGCGCGTGCCTGCATTATAAGCTGTGAGCATCCACCCACATGCTCGAACTTCCCAAAAGACGTTTGGAGACATTTGAGGCTGTAAAACATCCCCGTTTCTTTATAATTCCACAGGCGACGCGCTCTAAACTGTTCCCACCCTGTGTGTTTAGGAATACTGATTATGGGGGATGACGGAGATATGTGCTGGTCAGTAAAAATGAAACTGTCTGTTTAGTTCAATTTTAAGTTACTGTAGATGATAAACTAATTTAAGTTAGTTTGTGTGTTTTAAATGCTGCGCTCGGTTTTTAAGTGAGAAAACTAATGTTATAGGGAACTGGCTACATTTAATTACTCATGATCAATTCAGCTGTGTAGCTGGTGAATAAAGCCGAGGTATAAAACTTTAAAAATTTTAAAGGTTCTGACAACTTTTTAAAATAATTTTAAAGGTTCTAGATCTTAAAATTGTATCAAAATCGGGAAAAAAGTCATATTCGGGATATTTATAAAATATTGATGCTTACAGAATTATAATATTTATCGAATCGGCAGCCGGATCTTGTAATATCGGGTGGTTATTGGTGATTCCCATCTCCCGATCAGTGCTTTTTTATTTATATATTTATTATTTTAATGAATAAAATCCAACTGAATATGAAAATTCAACCAGGAGGATGTAGGTTGTCACACTTTCACTATCTGACGCTCTGTGTACGTGTCTGGAGTGCCGCCCTCAAGACGCTGCTGCCCAGAAGCTTCGTAAATAATCAAAAACTGTGTGTGTATGTGTGTGAATGGCTGTGCCAAGGGAACTGGCATTCCAACATTCCAACAGCACCGGGCGATAATTGCGCAGTGCTAATGCTTACCGCCGGCCATTACAAAGAGTGTAAATGAATGTCTCCGTACCAGCTTCCTCGGGGGACTTCAGGCCACGCATCTAATTGAAATAATTCAACTAAAATGTAAAACTGATGCCACAATAAAGCTTGCTGCGTTCTAACTTCTGACCACGGGAGACCTCCCCTGTGGAATTGCTCATAACAAGGGGAAATCTGGCCTTTCTTTAAATACACACTCGGCTAGTTTGGATTCGCTGTTTTTCCAGACAAAAGTATCGGGACGGTTCTTTTGGACACCTCAAGACGAATCATTAGGGTGGAGTTCTTGACTGAGAAGACTACTTCCTGTACGCAGTGACGTACTGGTGGATCCTCCTAATACTTTAGAGTTGATGATAAAGGCGTTTTTAAAAAAGAAAAAATTAGTTGATTTAACAAAGGAAATAAGAAAAAGTATATAATAGAGGAGTTTACACGGTGTTGCCATGCCACCTTACATTTTCTTTTTCCTTCTTCGTAAGTGAACAGTTGTTTGCAGCTGATGGAAAATAATTGATAATAGATTAAACGTTCCGTTTGTACCTGAAGTGTTCGGACTGTTTTGTTTTTTTTTGCTCTTGTAAGATGAAGCAAGTCTCGCCACAGCTGCGTTCTCACTCTGGATGTAGTTGAGCCTAAAAGGAACGTGCTATCCGCAAGCTGCAGGTGCTAAGTGGAACGTGACACATTGAAACTTTTAGCAGGCTCTCAGAGTCCTTGTAGCTTACACACTCCAGAGACCTGGTAGCTTACACACTGCATTTATTTTGGTTCAGCAGCATCATCATCATCAAACAGGGCTACAACAAAGTCACATCCTGTACATCCTTGTTGTGCTATAATTAAAAAAAAAAATCTGTTAGTCTACATGTAGGTACGGTGTCCTTCTTCTCTAATGCTCCAGCAACCTTTCAGCAGGTAAAAAAATGAGATGATTGGTTGCCAGGGGATAACTGTGAGTAAGTGAATGAAAGGATAGAAATGGTCCTGGCTGTTAGACACTTTGAAAAATGATTTTGCAGTTATTATTTTCTAGAAACCTGGACCTTCAAAAAGATGTAACCTTAACATTTTCCATTATCTGATGAAAGTTTTTTTTTTTTTTTTTACTTTCCTTGCAAAAAGAATTTTCAACCTTCATGCCTTTAAGTTAAAACGTGGGGAAAAAAAACTGGAGTGATGTAAATTTTTATTCTCACAAACTGTATAGTTTAATGTTTTAAATTTAAGAAGCTAATGTTTATGCATATTGTGGTCAGTTAGTCTTAAGTGGTTAAGTCTTAAAGCTCTCCAAAATTGTGTGCGTGCGTGCGTGTGTGTGTATATTCCAGTTGAAACACAACTCCAATCCTGCATTCTAGCAGCTTGATTATGTCTCTCCTTTTCTATACTTTGTCCGTCTCTTTAAAGCTGTAAATGGAACTGCCCCCGAACACACCTTTGCATTTTCCTTGCCAGTCAGAACGCAGGATTCTGTAACATCCATGTCCAGTAGCTTATAAAGCATTAACCAACCCCTCTTTCAGGATTTTCCCACCAGCATTTTTGGCAACCGAACATGAGGGGAATACGTCCTCAGTAGTTAGCGATATCCAGAGCTCGAGAGTTTGATTACTGGATGGTGCTAAAGCCATCAGGAGCCGAGAGAACAGACTGATTGTGCTCTCTCTGGTTACACTGCTTTGTGCGTGTTATATATACCGTACATGCACTACCAGTCAATATTTTGGACGTAGCTTTTATTTCCATGGTCTTTCCTGATATTTTTCTTTTCTTCCTCCTCTGCTGAAGGCGTACAAAATATGCAGTAATCTTCTTTGAACAGTTTGAGCTTCTTTTGAGAGAGTTCTTGCTTCCCTGGGATGGTCTGTCTCCATGGTGCTTGATTTGTGTTTTGCAAATGCACTTGACAATACTGTTCTTGCAAGAACTATTCCAGACAGGCTGACATTTGTGTCTTAAAATAATAACTGACTGTTGCTGCTGTTGTTAATTAATTACCTAATGCCGTATGTGTTATTTCATAGTTTTAAAATCTCCAGTATTGTTCTAGAATGTAGGAGATAAATCCAAACTTATGTCCAAACTTTTGACTGGTACTGTTTGTCTACATGTATGTATAGAAGGATGGATGGACGGATAGATGGACGGGTATTGACGGGGAGGGTCTCCTGTAAGAGGGAAATAAATGGACATAAATGGGAAATGAATGGACATCAGGGAATGTTTAGGGTTTTGTTTGTTGTGCATACACACTGGACACCCATTGGAATGTCCAAAAATGGCTACAAAGAGATTTTTGCATAATAAATCCACTTTAACCTAATGTTCAAGCAGGAATTCCATTTTCTTCTATTCCCAGTTACTCAAGTTCCCAGTTTGGGTCAAATTTACCTCTGGTCTTGCAACTAAAGGTTATTTAATATTTCAGCAAATAAGAGTGCAGTTATGCTGAATTCAGTCTAACTAATCTCAGCCATATTGTTAATCAGTAGAGCAGTACGATTGTGAATGTGATTATAGCTTTAATATATCAGTTCTATGAACAAGAAATGAATATAGAGTAAGTAACATTTCACAGACGGTATTGCTAAATGTTAGTTTATTTGTGTTTTGGTAGAAATAGGTCTACAGATACAGTTTAGATGGTTTGGATATTACTGTTACTTTTGGTCAAATTGACATGCTTACTTTTATCTTTATCTGACAAGCTTCTGCTTTACATCTAAAGTTAACATTTCATAAAACCAAAGAACACGCAAAAAACGCTGATTTGGAGCTGCTGTGAAGTCGCTGACACCACTGCAGATCTGTAGTATTTCATGTGGCGAACACACACTTTCCCATGTGGTTATAATAAGTATTAGCTCTCTGCTTGATCAATTAAACTTGTGATGTGAAAGACATGAGTGTGTGTTGTTTAGTTCTGCATAATTATTCACATAAAAATCGAAATCACAATTAGACCTGTGCAATTTTGTAATCGACAAAGGGTTACATTTTTGTCAAGTAATATACGCATAGTCTGGAATTTGTGTCACTAATTTGTGCGCGTTTTTTATATACATTTGAGATAAAAATATATATATATATTTATATAGTTTAAATTGGATTTTTTTTTTTATCAGATTGCTGCCTGAATTCTGTTATATTAATGTAATAATTTAACAAAGGGGTAGTGTATAATCAAACAAGTTGATCATTTTTACTTTATCCATTTATACAGTAGTTATGTTTAACGTTGTTGAATGTCCAAGTAATTTTGTTTCCTTACTTAACATAAGGCTAGCATAAAATACTATTGATATACTGTATATGCAGTAGATAATAAAAGTCATGATGGGTAACATTGCTAACAAACTGCAGTAGCATTATTCATTTAATTTATTTATATGTTGCAAAGTAGTATTGCATTTTTTAAAAATCATTTGGTTATACTTTAGAATTTTTTATGTGAAATATAAAAAAACATAAAACGGGGGGGGGGGGGGGTCTTTTTTTTTTTTTAAAGATTCATTGTATATTTTTAGCTGACCTTATTGATCGTCTACCATCATACTGCTCATTCCTGCGTACACGATGATGTGATGTGAGAATAAGGGAGAGTTGGATCACAGACGCTCTCTTGCTGATGGATTAAAGAAGCGCCGAGAGTGATTTCGGCTTACGGAGGTGCTCCTCGCAGGCTTTTCTTTTCAGTCGCGGTTAAGTGCCGTGTCATGAGATCATCACTTTTATTGCTCGAAGCACAAGTCGGCTTTTAATGGATTACTAGAAGCAAAGCTTCGTGCGGTAGGTGAGAGGAGTGCGGTATGTTAGGATTAGCTGTTGTTGCGTTGAAGGTTACTGCTTACATGCCGGCCCTTTAAGATGATGTCAGCAGTGTTTGTGAAATGAGATAAGCAAGGGAGGCATGTCAGGTTTCTAAGTGTTGTTTGGAAACTGGTACGTTTGACACTTTGCTCAGCTTGAAAACATGCTTTCCGTTTTTGAGTTCCACTTGAGTTCATTTAAACTTGTTTTTATGGATGTCTACTGATTTGCAGGTAAAATGACCATCTCTTCCAAGCTGTGTAATGAATTTTGTATCTTTTTATGTAATAAAATGTATATATATATATAAAATACTTTTTTGCAGATTTTCTTAATAGATTCTAACTACAGGTGTGTTGAGTTCTACATTGTTGACAGGAATGAACAACATGTTCACCTATAGAGAAGTTTCATGCTTCTACAGGTACACTGTTTGAGACATTCAGTAAGAGACACGTTTTAAAAATAGGTTTATTTATCCATGGTTTGGTAGATAAATGTCTGTGTACCAAAGCGCTGTTGAATTCTCAGATCTGATTTGTTAGATCACAGGGTCCTGTAAGGTTGGTATGGTTTCTATAGTAACAACACGCTCACTGGAAACCTCCATCATAACCTAGGTAATCTAAACTTACTTTAAACTAATATAACCTCGACCTTCATTATAAAATATGTTTAATAATAAATAGATCAAAAAAGTTTACTGAGTTTAGGAATTTATCTTTTTTTTTAATTTACATTAAGAAAGCAAAAAAAATAATAGGTTTGTATATTTTAAAGGGAAACAATATATTTTTTTAATTATAATTGTTTGTAGCTGTTTTATAACAAGAGCCAGCTTGCTTTAGACTTTGCCCAACATTAAATGAAAATGATAACGATAAAAAAAAAAGCTGTGCTGACATTCTTTAATAAATGATAAATTGTAATAAATGAACAGTTTCTGTAGTATAAAAGTACTCAAACTTAATTTTTAGTCTTCCCAGGTGATACTACCAACGCGTTAAATAATTTCCTTTAAAAACACAGCAGCAGCGACTTGAGTTGCTTAACACAAACAATGAGGCTGGGAACCATACACACCCTCCTGGTGCAGACTTTCCCTCTGAGGACTGGAAAATCATGCTTAAGTAAAGTGTGTTTTCCAGCTTCCCTGTAACTGTTTGTACTTGACACACACTCGAAGAGTTTGTCTGCAACTAACAATGACTCATGCGGGCAGGTGTGGTTTTAAACGGTCCTGTATCTTATTGCGAAACCTTTTTGTGTTTTTCCCTGTGCGCCATAAACACATCAATATTCTTTAATATATGATTTTTC
This sequence comes from Clarias platycephalus, assembly GCA_030068275.1. Classification (NCBI taxonomy): domain Eukaryota; kingdom Metazoa; phylum Chordata; class Actinopteri; order Siluriformes; family Clariidae; genus Clarias; species Clarias platycephalus. Next base: position 20,483,758 of record JAQQZT010000015.1, on the reverse strand, counting down.
TTTTCTCTTGTATTGTTGTTATAGACTGGCTCTCTAGCTCACAGTCCCGTTTCTTTTAGTGGATGTTAATGTTCGTGAAGCAGACCTCAAGTGTACACTCCTATTCTTTATCCTGCTAATAGGCTTCTTGGCAAAGGGAGAAGTATTTTGCACATCAATATAAGCGGACGGCTTCTCTGAAATGAGTCTTTTGGAACCCGTTTCAGCCCTGAACTGAAAAGTGCTGATTCATTATTTCGATGTCATGAAAAATCAGTCACATGCAGTTCAGCCTGTTTTCCTCCTGCAGTCCTGAGCGAAATGAAGGAGTTTAGAGAGCTGCAGAAGTGAAAGTGAACTTCGTCTAGAGATTATGAAGACATTTTTAATCTGCAAGAACGAATGAAGCAATGTATTTGCAACTGTGCAGCGGGAAAGGTATTTCTTCAAGCTTTTTTTTTTATTATTATTTTTTTCCCCACTCGTCATGTCGAGTTAGTGTTAGTGATGGGAATGACGCAGCTTTTCATCAGGTCAGATTCGGTTCCAAGCTAACCAATAAGAGTTTCCTTCAAAATAACACACACTGGCGGGGTGGATGTGCTGTTTGCCCTCTTCTGAATACATGACCTCATAGACAGGCTAGGATCAACTAGTGTCATTATGACGGACAGAGAAGACCGAGTACACCATCCCTCGTGCACAGTGAGCGTGGACAGTCTTCCTCTATATGCTGAACCCGTCTTAGTGACCGGGAACGAAGTGATCTTTTAACCTGTAAAAATCTGCAGACAGATCCCTGCTGTGATGGTACCTCATGCACACGGCTAAAACGCAATGTTGATGTCTACAAAATTTAATGAGCGTTTTTGATGAAACTAGATTACAAGAGTTAACAGCATTACTCTTAACTTTAATTAGCAAACATTTACAACCATCGTTTCCCTAGGTAGGGCTTAGAGGGCTAGAGTACTAAGGCCTCATTCTAACTGCAAGCCCAAGTCCCATTTTTTTCAGCATATGCAGATTGGAATCAGATCAATTACCACTAAGTATGTAAAAGCCACGCCTTTGAATTTTCCACAGAGCTGAATTAACCGTGTTTTCAGAAAGATGATGTCTGCTTTAATTTGTTAAAGATATAATAAAATATGGAACCCTTTAAAGATTTTTTTCATGATCAAAGTGATGACTAAATCAACAAATAATATCCTGAAAGTGAGTTTAAGAAGGGATTTAATGCTCCTGAGTGAACAGAAAAGCATTTGCGATGGTTGCTCCAGCTGTTCATGACTGGGAGCAAATGGAGTTCAATCTGACCAGGCTCTCACTGTGTGATCGACAGGACACTCTGTCTCTTCACTGTCCATCACAGCGACACTCATGGTGTCTGAGCTTAAAGATGAGGAAGAGTACAGTTAGCCTTTTTTCCTCTAACTGTGATAAAACCAGTGCGGACGTTCATAAAGATGCAGTAGGCTCGAAGGGAGCATGCATTAGCCTTCAGATTTCCCAGATAGTAGATCATTTATGATACAGGGAAAAGCATTGTACTGTAGGTGGAAAGTAAAATGTCCCTTGGTGTGGAATGCATATGTTTCTGGTGCCATGTTATGGAAATTTCATGCATAGACTTCAAAACCACAGTGACACTGATCAGGATCAAACCTTACTTGTGTGATTGTTTAATACATTTTTATTTGAACACTTCAGCTGTAGTGGAGGAGCCTTCTAGGCTTTAGCTCGCGCCACACACTGGTTCTGCATGTTGATTCCAGCCTGGGACCAATCACAGCGAGGTATTCAAATGAAGCTCTCGCATGACCCAGATAGAGAGATTTTGAATTTGTAAATAGAGCGAGTGTGTCCGGATTCAACCTTTTTCTCATGTTTCATGTTGCTGCAGTTTCTTATGGTGCGTTAAACTGTTTGCGTTAACCAAAACAACAAAAACCTTTATTCAGGAAGAACAGAATGCAACGGCAGCGTCATAAGGCGCATCAGGATACATCATGAGGTAATTGGAATGATGTATCTTTTTTGTTCTCTTTACCAGGTGACGTCATCGTAGACATCAACGGCACGTGCGTGCTGGGTAAAACCCATGCCGACGTGGTGCAGATGTTCCAGTCAGTGGCCGTGAACCAGTACGTGGACATGGTGCTGTGCCAAGGCTACCCCCTTCCCGAGGACGCCGGTGACGAGGCTGCAGGAGAGGCCGCACCCCCAGCCAATCAGCACCTGGTTTTATCAGACGGCCGACAGGATGACACCCCCGAACTCACTCTGCTGCAACCCGAGCTGGTGAGCGTGACGCTGGCGAAGGGCCCGAGCGGATTCGGGTTTGCCATCGCCGACTGCCCGCTGGGCCAGAAGGTGAAAATGATCCTAGACGCTCAGTGGTGCCGCGGCCTGCTCAAAGGCGACGTGATTAAAGAGATCAACCGGCGGAACGTGCAGACGCTGAGCCACACGCAGGTGGTGGACATCCTGAAAGAGCTGCCCCTCGGCTCCGAGGTCAACATGCTCGTGCTCAGAGGAGGTAAGAGCTTCCTCTAGTCCCCAATAAGCAGACGGGTCCATCAGAGTTCGAGGCGCAGTTTAAAATTAAAGCAATGAAAAGCAGTAGGCGGTCTCATTTTAATATGGTGAATTCTCAAAGCTGTCTCGTCAGAAGGGGTTGATTAATATTCTGTAACAGCAGTTTCCAAGCACTTGGTTTAATAAATTGTTGTTTCTATAGCAACAACTCCTTCACAGGCACTTGTATAATCAGAGACTAATGATAAATATATTAAAGCGATAACTGGAACTATTTCACAACATCAAATGTAACTATAAATTGTTGAAAAGTACATAATTCATTAACACATTAAAAATCTAATCAAAGTAAATAATGCAGTACGGATCGCACAGCTATGCTTCATGCTCACAGTGTTTTATTTCTGTTTTATTTTCGTTCCAACAGCGGAAGGCTTTTGACTTTTGTGGATGCGGGTGCGGTATTCATTGTCTTGACGCGCAGCTTCGTTTCAGATTCTCCAAGCACGACACGAAGTCAGA
>JAQQZT010000015.1:20464137-20476913 GCA_030068275.1 Clarias platycephalus | reverse complement strand
AGTAGTGCCCATGGCGGAGTGAGTAGTGCCCATGGCGGAGTGAGTAGTGCCCATGGCGGAGTGAGTAGTGCCCATGGCGGAGTGAGTAGTGCCCATGGAGGAGTGAGTAGTGCCCATGGAAGAGTGAGTAGTGCCCATGGAGGAGTGAGTAGTGCCCATGGAGGAGTGAATAGTGTGCATAATAAGATACATAGAGGAACACACACTGCTGACAGCACAAGGACAGTGCACTAACCATAAAGGATGTTATTTCTTTACAGCCATTAAACCTTATGGAATTATATACTTGTTGCAGGCAAGTCAAAACTGGAACTGTGTTATGATGTACTGCAACATTTCCCTTTAACTGCCTGATGGAAACAGAATTAACGATTATGTGAGAATTGTTAGAGCACTTGGCTGGACTGGGCAGGTCACCTGACTCTCGATCGACCCCGTGTTTACATATTCAATTATTCAACCACAAAAATGTGTCTGGATCGTTTGTGTAACCTGATCGCTCTCTCTCTCTCTCTCGCGCGCGCACACACACGCAAGCTTCACGGAGTTCTTTAGCTTTATGAATCATATTCCATCTTCAATTTTTTTTCCTCTTTAATGTCATGTGGGTTAAACACAGTGTGGTGTGTACTGCCACTTAGTGGTCTATATATATATATATATATACACACACACACGCGATACATACATATATATTTCTGATTCAAGATTTTACACATTTTCCTTCTTTTTTTTATTTTTTATATAGATTTCATGATGAAACAAATTAAATTGCCTTTATTGGTCATTTATCTGTTACAGACAATCCGTACATGATGACTAAGGAAATATTGGATATGGAAGGATATGATATCTGTTTAATTACTATTATTAAGTAATAATACACCCAAGAACCTTAAGTGTAATATTTATGTGAGACTGATATTGCTTTTATACAACATTTCCAAATAGACCATTTATTATCAACAGCAAACCACACGGAGAGTTCAGAGGCGATTCGAAACCACTTTAGAAGTCACTAAGGAGACAAAGTGTTGTATCCGATGTGTTTTCTTGCTGAAAGCGCTTCTACGGCTGGTTTTGAGTGTGGTTCTCCACTGTTTCCGGACCGTAAAGACATACTTTCACCCATGCTGTAACCAACAGTTAGCGATTAATGATTGTGACATGGAGTGATACATTGCGCTGAACATCCCGGAGCTGTTACGCTTAATATAACCACTCATGGAATGACCCTCATCCAATCAAATTAGTGTTGTATAGTAATAACTCAAATCCTATTAGGCTAAGGGACTCTAAATTGAGTTCAGGTGCATCGTTTGCTTCGAATGTCCCAAGATGCTTGACTGGAGTCCAACTGTGGCTGATTCAGTTGATGGAGAAACACACACCTGTATGTGTGTGTTTAAGTTCCTACAATTCACATTGCATGCGAGACCAAAACACAAGCCATAAGCAGGGATATTAAAACCATCCGTAAAACTTTAAACACTCGGGCTCCTTCGTCGTGAAATGGAAGAAGTTTGGAACCACTGGGAGTCTGAGTGAAACTGACCGTCCAGCCAGATTACTCAGGGAGGTGACGAGGAACTCGGTGACCAATCAGATCTATAGAATATTTCAAGACAGTTACAGGAGAAACTACTAGAAGGACAGAATCACTCACAGTTCTGCTTTTCAGTGACAGGAGACAGGAATGGGGGTCAGAATTGAGGTAAATATAATTAATAAGAACAATAAGAGATTTCTTGTAGACCACCTGCTCCAGACTGCACATGACGTCAAACTAGGTTCAAGGTTAAACTGTGACAACAACCGAGGCGTACAAGATGCTGGAGCGACTTCAGGACAGGCCTGAGTGGAGACTTGAGCATCGTAGAACATCTGTGGAGACACCTGAAGTTGGCAGATCACAGATGCTCCACAACCAATCTCATAGTGTTTGAGAGGATCCGTAAGGACCCCCTTGAAACCCCCTCGCGCTTGTACAAAGCTTGACGTCTTTAGTCGAGAAGCTGTAATTGCTGAAAAAGCTACAACATACTGAGCAGAACCCTCGTCATGTCATCCAACACTATACAACAACGAAAAACAAACCCACTATAAATATAACGTAATACCTCCAGTTGTACAGTATAACAACAGGCTCCTTGTGCTTGTCGAGAATCCTGTTAGACCTATTGTTATTAGTGTCAGGCTTTTCGAGTGTACTTGACTTACAAAATAAACGCTCTTTTCTGCCCTAATTCCCAAGCTTTTAATCTTTTTTTAGTCATCGCCCCTCCAGTCTTCTCCCCTCCTGACTTGTTCTGTTCCCCCGTTCTCATTTTCTACCTCTCACTTGATCTCTCCTCCCGCAGGTCAGACATCTCCTGTGAAGTCTCTGAAGCCTGTAAGTTCATCTAAGCACTTTTAATCACAGAATTGTTGGGAACGAACACACACACACGCTTCAGGGTTTGGAGTTTAATGATATCAGGCTGCGCTCTTAATGATGACGCGTGTGCTGAATAATGAATCGGCAGCGCCGTAGCAGGGCTGCGGCTCAACGCTGTGCTACATTATTCACTAACTCCTAATTCTCACGGATTTATTCGTGGAACATTACTGATGCAGGTTTGCGTCTAACCCGTCTAGTTTGGTAAGATTTCTGACTTTTAAGGCACGAGCTTTGAGCACATTAAAAAGCACTGAAGCAGCTGTGTGTGTGTGTTTCTCATAATAATAATATAATAATATGCAACAAGCCTTTGTAATGTTTGTTGTCATTAATATTTAATATTTCCCGTGTTTGTGTGCCACGGCTATGCCAATACAGATGCCAGTGAGCCAGAAGCACGAGTTGACCACCACCACACTCGGCACGGACAGTCCAAGTCCCGTTGAGCCGCTCCCCCAGACTCTGCCACAAACCCTGCCTCAAACTCTTCCTCAATCACTCCCTCAAGCTCCTCCCCAGTCACTGCCCTTCCCTCCTAATATGGCACGCTCCAACTCACCCAAACTGGATCCATCCGAACTCTACCTCAAATCCAAAGCCATCGTTGATAGCAAGCGTGAGTAACATTCGCATTCACACAACCAGAACAGAAACAGTAGTATAGCGTAGCAACTGGTAGTGTAGTATAAGTGTGACACAGTAGGATGCTAGTTTATTATAGTGTAGTATTATATTTTAAAATGGGGCGTAATATAGCCTGCAGTAGTTAGTATGATGATAGATACGGTAATTGTGTTTATTACGGTATTGTTTAGAACGTATTGTTTATTGCGCAAAACACGCGCTTCATCTGTATTATTTTCACATTTGTGGACCAATCATGCAGCACCAGCGCAGTGCATTAAATCATACAGTTCAAGGGCTTCGAAACACCTCAGTGATCTCGGATGATTGTCGGTGCCAGATGGGCCGATATGAACATTTTCAGGAAGTGCTGATGTTCTGCCATTGATTCTCACATGCGTAGTTAACACCGAATAGTCCAAAAAACAATCCACTGGACAGGAGTTCAGAGGGCGGAGCCACCTTGATGATAAGAGAAGACCGAGGTGGACAGCCAGACTGGTTTAAGTTGACAGGAATGCGTGACTCTTCACAAGCATGTACTGCAGAAAGTAAATCTCAGTTTAAAATGATGAGACCGACTGAGCTCCCAGATCGGTTTAAAAAACGAGGGAAGAATTACTTCAAACGTCTACCGCACATCCATACGCTTACCAGCCGGCCTTGACGTGGTCACCGACCGGGAAAGAGAGACACAGACGCGTGCATGCATGATGGTGTCTGATTGTTTTCTCTATGGTTTCTTTACAAAAAAAGAGGTGTATATCAGCAACACTCAGTCTCCCGAGTCCACCACATCAAAGCCTTCCGCATGTTGTATAGAAACAAAAGGGTTCCAGGGAAATAAAAGGCTTCCGGCAAGCCACAGGAAGTATTACCATATAAGGAATAAGGGAATGAGGAGATGGATGGGGGGAACGAGAAAAAAAAAAACTGGACATTTGGAAAAGAAAATGGAGAAAAGAGACGTATATTTTCGGCATCTTTAACTCTCGTGTATGTTTTTTTGTGCTGCTGCCATGTGATTAGCTGATTGGATAACGATTGTGCAGGAGTTCGGGTGTTTCTACTGAAGTAGATATTGATCTCATGATGTAGACGCGCTGAGGGAGGACTTTGTAGGAGGTCGGTATGGTATAGTAGAAGGTGATGGGCGTTGCAGTTAATGAGGCCTTGATGTAGTATAATAGTCCTGGTGTAATATCTGGTATGGACTAGTGAAGTGTAGATGCTACAGAAACCTTAACACTGTCATCTCGTACCTGCAGCTACAAACACCAAGGAACTGGACGTGTTTATTAAAAGGAACCAGGAGTCCGGCTTTGGCTTCAGAGTGCTGGGCGGGGAAGGAACAGATCAGCCTGTGAGTGCTGCCCTCTTCTGGCACATTTCTTAACCTGTGGAGTTTTCATAGTAAATTTATTGTTATATATAGAGACTAAGCATAGTTAATGTTCTGCCAATTAAGATGCCATAAATATAATGAATATTTCCAATCAATATATGCAACCAATCATTGTGCGTAACCGAAATAGTTAAATCTCTGTCCTCCTCTCCATAGGTGTACATCGGTGCCATCGTTCCACTCGGAGCAGCAGAGAAGGACGGGCGCCTGCGGGCGGGTGATGAGCTCATGTGTATCGACGGAGTTGCTGTAAAAGGAAAATCCCACAAGCAGGTCCTGGAGCTTATGACCAACGCCGCACGCAACGGCCAGGTCTTGCTCACAGTGCGCAGGAAGCTCGTCTACGCAGGTGTGTGTTCAGTGTACACACCTGTTTATTTACATACCCACTTTATATTCACGTAACACCGCCTGGTACGGGGAAAATACTGGAGATGTCACTGTTTATAAGAAAACACATCTGGCACGCTGAAAGAGTCCGAGGAATGTAGGCAGGTTATAAATACAGAACACGTAAACAATAAATAAAAAAACAAGACGTCAAACATGTCCACCTACTCTGTATAATTTCAGGGAAAAAGCTGCTAAAAAGACAAGCATTCAAACAAGTGCACGTTACATTTCCAAATACGTACACAAGATGCAGATTTCTACCAATATATCTTCATTCCTTGTTTAATTTTTGATATTTCTTATTTATTTCTTATTTAATTTGATGTTTTATGAATAATCCTTTAATAATCCTAATAAACCTTTCCTCCTTCCTGTTTTTAAAAATGTTGTGTTTGAAAAAAAAAAAAAACACTTTTATCTTAATTGTTATGAATAATAATTCCTATTAGTACCATACCATTGGTATATGTGCCTGTAGTACTCACAAGATCAATTATAATGTTTTTTATTTGTAAATCTAAATAATCATACTGTCCAAGTGAAGTAGTGCGAAGCATAATAGTCAGGAGGAAGGCTCGGTGTGCTGCTCCAGGTTAAACATATGGAGCGATTCAGCTCTTTGCACAGCCTCTCGTCAATGAGTTAATGAGTAATAATGGGTTTGGCAGCGATGCTCAGCTCCCTGACGATGAATCTGTTTGTCCTTCATGCAGAAGGAAGAGAGGACGATGGCGGCCCGGCGCAGGCAGCTCCCCCTCAGGTCAACGGCTCTCCCAGAGCTCCTCACGCAGACGCTCCCGCCGCGAACCAGCCTGAGCTGTACGACGTCACGCTGCAGCGCAGAGACAACGAGGGCTTTGGCTTCGTCATCCTCACTTCAAAGAACAAACCACCACCAGGGGGTGAGAGTCCACAACAAAACTTTCAGGAGGTCTCATGTGCTGTAATCATACTGTACCTGTCTTATTAAAGCCCATTTGCATCACCATTACAACATCAAACGAGGAGTTATAATAGCTAATAATAGCACAAACTATAGAAAATGTAAAAATTAAAAATAAACAGTTGAAGAGTGAATGTTTTAATGTCTGCATCCTGTGTGTAATTGTAGAGGTGATGTGTAGAGATGGTGATGTGATATTACACTGAAAATGGAAATGAAATCAAAAGACAGCGCATGTTACAAGCGTTCAGGCGTCAAAGTGAACAGCGGAAGACGCTCTATTAAAGAGAGCAGGGTGACAAACCCATCAGGGACATGATGTGTGTCTCCTACTGATTTATTTAGTGTGAAGGATAACACTGTGCTGTACATGGCATTGTGACAGTGAAACAGTAGCTGGAGGGATGATGCATGAAAGATGATTTCATTCAGGCACTGATACAGTATGTTCATCCTGACGACAGACAACACAAAAGACAACACTATGATTATTAGTTCTTCTATACAGTGTATGAAGTGTTGAATAAGGTGTGTGTGTGGGCGTATGATAGAACATCTGTCCTGTGAAACTCCTGAGAATTCATTTGTATGAATGTCTACTCCGTCTTCAGTGATTCCTCATAAGATCGGACGGATCATCAAGGGCAGCCCCACGGAGCGCTCCGGAAAGCTCAAAGTGGGTGACCGCATCTCAGCCGTAAACGGCCAGTGCATCGTCGAGCTCTCGCACAATGACATCGTGCAGCTGATCAAGCAGGCCGGCAACACCGTAACCCTCACCGTGCTTCCTGAAGAAGGTGACAATTCAGGACATCTAATATTTCTGAAAAAAAATTTTCTTCTCTATTGCTGTCTTCTTATTATTTTTATGGCTGTGTGTGTGTATGTGTGTGACACCGGCGATGATCCTGTTTATTTTTCAGAGCACAGCGGCCCTCCGTCCGCCACAAGTTCAGCCAAGCAAAGCCCAGTGGCTCAGCACAAAGCCATGGGACAGCAGCCTGCCAGCCGTGATGACGGGTACAAGGCAGACGCACACAGCTCACACACTAACACACACACACACTGCTGTCTGACAGAGTGTCCTGACTAATGCGGTTCAGTGGCAGTTTTTTAACACATATTCTCCATGGTTTTTTTTTTTTTGTTTTTTTAAAAGTAGACTCATCTCGAGTAGAGAGAGAAATCACGTACATTTACAGTATCAGTCAAAAGTCTGGACACACCGTCTAACGCCATGGTCTTTCCTGATGTTTTATTTCTTTCTACATTGTAAAACAATGCTGACGGCAAAATATACAATAATCTCATGTCGACAGTTGATATTGAGGTGTGTCTGCTACTTATGCTTATGTTAGGCGTAAAGCCGTTTCATAGCGGATCTAATCTGAGCTGCCGTTTGTTAATTGGTGATTTCTGAGGCTGGTAACTCTAAATGAACTTTAACATTATTTAAGACACTGATGGTTTCGTTAACTTTCCTTAGTAACGGCCCGGAGACGGACGAGAGAGAAGAGGGTGTGGCCTGGAGTAACTACAAATCCCTCCCCAAGAATGAGATCAACTCCAAGCAGGTAACGCACAACTGCGTGCAGGTCAACTTTTTAAAAACGTTTTACATAAATTAGCTATATCAACTGAACAAAATGAAATTAAATCAAATCATTCATCAAATTGAAAATGATTTGCATGTCATGTCTTTATAATAAATAATTTGGAAAAAAAAAACAGCTTATTCGATTCAATAGACAATCAGATTGTGTCTCAAACCCACATGAGAAATAAATTCTAAGGAAGTGAAGAATTCTATCTCCATTAGCATCTCGGTGAAACATGGGGACGGTAGCATTTACACTGCATGTGTTTATGCGGTAGGGCTGTTTCCCCGTGGAGCTGGAGAGAGGGCCACGTGGCTTTGGCTTTAGTTTACGGGGAGGGAAGGAGTACAACATGGGCCTCTTCATCCTGAGACTGGCCGAGGACGGCCCAGCGTTAAAGGACGGCAGAATACATGTGAGTTCATCCCTGTCGTGACTGAACAACACTATAACCATCAGTATCGTGGATCAATCATGATGGCCATGGAGCTCTGAATATTAACGGCGTGTGTGTTTCCCGACAGGTGGGGGATCAGATAGTAGAAATCAATGGCGAGCCAACCCAAGGCATCACACACACTCGGGCGATCGAGCTCATCCAAGCAGGAGGCACTAAGGTGCTGCTGCTGCTGCGGCCGGGCCAGGGTCTGATTCCTGACCACAGTGAGTTACCCTTAGTCCAAACGTACTGCTAGTGAAAAGAGGCCCAGGATTCATTGGTGCCCTTAAATAATTCATAACGCAAACAGGACTGTAGCTGCTTGTGAAACTGGATCTGGTTTTTTTCCCTTTCATAGAGCTTTGTCAGTGCTTTTGTTTGTGTAGGAAATGGTAGTGTTGCTTCAAACTGCATGCATTGGTTTCCCTCGGTGTATCATTTTCTGACTTCCTGTCTCTGTTTCACTCTTCCCTCTGGTTTCTGCTTCTCTGGTTGTCTCTGTCTCTGTATCCTCTTTAGGTCTGAACTCTTCTTCCACCCTGTGCTTCTACATGAAACCAGAGCATCACTAAAGGCGCTCTGTCCTTATTAGTCTTGGTAACCTTGCCACTCCTCTGCCAATCTTTTAATCTTTCTCATCATTTACCCTCAACATAATCAGAACATATCCCTGCTAAAGGCTCTCTCTCTCTCTCTTTTCATAGTTCAAGATGTTTAAGGCATGTTTATTTAGACATAGAAATGTGCAAAAATACAAATATACAGAAAAGAATCATACAAAAATATACAAATTCCACAGAATTGGATTACGGGTGATTTTTTATTTTTTTTTTCCCCTTTATCTCAAGTTATCTTCAGTTGAGTTCATGGCAAATATTTACATTTTCTCAAAACATCATTATTAAAATAAAAAAAAGAAGACCTATATTTCTTACGGTCCACGTATCTCGTCATGATTCGATCTGTTGTCTTCTTCGTCGGTTCGTCGTTTCGGGGTGCTGGAGTCAGGAGAATCCGTGTTTTGATTAATTAGGAAAATGAAAGGAAACGTAATTAAAGCTGATGTTGTTTCAGTTACAGTAGCTGTTTATCTCACCCGGGAATAGCAACACATTGGAGGCTGTGGAAAAGCTCGGTCGCGAGCATAAATCAGTGATTCAGCCCAATGACACCATGTTCAAAGGCACCCACATGAGAAGCTTGTATGAATAAACACACAGATAAACACACGTATACAAGTCAAATGTGCAAGTGAAGGTGGGGTGGGGCAGGGGTGTGTATTTCTTTTAATTATTTATAGCAGATAATTTAAGCAATTAATGTGAAGACTGAAAGTATGAAGTGTCGAGATATAGACCTGCATGTCAAATGCGAAAAAACTGTTTTAAGTTTTATCTTGGCGGGCAAAGATCTGTTTTTACTAAAAGGGGATAAAAATGTTAGTCTCTGAAGTGAAAGCCTCTTTATGTGTCTCATTTTCTGGTTCAGTTTGGTTCATCATATCATGCTGAAGGAAAAGGAAAGCTTCAGTGTTCGTATTAAGACTGTGTTTCATCAGCCAGGAAAAAAAAAATCTGTTACTCGAGGCTAGAAGTGAAACTGTTGACTGATATACTTGTGAAGTTTAAAGGAAGACTCCAGGCTGAAGCACAAATATGTTTATGCATAAATATTTATGAAAGATATGTCTGTGAAGAAAGAAGTTTAAAAAAAAAAAACTACACACACGCATACAGACAGAAAATTAAATATGTTTTACGCACACACACGTGGTCACAGTGTTATAGTAAACAGTACACACGTGCACGGATGTTGATTATACCAGTCTCCCAGAGCAGGGGAGACGATTACCCACAATTCCGCAGCGCTAGAGAGAGAGAGAGAAAAGAACTGTTGGCTCAGTTGTAATCACGTGACGCTCGGCGTCAAAACAAGAAGCACATACGTGATACATGATACTCGGTACTCGTAAACCAAGACTTTTTCGTTTTCCAAGTCAAAATTTATTAAAAATCTTTGCTCGTCTAGCAGAACACTCGCAAACCGCGTTACTCGCAATCCGAGGTTTCACTGTATGGGTCTGATGGTCAGGTGTCCACATACTGTACTCCTGGCCATGTAGTATATCTAGACTGTATGTGACAATCAATACAAATTGAAATCATTTTAACCCTTTTAAACCTTATTTAAACACATTTAAACCTTATTGTTTCTGAATGTTTCCAGAGATTTATTTAAACTATAACTTTCCCATTTATTTCAGGTGTTATGGAGACGGTAACGACTCCAACTGCAAACTATCCAAAGTACCCTGCACCTGATGAGCCATCAATGCTACCAGCTTTGTCCTCCACCTCTCTCCTGTCCCTCGAGGGTGCGTCACTCCCTTCTCCCTCCCGTGGTCTCCATCAACAACACCGGGATCGCAGGGAACCCAGGACAAGCAACTCCAGCCTGTCTCCCCGTGACACCACTCCTAGCCCCCAGAAATTAGACAATTCGCGCACAGAAGGCAAAGAGCGTTCACGCAGTCCGAGGAAAATGGAAAAGAAGCCTTCGGTTTCTGTGCAAAACAAAAATGCCAGTGCCAGCACTCAGAGTCTGGACTTGTACATGGACAGGAAAACCCCAGGGCAAAAAGACAGAGGCGGACGCTCAGCAAGCCCTAGAAAGAGTCCCAGAAAGGAACAAGAGACTGGCACCAGACAGCCATTTAAGGGATATGAAGAACCACAGAGGTATTTCGATGGGCAACATTTTAATTACGGATCTGGTGGGAACCTTTTCAAAGAGGAAGACTTCGACCCCCGACAGGACAAGGAGACCGGAGAGACGTGGCCTGAGGTTCCCAGATCGGATAACGAACGGCGTCACAGGGAGAAAGGGGTTGATCGGTCCCAATCCCAGATCCTCATTGACAGGGCCATGCCAGAGCATCATCCTACGAGCATGAACCGCCATCGAGACCCCAGAGAAGGCCGGCACAGAGGGGGAGCAGCCGAGGAGACCAAAAGGGATACGAGGGGGTCTAGCAGTATCCCACCAGAGACTTCCTGGAATGGGAACCCCAGCAACAAGAAATCTTCCATCAGCCCAGGTCCATGGAAGGTCCCCAGCTCTGCGAAGATGCATTCTCAGGTGGACGGGCTCTGATGCTTGGTTGGGGTTCATCAGAAATGCCAGGACACTCATTCTGAATCACTGTGCATATTTTTTTACGTGACTTGTACAGCATACCGTCTTCGCCGACTTTCAGACGACGCGTTCAAGTCCACCGTGTCATGAGTTTCCATAACCTTCTGTCCAGGTTGGTTGGGCTTGTCCCACCCGACGACGACACCTGTTGGTCTCGTATCGTGCCAATCAGAGACCCGTGCTGGAAAGACGTGACACAAATCCTGTGAGGTGCGACCACTGAATCCTGTGTTTTCCGGAGTTGTGAAGGAGTGTTTTTCATTTCTTTTGTTTCTTTTTTATTTTGTTTAATAGTTATTATTTGAGATTTCACCGTGTACAGTCTTTTACCTTGTTTGAAATGCAGTCTGTCCCTAATGCATCTGTGCGGTTTGCTTCATCATTGCATGTACAATTTGATCAAACCGTGCTAATCGTGTACACGGTGAATGAAGCGAGGCCAGCGTTGCCAGTGCTGGCTTTGATTCATTGTTAGCTGCATTAGCAGTGCCTGATTACGCTCTGAGTCACCAAGCGTAATCAGAATGCACATGTATTATTTAATCCTAACATCACGGTTATCAGCTTCGCAGTGGTTCGTCCTTTTCTCCTGACCAGATACTTGTGCTTTGGTATATCGTTTAAGACATGTGAGCTTATGAAGAACACTATGTAATTTATTGAAATGGAAAAGTAATATTTCTGTAATCATATGTAAACCTTGTGCACCAGATCCTAAAGCGCTTGATTCATCCGTCCCTGCTTTAGGGCTGCTGACTCTGGGTGCACAACACGCTTTAGGGTATATATTTTTCACAGTGCTGTAGCTTTCACAATTATGCATTGTGTATCATATAGCAAGGTGTATGTACATTGGGGGAAGTAAATGAACTAAATACTTATTTAGTCATGTCATATATTATTAAATGAAGGTAAAATTGGGATGTTTTTGATAAATCATATTTTTTTCATACAATCTAACATATATTTTGTCATATTTCTTTATCTTTAAAAAAAAATAATACTAAAACTAATACATATATGGATCAACATTATGGTAGCCAGATATTATTGGAGAACAGGTTGGTGTGAAATGGGAGTCTATATTGTCGCTATATTGTTTAAAAGCCAAATTGATATGTAACGGTTATTACTTTAAATCCATGTAGCTCATCAAATGTAGCTGATTTGGCCGTGTGTCTATGTGGGTTTTGCGTTATGATTTATAAATGATATATTTCTCATAAAATTTATTAACAATTGAAAAAAAAAAAAAACAGTATCTCTTCCTATTTATGTATGATTGTGATTGTGTACACAGATATGAGAAGAGTGGCAGCTTTGATACTTGCGCGATTGATTTCGATTCCTTATTCCACCCTATAAGATAATTTGTCGATGTATCGTTGATCATTTTGCAATACAAGTTTATATCATGCCATCGCATGGTGTTTAAGAACTGAAATCTGTTTAGTTCTGATCAAAAATGTGAAGCCTTTTACAAACTATCGGAATGGTTTTTTTTTTGTTTGTTTGTTTGTTTGTTTTTACTGAAAAATGAAACTGGGTTTGTTGTTCGATTCCTGTGGTTCATTTTCTCGTGTGTACGTCATCTCATCTCATGTATATGAAACTGTGGCCTTGTTTTGCTTTATTTTAAAGAAGAAGAAGAAGAAAAAGGCCTTCAGGTCTCTACATTGTGGTAGTTGTGAATGTTTATAAAATGTACAGCAACTGTTTCAATACTTGCCTTCATTCAG
>JAQQZT010000015.1:20444267-20455931 GCA_030068275.1 Clarias platycephalus | reverse complement strand
AGCCAATATACTGCAGTAATTATTCTCTAATTTATTAGGAAATGGGGTTAACACCTAATCATGCATGGGGAAAAAAAAATACCGTCAAATACCGTGACACCGATATAATTTAGAAAAATACAGTGATATAAATTTTTGGTCATACCGCCCAGCTCTACCCAGGCGTCCGTCGTACTTTTGTCCATGTAGTGTTTAAAATTTGTGGGATCGAAGAGATGAAATTTCAGTACATCATCATTTAAAGCATATCGTTTCTTGTGGTTTTGTTTTCGCCATGTCAGATGTTGTGTATCTCACTGGTGTGAGGAGAACTGTAACTGTACACCGCCGAGGTGGATCAACACACAGTAGGTGTGTTCAGATTGTGTTTAAAAGACCAAGCGTATCGCTGTACACACTTGTTTTAGTCCGAGTGGTTGAGCCGGCGTAGCAGAGGCTTTCACATCCGTAAAGTGAGTTTTCTCCTGCCTCCTACATCACACTCGCTGCTTAGATTATTTACTCAAGTCTGGCTTCTAGTGTAGTCCAAAGTGCAATAACCATCTATGGAAGTGGGCAGTGCCAGCCCCCACCCCCCCCCCCCCATGATTATGAAGTTCTGGGCTAGATACTTTAAATATTAACAAACCGATGTTTTGAACCCTGAGCAGATGGGAATTTGATACTGAACATTGAAACACCTGAGGATTTGAGGTCAGACTGTGAAGTTTTAGATCCGTACATTGCTGAGAAATACCCATGAGAGAGGGCTTGGCTTGTTGAAAATAAATCAGCAGCGTGAAGTTTGAATCTCTGCCTCAGATCGAGTCCTTATAAGACCTGAATAAAGTACGCATCATGTCCTAGTATTAAGGTGATTACAAAGTGCAGTCAATAGTTTAATTAATAACACACAAAACGGGGGGCAAATATTTGCACATGGATTATTTAAAAAAAAATTATTTTCATGCTCTGGAAGTTTATTTGCATTGTTTTTTGTTTTGGAGTTTTTGTGCGTTTTCAAAAGTTTTACGAGTTTTAAAAGTGCGTGTGCGTGCTCGCTCACAGGTGAGTCGGACGTACTGCTCTGGGACGTATCGAGCCGGGCCCATGAGACAGATCAGCCTGGTGGGGGCTGTGGACGAGGAGGTAGGGGACTATTTCCCCGAGTTCCTGGACATGCTGGAGGAATCGCCGTTCTTGAAGGTCAGGCATCCTGTTGTCAAAATGCAGAACAAAGTCTTGCTGTTCAGATTCGGACCACATGTAGTGCATGCAGAAAGTGCTTTATCGTGATTATTATTCTGAATTATAAGTTGTATGGTCTTACGTTTGTATCTTGTTACTCCAGCTTAATACAATACATCTTTAAATCTGTTGACGAGTTATTTTAATATTATCGCAGATGAGTGATGTAGATGTTTCCTAGATAGTAACCAAACCAGTTATTGCTTTAGTGAAAACACAGATCTGTTGATGTGTTCAAGCTCTATGTTACTAACGGACATTTTTGAGTACTTGACATACTTATTTATACAACACTAGAATAAACATAAAGGTGTTGTTATAACGTTTTTTAAGTCAGTGCAAGAAATATACAGAGACAAAATTTATTCAGGAAAAGAGAGAAATTGTATAAATATTTTAATATTAAATGTTTTGCTATAAGTTACATATTGATGTATGATAATTTAATGATATGATTAATATATTGTTAATACTATATGAATATTATATCATTACATCCTACTATTTTTCTTTCTGTTCTGTGTTTTGGTCATTATTAACACTGATGATCATAATTACTGATTACGATTATATATGTGGTTCTTCAATCTCTGAACAGGAATACTTGCATTTTATATGATAAAATAAATTGGTCTCTTTTAATGTCCTCTTTTAAAATCCTTCAGTAGTACTGCAGTGTGATGCAATAGTACCTTCCAGATGCATGATTTATTTGTGTGTGTGTGTCTACGTGTACAGATGACCTTGCCATGGGGCACCCTGTCCAGTCTGAAGCTGGACTGCCGCTCTCAGAGCGACGACGGTCCCATCATGTGGGTTCGACCCGGGGAGCAGATGGTTCCCACAGCCGATATGCCCAATTCACCGTTTAAGAGGCGCAGGTACAGTAGGTGTTTATAAATATTATAGTTTTTCCTATGTAGCTGTTTGTAAGTAGTATCGGACTTCTCAAGCTTTTTGTAGTCGGTGACTATGAGAAAATTCCACAGATGTGCTTAGGAAAGATTTACTGTATATGTTTATTTTAAATGTATGCAGTAATATTTTAGGCTGTTTTTATTCGATCCGGAAACGTCCTAATGAAAAACTATAAGATCTGGGTAATACTGTGTGGTTGCAAGTATACCTGACTATCACAATTTCCATTTGGAATTTCTTTCCAAAACCACGAGCATTAGTAACTGAGTCAGTCCCCCTTTTCTTTTATTATAATCTTCATTATTCTGGCCCGGCTTCAGGCCACTAGATTGTAGTGTGTGTCTGTGGCGCGGTCATTGTTCCAGTTCATCCCAAAGGTTTTCACTGGGCTGGAGGTCGGGACACTCCAGTTCTTCACGATAATATCAGCAAACCTTGTCTTAATGGACCTCAGTTTGTGGTTTCATGCTGGAACGGGTTCAGATTTAGACCTTCATAGTTTAACTATGAGTTTAACTACATAAGGGGAAAAAAAAAAAAAAGGTTCATGGCCTCACAAAGATTTCTGGAGGTACCCATATCACATTTAAAGAGACGCTGCTCTAGTAGATGAGATTATTATTATTATTATTATTATTAACTTAACCGAGCAGCTCCGTGTATTTGAGGTCAGGTTACTATTGAGAGGTTTCCCGTTTCCTCTGGTCTCACACACACACACACACACCCAGTTAACGCCTTTCATTTTTCAAGCCTTTGATCTGTTCAGTCTTGTGTGTTTCAGCAGGGTTAAACTTTAAGGCAGCACTGGTGTAGCTTATTAGTTAATATTAAGTAAATTCTGCCTTGAAGTAAGTGATGTTAATAAAGTTATAAATAAAAACAAGTTAATGTTAAGCTCTCTAAACAGAAACCAGTTTAAAGTTGCCTTACGATTTTATCTGCAGGTCGATGAACGAGATCAAGAACCTCCACTACCTGCCGAGAACCAGCGAGCCGCGCGAGGTTCTGTTCGAGGACCGGACGAGAGCGCACGCCGATCACGTGGGCCAGAGTTTCGACTGGCAGAGCACGGCGGCCGTGGGCGTCCTCAAAGCCATCCAGTTCGGAGAGTGGTGAGTTCGGTTACGTATTCGCTTGGTGTGTAAATTAATATTTTCTGTTTGGAGGCAAAATTGTGCAAAGCAACGCATAGATGTTTGAAAACCTAGCGTCGTGGATTTGGTCGATTAATCAAAAGAAAATAAATCTAATCAGAATCTTGTGAAAAGTACACAGTAAATGGGTGAAGGCCAGTCTTGTTAAGTCATGGCGTGCGCTTTAACCCTTATAAGTAGCACCACAAAGCTTCTTCTACAGGCCAGTGGTGTAGTTTACATTCTCACGTTTCACCATTTAAACATTTTCTTTTGATTGTCGGAAAACTCGGTTTAAACCTGAAATGCAAGCTACGAATTTGTGTCATTGTTGGTTTTTACATGACGGTGACAATGTGCTCGGTGTTTCCACGGTCAAGGTGGTGCCTCGGGTCAGGACTTTGCAAATGCTCAGGAAAATGCCGGCGTTACACAAAGCCTGTGGTTTAGACGAGATCACAATACAGTGAATTCTGCTCCTTTGTGATGAGATTATTGAGCGGGTTATATGCGATTCATGAGAGAGTCTTTTTAGATTTTTTTTTTGTTTTTAGTAGAAGTGTTTTTGGTCATATTAGAGTGATATTGTTTGAGTGACTTAATTGTTTTGTAAAATGTGGCCAATCCTGATTATCTTTGTCTGTAAAATATATTATTATATATAGTAAGACTGTAAAGTTGTTTTTTTTGTCTGTTTGTTTGTGCATGCATCACATAAAAACTACTGAACATTTCATTGGGGTTTTCACAGGCCGAGCTCGAGGTAACATATAGGATTTGTTTTCATTGCAAATTTAAATGGAAAACGTCCTTATAGCTTTAAAAAAATCGACCTTGTAAAAATTATTAGTTCATCCCAAATTTCAACAGATGGCGCTGTACATTTTTAAGACACACTTATGAGTGTGCAGTTGAATCCTACTTAATAAAAGCGACCTCACACCTTACGGTAACATGTAAAAACTTTAGTTCATTCAACAGATTAAATATTTTTTACAATTAAAAAAAAAAAAAACGCGCTCATGAGTGTGCTGTGTGTGTGTGTGTGTGTGTGTGTGTGTGTGTGTGTGTGTGTAGGCCTAGGGGTGTTTACATTTCTGTATTTGTATTACATCTGGATTTCTTGATAAGACTGAAAGTGCAGGTGATGACGCACCCCATTGCAGGCTGCTGCTCTTAACTCACTCTGTAGCGCTGACCCTAAATAAACCAACTCTTTTCCTCCTTCTGTCTCACAGGAGTGACCGGCCGAGGATAACCAAAGACGTTGTGTGCTTTCATGCGGAGGACTTTCACGACGTTGTGCAGAGGCTTCAGCTCGACCTGTATGAACCGCCCGTGTCTCAAGTAAATAATCCGTCTGTTCACCATCAGTCTGTTCACTATATATAATCACACGGTGTTAGAGTTAGAGTGTGAAGACTCAAAAGCGTGATGGTCAGCAGTCTGACAGGCCTGACCTGATGACGAGGCTTATTTGTGGGTTTCTTGGAGGAGGGGTTACATCGGGGTCATTGTTTAGCAGGTGTGTGTGTTTGTGGAAATCCTGTAGCTAAATAAAACCAGGAAACCAGCTAATACGACGACGGTAATTTGGCCTGGTGATTTTACACTACTGAAGTCGAGTATATTTGTGTAACATGATGTCCGTATCGTGCCCGGGCGTGGATCTCCGTGTGTATCATGCTTCAGTCCACTTGATCTCTGGTGCAGTTGTACAGCCAGAACTCATAAAGTAGGACTTAATAAATGATCATTGCTCTAGCCAGAACTCATAAAGTAGGACTTAATAAATGATCATTGCTCTATTAATAATATTCATTGCACAAAGGATGACCTCCTTATAAACTTCCTTCACTTCGTGTTTGTTGGTGGCTTGCAAACCCACTTTAGGTGCATACTGCCACCTGCTGGATCAGCGTGTTAATATACTTAACGTACTTGAGTACAAAACAATAATAATGTCAGTGTTGGCCAGCTCAGACGTGAGGAGGTGATATCAGTTGTATCCTGGCATAACATGAGTAAATAGTGTGAAAGCAGGCTTTCTTTAACCTGACATGAAAAAAATGGACTCAAAGTCCTTTACATTCCTTTGAAGGAATACACTTTTATTATTAAATGAAAATGTTATATTTTTAAAAAAAAACATTATTCGCTTTCTTAATACTGTGATGTGAATACATCCCTGACTTTTTTTTTTTTTTTTCCATAGATGGGATGTTAATTTATTGTGTATGTTTTGATCCGTAGTATACGGTTGTGTAATTAATAATACAGTTGAAAAATATATCATTTTACACAACCACACAAAAAACAATCAAAAACATAAAGCAAAAAAAAATAATATATACATACATACATACCTACATTGTGGACGTATGAGACTAGTAGAAGGAGTCCTGCTAATATGCAAATCTCGATTTTATTTCTTTCTTTTTTTCTCCATGAGAAGTGAAATCATAATCCTCTCACACAATTTTCTCTTTTTTTTTTTCCCACCCAAATAAAACATTTATTGCACTCAAGTGAAGAAAAAAAAAAGTGTTGCTTCCACACTATTTTTAAACTCTCTTGTGACACACCCAAAATGTGAAGAACTTAAAATATGTTGAACATAAATATAGAATGTTAATAACTAATAATTAGCAACTTGTTGGAGAGCTTGTTGGACTCTCGGCCAACTACAGTTTATCTTTACGTGCGTTATTTTATATCATTATAATTTTATTTTATGTCAGAGTTTAAGTGGTTTGAAAGTAAATACATAGTTTAGAAGTTATTGTTGTTCAAGGTTTTATTGCTCAATATTAACACTTAAACTTCTGAAGCTTTTGATCTGTTCTCAGTTACAGCTGGACTGTTAAAGCACTTAACTATCTCTACATGCTCGTCTCTGCTCAGACAGTCGTATATATTTTATTTTTTGCACGTGTGAGACATTTCACTGTATGCTGATTAAAATACTGATATAAACTAGCGCGTGCGATGATAAACGCGAGAGCAGAAGAAAACGCATTGGTTTCACTTGTGCATCGAGAGAGCATGCAGAGGAGCCTCCAGCTTCTGATTGGATGAAATTGAGCGAGAACAAATGAGTGATAGAGAGGAAATACAGTTTGAGCATGCAGGGGAAAAACAGCATGAGAGAGTTTAAGCGAAAATTAAATATAATCAGTGAATTCTGCTCTCAGGTTTGTGGCACGAATATAACAGCATACTGCTCCGACTCCACGTAGTGCAGTGACCAATCTGTTCAGGTCCGCCCCGCTTCCTTGTTACACGATACATCAGTGATGGCGGAATACCCGAAATGAGGAAGAAAGATGAGAGAAGTGATTGAGTTGTATGACTGAATCATTTGCTAATATCTGGCCTGATGGCGTGAATTAAACAGTGTTTAATGTTGCACTGCGCGAGCTTGTCTGAAATAGCCTCTGGGATTGTTGTCAAGTAAATAAGCGAACGCGCATCAAGTGTAGTGAGATCTGAACGAAAGGAAACGGAGGCAAGTGAATCATTTAGAAATAAGATTGCGCTTATGGATGCTATATTGCCAGAAATATTTGCTCATCTGCCTTTACATGAACTTGAGTAACATCCAATTCTTAATCCATAGGGGCTCCGCCCCCTTTGCAGCTATAATAATATATAATATATACAGTGTTCTGTCGGGTTGAGTTCAGGACCAGTCATGATGGAAGGGGGCGTCCCCAAACTGTTCCCACAAAGTCGGAAGCATGAAATTGTCCAAAATGTCTTGGTATGCTGAAGCATTAAGAGTTCCTTAAACTGGAAAGAAAGGAGCCGAGCCCTTCTCCTGAAAAACAACCATACACCAGTTCCAACATGACTGCGCACCGGTGCACAAAGCAACGTCCATAAAGACACGGATGAGTGCGTTTGGTGTGGAAGAACTTGACAGGATTGAGGCCTGCACCAACCCGATAGCACACCTCCGGGATGAATTAGAGCGGAGACTGCGAGCCCCAGGCCTTCTCGTCCAACATCAGTGTCTGACCTCACTAGGGCTGTAGTTATCGAATATTTTAGTAATCGAGTATTCTACCAAAAATTTAATCGATAAATCGAGTAATCGAATAAAATGTGCTTTTGCTTAATTAAACAGCAATGTAAAATATATAAGAGAAACAAAGATTAATTAACTAAAAGTTTCAAAATTTACAGCTCAGGCATAACATAAGCCTTTACTGACAATTTCTGTCGTTTTCTCTTGCTGGTTTCTTCTCCTCTTGACTCGCTGATAATTTTATCGCTCCTTTCCATTTTGCAGCCCGCAACAGAACGCTCCCTCAAATCAATACACAGCTAACTGTTTGCGTCTCCTTCCGCTTTGTGCATGACGTAAGCGCATGCCGTGGCGGCTTGCATCCGTAAGCGCGCTGTGTCACACCAAACAAATAATTGCGCAAAAATATAACGCAAGCTTTTAACATTTATTAAAAGAAGCTTCGAGGCAGAAGATTTTGCCTCGATCATTGTTTTGTAATCGAATTATTCGAGGAATCGTTTCAGCCCTAGACCTCACAAATGCGCTTCTGGAGGAACGGTCAAAAACACACTCCTAAACCCTGTGGAAAGTCTTCACAGAAGTGTTATAGCTGTTATAGCTGCAAAGGGGGCGGGACCAAAATCATATTTAGACCCTATGGATTAAGAACCGGATGTTCCTCAAGTTCACATGCATATGAAGTCAGGCGAGTGATTACTCTTAGCGATGTAGTGTATATATATCAAGATTGTGATAAAAATAAAAATCCTGATGAATCACGCAGCCCTAGTTGTAATTTGCTGTATAATGAGACTGTGGACTTTATTATATGCGTGAGGTCTATCGATTGTAACCCATAATGCCCCTGTGTCCTGCAGTGCGTGCAGTGGGTGGACGACGCGAAGTTGAACCAGCTCCGGCGTGAGGGCATCCGGTACGTGCGCTTGCACCTCTGCGACGACGACATCTACTTCATCCCGCGCAACGTCATCCACCAGTTTAAGACGGTGTCGGCTGTGTGCAGCCTGGCGTGGCACATCCGCCTCCGGCAGTACCATCCCAAAAAAGAGGGAGAGGCAGAGCAAGGGCAAGAGGAGGTACACAAACCCGGCGAGCCGGACGAACCTGTCGACAAGAAGTCGGACACTTTGCGCCCAGAAAGCGCGCCTTCACTTAACACCACTCCTCAGGCTTCCCTCCACCCAGCTCCAGGTGACTCTCTCAGCAGCAGCAGCAGCAGCCTTCACTGACGTCTCCCAGTGACCTGCAGGTGACTCTAATCACTCTCTCCACCTGTTCATCCATTTAACAAACTTAAAGACTGACATTCCAGGAGAGGATTTGGGCTGTGACGAATACAAGACTCTAAAAGTCCGACAAACATACAGATATAAATATAAATAAAT
Organism: Clarias platycephalus; assembly: GCA_030068275.1. Taxonomy (NCBI): domain Eukaryota; kingdom Metazoa; phylum Chordata; class Actinopteri; order Siluriformes; family Clariidae; genus Clarias; species Clarias platycephalus. The sequence goes on along the minus strand of JAQQZT010000015.1, from coordinate 20,447,232 downwards.
ATATATTTTTTTCTTTTTAAAAGAAAAACCTTTTGTTCAAGAAACAACCCCTGTAAGTACTTCTTAATTTTTTTTTTTTTTCACTCAGCCAAAGTATTTAATTTTAATAATATGTTTTTTTCACTGATTCTTCAGTATTGTTTTATATTTGTTTATATCTGAAACAGAGCTTCTCTAAAGAGGAAATCTTCATTATTGTCTACCAAACTGTGCAACATGTGGATTAATTAGTTTTCGCAAATAGAGGGGGAAAAAAGTGCCTAACAGCGATTTGTCCTGTTGATATCTGTGGTCATTCGTTTCAAATTTAGGTGTATTTTAAAAACAACGACGACGATGAGAGAATTAAGATAAGATTAAGATCAATTTTTCATCACAAAGCAGGATCGATTCAGATTATTATTTTTATTTTCTCTTATGCTGTTTGGCGTGGAAAGCAAAATTGTGTCCGAGCGAGTAATAAACCGTATTAACTCTTCCCAAAGAGAGAGAGAGAGAGAGAGAGGCTGTTCAAAGCTGCATCATGAGATGTTGAACTGACTCGTGTCTCGGCTTCTGGCTCTGGACTTTTCTTTGACGTAAATTTCTCAGGGTCCCTTTTCATTGTTGTTATTATTTTATTGTTTTATTATTATCTTGAATTCGACATTATGGGTAAATTTGTTGCAGTGACACAACTGGATCATTTCCATGGCAGGAATTCATGTGAACTGCACAAGTCTTTTACTTTTAAAGCTTCTTTGGAATTTCCTTTCAGATGGCGAACACAAAGAAAAAAAAAAAAACAAGATGAATTCTGTGTTGTTTTTTTTTCCTTTTTCATGGCAGAGCTAATTCAAGATTTTAATTTAATTTATTTCCTAACTTGAGGTTTCTTGAATTCATTTTTCCACAATAACATGCTTCTTGAGCATTTGTGACCTTGTCTTACTGGTGACATTTGATAACTTTGTCTTTCTCTGATGCAGTAAACACCTCCTAGATTCAAATGAGTGTATTAATTAAAAGTCTCTGGTGTGGTGATTGCGGGTAACCAGGGGTGGACACATCAGTACACACGCAGACACCTGGGACAAGCAGATTTATTTATTATATGTGAGTTGGATGGGTTTCAACAATCGAAAATTAAACTTTCTTTGGCAAGAAGGCATTAAAGTTATTGTGCTTCGCAGTGGTGCACCAGTATGCAAACTTGTAGGGAATCATTGCTCGAAACGATATCATCACGATACGCAGGTGCTGATTTGATTAACATTGCGATTCTATGAGTTTCACAATTTTATAAATATTCCAATTAGGTATTACATTTTCTCCCCATTTTGTTACAATTTTAAACCTTTAAAAAAAGTTTAATAATTAATTAAATGTACCTGATTACTTAAATTAATTGTTTTCTCACTTAAAAAACAAGCGCAGCATCTAAACATACACATATACAAACTAACTTCAAATACAAGAGTTTAACGTTTAACTTTTTGGACCATTTTGTACTAAACAGCACGTATCTCTGTCCTCCTCCATAATTATTATTTCATAAACAAACGGAGCAAAAAATTCACTCTTATTTTCATCAGGATGTTCAAGTAGTTTAGAGTGCGCCACCTGTAGGATTATAAAGAAACGACAACGAAGCGTCTGTGCAGGATAGTTTATATCTGAGGCTGATCACCGCTCATGTTCAATCAAACTGCAAACCAGCCAATTTGGGTCACTGGACGATCGAACGCTTCAACTCTGTTATAAATGTAGAACTAGTTTTCTTTTGTTTTTTCAAGTTTCCGACTTTATTAGTAGACTAATTGTTAGATCATTCATGCATACATGCGTATCACTTGGCACTTAACTAGCATATATTTACTACATTAAATTAGATTATTTCCATGCAGCCAGAAGATAGGACTGAGTGCCACACCAGGTTGGCTAATACGTGGATGATTGTTCCACCCCTGCGAGATCCTGGATCAATATCTGAATCACTATGATTAAAAAAAAACAACCTTTGTAAATCTGCGCTTCCAATCTGACTGGGATATTTGCCTTTTCCTCACCTCACTGGTCAGTTTTCTATTTGTAACCACGCCCCCTCCCAACACACATGCACAAGTACATCAAATCATTAATTTGACATGGCACTCGTTTACCTCTTTGGAAACTTGCCACTGGGTTTCTCCAAAAACGTTGTACGAGCAGGTGACATTTATGAAGGAAACGATGACGAGTCTTTTAAAGACAAACTGTTTCGTTGTGTTTCTGTGCTTCTGTTCTAAATCTTTCCCTTCCCTTATTATGTAAAATGTCTTATCTTATTTATGTATATTAATAGGAGATACAGGACAGGGGGTGGGTATGATTTTAATGATGATGATGATGATTCTTCTGTGAATTTACCAAGTTAGGACTGAACTATTTTAGGATGTCTAGATTCCGAGATCAGATAGTCGGTGCTGTTTTTACACTAAAGTCATCATTTACATAAAAGCCGTGAGGTTTGATTTGTTTCCACTGAAATGATTTTTATGACTGTATAGTAAACCTTTTTATGTATTATTATTATTATTTTATTATTATTGTTGTTTTAGTAAACCTAACCGTGTGTCGTCCAACAGAAATTGGAATGTAATTTATTTTTTTTCACCAGCAACAACCCGCGGTTAAAGCTTGCTGCATTGGTCACTTATAAATTCATACATTTTATATCTGCCTTTAACTTTGCAACATTTTTCTTGTAGTTTAAAAATTTATTGTATCTACACATGGCTCAAGGTCAGCATTCAAAAAAAAAAAAAAAAAAAAAAACTGTGATCTAGCAAGTTCTATATGCAATATGCTAAGAAACATATTTCTCAGTCCTTAATTTAAAGGACACAAAAGTAGTAAGTGTTTTTAAAATTTTTCCACAATAACATGCTTCTTGAGCATTTGTGACCTTGTCTTACTGGTGACATTTGATAACTTTGTCTTTCTC
>JAQQZT010000015.1:20429119-20444167 GCA_030068275.1 Clarias platycephalus | reverse complement strand
TGATGCAGTAAACACCTCCTAGATTCAAATGAGTGCCTTGAGAAAAAAAAAAGAAGAAGAAGAAGGAAAAAAAAGAAAGTTTAACACTCAGTCGAGGTGTCGAAGATGGTCGAGCTGCACAGAGTCGAGTCTGGCAATAATACAGCTACTCGTAGTTTAGCTAGACCTTAAGGTTATCAGCACCAAGTTATTTAATGTAAAAAATAAATAAATAAGCAATGAAGGTTGCAGTTTTGTACATTTTGTACATTTTCACAAAAAAGGTTGCAAGGTTGGGAAGTAACTGTAACTGTGGGTTTGTTTAATTTTTCTTTCTTTCTCCAGGACGTTTGTTCTTGTGAATAATCACTTTATGGTGCGTTTTTTCAAGAAGTTCAAACCTGGCCTTTTTTAGCAGCCTGGCTTTTTCAATAAACACTTCCCTTTTAATTATTTACATAAACACACACACAATGTTACTTATGACTACTGGCAGCTTTTTTGTCACTGTTAAACAAGATGAATCCCCTTTTTTGTTTAGTTTTTTTTGTTTTTCTCAATTCTTTGCACTATAGGAAAATCCGCTTTGAAATCAATGCCTGCTTGGTGTGAATTACATTTTGCATCACTAATTGCTGTTGTTAAGGGTTTGTTTTGTTAGTTTTTCCCCCAAAGCTCTCAAGTTTTTATTTGTTTAAATGACATGATGTAAACAATCAGCGGCGTTTTAATAAGAACTGTTCTGTGTACATTCTTAGTCATGTGTATAAAGACATACAATGTAATGCATAGACCTTTTTCTGTATTTTTTTAAATAAATCATTTTATGAGTGCAACAACATTTTCATGTATATATATATATATTTTTTACATTATACACAGTATAAACATAAGCTTAAGCACTCCCACCAACTGTTCATCCCAAACAGATTAAAAAAGAAATGATATTTACAACAAAGCAACAGTTTTACGTACAGAATTATTTCATTGTCGAACATCATCCCCTTGTGATACAACATTCTTCATATTACTGTTATTACATCAATCTAACAATGTGCTCCTTTTGCATCCTTTATTTTTCATTTCAGTATAATTTGATGTACAGATGTACATCGGTACCGATACTACACGAAGATGGATACGAAGCTCATGAACTCGCCTTTATGCAACATCTGATATAATACGATATGTCTTCACGTTGATTAAAATAAAAAAGCAATCCGGATGTGTTTCACATCATGGCAATAAAGGCAGCACAACTTCACAGCATTCGCTTGTTCCGCTGTGGATCCAGACTTTTGAGCCACTTTGTATAATATAAAGAGGAACTGCTACAGCGTCTCTCTACCGAACGAACGCCCTGATTAAAACTCTTACGGCATTTACACAGGATGTGCAACAGCGGGTGTGAAGGCAGAGTGCGAGGTCAATAAAATGAGTGCTGCAAACTGTTGATGGAGACGAACGCTAACAAACTATTAGACCTCACGTCACCCTCTTTAATCCTATTAAAAGTACTATTTTCAACATAAAACAATCCTTACTAGCAGTGCACATGTAATAAACGTTAAAATGCTTAATGCTAAGTATAATACTCGTATTGATTTGTTTTTTAAAGAGTATGAAAAACAAGGAGTATAAAAGCGAGAAGCAATTCCATGTGGTGTCCCAAAAAACGTTTGGTCAAATGGACTTTTCCTAGTCCACGCGGTTCCTGAGATATAACCACATGTACACTAAGTCCAGTGGGTGTATCTGAGTGGCGAGGGCGTGGTTTAGCCCGACTGCTCTCGCCCCCACAGAATGGTGCATGATGATGTCTTCATTCTCCTTAAATGGGACGGTGACTGTTCCGGTTCTGAGCTGGATATTTCAGGACCCGTTAGTGATAAGTGTTACGTTTGATGTGTGAACTCCAATAAATGTGGTCACAGGAGCGATGAAAATCAAACAACAACAACAACAAAAAAGAGGATTTTTGAAAAATGGTTACAGTGAGAGCATCAGACATCAGACGACCCTTTCCAAGCTCTCATGGTCTGACCAGTCTTCTCCATTATTTTGGCACTCAGGAGACCCGGCTCTCCGTCTGATATCAGCTTTGTGGGGGAGAGTAGAGGAAGGCAAAGTTGAGGCAGAATCATCGAGAAAGAAACAAAGTTTTTTTGCTGACTTATCGTCTCTACACTCTACGTGCCCTTGTTCTTTAATAGGGCCAGTTATTAAAGGGGGATTTTTTTTGGATTGACATTTTGTTTCCAAAACCGGGCGAGCTGGAGCCACTGAAGCAAAACCTTTTTTTTTTTTTTTTGTCAGTCCCAACCAACAATTGTAATGTAATTGCTGACCAATGATGACATTTTTATTGCATTCTCCAGAGTAAGTAAATACTTTCCGGATGTGAAGATATGCCTGTAACATGATACTGTGCGACCATGACATGGTACTGATAATCTACATACATTAATATAGATCCAAAACAATTTGTAAAAAATAATTCCTGGCATATTTCATCTTGACGCATGTGAAAGTATAAACCTTTTAGACAAAATGTATTTGTACACTGTAATTGATCATTCTAATTAACAAAATACTGCATAACACTTTGACACTGCTGTTGCATTAAATTATTACTTTAAAAAATTCATCCCCTTCCACCTGTAATTTTCATATACATGTGCAAAAAAGACTACGTGAATAAAATACAATACATATTGAGTGGATGCTCATACAGACATCAGTTTGTCTTTGCAGCTCATTCCACCTTCAAACCTACAGTAGTAGCGACTGAGAGAGTACACACTACTGCAACCGTCTTGTGTATAAATATACTGAACATTTATAAAGTTATAGTGCAAATGACCGACATAACAGAAGCAGACATGTTACAAAGTGATGGAGCGGTCCTTTGGTTCATCCTGATCGTCTAACAGAAGAGGATCCATCAGTAGTAAAAAATACAACTTTTTTTTTTTCTTTCCCATAACAGCAACATATATAAAAATAAAATAAAAAGCTATTTGACATAACTTGAATAAAAATGCAAAAGAATATGGAGTAACATAAAGGGAAGAAAATATTCTATACAGACCATGAGTACATACATTGAGGCTACGAGAGAAAATTCTCATCTTTCTATCTCCTCACTTTTAAACGTCATCGAAAATGCCACAACTGGCCGCTTTATTCGTTTATAAAAGCAGATACTTGGGAAGCTTTTAAATGGGTGATTACCGCAATGATTCATATGTTTTAGCTGGCAACATCTCTTTTAAACCCTAACTGATGCAGTGACTGATTATGAAGTCTCGCATTTCATAATCAGCCATGCAGTGTTTTATGGGAGAATGAGAAATCGTTCTCACACCGGACCTGACCAACGCGGCGTCCCTGTTCCTGAGATCTTAGCCAAAACCCAAAGCAGCATTGGATGGAAATGAATGCTGCGATGTTGCCTAAGGTTTGTTGAACCGATGCCATGGTAGACGTGCTCCGTGATCAACGGCGGTCCAACTAAATGAATTAGATGGTGTGACTTTTTGGCCACTGGCAGGCAGAGGTGGGAGGTAACGGAGTACATGTACTTCATTACTGTACACAAGTACATATTTCATGTATCTGTACTTCACTAGATTTCTGCAAGGCATTGCAGAATGAAGCGGGAATTTCGCCACCTGCTGACCAGAGGTTACCCGCAGCTCCGCCCACACACACCAACCTAATGATGATCTGCTAATCAAATGAAGATTAGGATTATTATCTCACAGAGCGACATGAAAGTTGTTGAAAATGATGACACGCCCACTGTTACACATGTTCTGTACCGTCTGTGACACTATATAGGAAACATAGTCACTTTCAGGACGCTTCTGACCAAACTGCCAATTTTATTAACATTTGTAACCAGTGCTTAAGGAATATCATTCATTCCTTTGTCTTCGTCCACAGTATGTCAGTCTCTTTTTTTTGTTTTGTTTCATCAAATAGGAATCTGATGCAGGCAGGCAGTCCCTTCATGACCACGCCCACCGACTGCTGTGGGCCGGGTCGGCCCGGTTTACACCCAGGTCTCTGGCTGATTCCTTGGTCCTTTGGGTTTCCCAAAGCGTGTTCCAAAACCTGCAGAAACGGAGGGAAGCGTGTTAGTCGTCTTTAATTTACATCTATTCATTTATCCGATTTAAACTTTCATTTCTGAGGACACAAGGCCCACCAAGTTTTAACCAACTGAGCAAAAACAGGAGCGAAATACGTGATGCAAAAACAAGAGATGTGAAGAACACATAAACAGAGGGTCATCACTGCTCTTGGGCGTTTCAATGCAATTTTATTTAAACACCTGAAAGAAGGATAATAAATCATTACTGTTGCACAACTCATTTCAAATTAGTTTTAGGTACAAATGTACAGTATCTAGAAATGCAACGCTGACGCGAGCGTGAGACCTGAGCGTAAGCTATTCTGAAGGTGCGATCTTTAGGTTGTCCATAAGGGACCATCCACAGCGGGTATGTTTTTGAAGAGTTTCTATGTAAAACACAGCTATGTTTAATAGTGAAGGTTTCTACATGCACGATGTGACGGGGCTGTGAAGGACTAGACCTAGACAGCTGTGTGTCCGTAAGAAAACCACTTGGTAGGGAGACTAATCCGGAAAAAAAAAAAAGATTGGAATTTGGAGCAATGGACAAAGGTCTTGAGGTCTGATGAGTCCAGATTGACCCTACTCCAGAGTGAAGGATGTGCGAGGGTAAGGAGGGAAGAGCATGAGGTTATGAGGTTGTGATCTGGGGTTGCTTCAGTTCCTCAGGTCTAGACTCAGCAATGTGTCGTTATGTGTCAATAACCTGAATGTACTGAATGACAGTTACACCTCTATGCAGTTTTTCTTCCCTTATAGAACAGGTATATTCCAAGACTCAAGCTGTGAAAGAGTGCTGTGCCGTTATCTTTTGTGCTGTTATTACGCTAATAAAGGCAGTTCAACATGGCGGTTCAACAAGGGAGTCGGAAACTGTGGCTGCTTTCTGTTTAACTGGCCAACTTTTGGCTCACAAATCCTTTTCATTCCCAAGACTGGCCCTCAACCAATCTATATTTCTGCTGGACATTTGGAATAGAGAGCCTCAACGCTGTACTCGACTACACGCCTGGATTGGGTCAATTTACTGTGAAGACAAATCTAGCTATAATGTAAGTTCTTCAATATGGTACAAGGTTATTAATACTAAACATCCTTAGCTACAGCACAAACATTACAGTAAGACATTACATTAATAAGACATTAGAATTTCTTACTAAAGACGGAGAATTTCTTACTCAATGTGAAGCCTGAAGTAGCGCCATGGTTTTGAGGAACAGAACCAGGCGCAGGAGCTTCTTTAGCTGCAAGCAGTAGTATATATATATTTTTTTTTAGTTAATATGCAAAACATCATAGAATATGAAAGTATTAGATATTAGTATTAGTATTAAATACTAGTAGTTACTAGTGAATATTCTTAGGAATAAGCATCATTTTAAAACAGACAGGTTTTATTAGAACATTACTCACTTTTCGGTTTTCCTTTCCACAATTTCAAACTCTGTTTAAAAAAAAAACAAGAAAGGATGTCATAATGCCTTATAATCATTCCGTAGCATCATAACCATTCTGTACTGTACATGGTGAGCGGCTGTAACAGGCGAACCTTTGTCCTGGACTTTTTGGAGAGTGCTGTCTTCTCAGGCTGCACCATTGCAGGAAGTCTGTCCATTGATACCTGGTCCTCTGCTCTAGGGAGTTCTTCAGGAAAAAAAAGAGGAAAACAATAAAAAAAAAATATGTATAGATCTTTTAAAAGACCCAGAGTGAAAAAATGAATAAAACCTATTTTAGGTTAAGAATTGAGGCTTGTATGAGTTACCGGGCTCTGCTGTAGCCCCACCAGCGGCATCAGGCTGAGGAGCCACAGATAAAACCTCTGCAGAAGGAACATTACACAAACTTCAGTGATTTTTGAAGATGAAAAAAAAATATATGTTAGGACAAGGTTAAATCTCATGACACCTCAACCACCCGAACCCGATGACTGAGATTCTCTCCGATTGGAATCTGTCTCAGCTCCACGTCATGTTGAATAAAATGCTGCTAAATTAAATCAGGTTGGGATTCAATTTCTCATCGTAATTTCAGATACAATGTTTATATTAATATATTCCTTCTTGTATGTTATTGTGGAAAGGATCAATAATGACTTTGGCAAAAATGGCATCTTAGCAAGTGAAATATTCTTGAATGTAGACAAACATATCTATAATTTTCTTAAAATAAGTTTACAACAACCTAATTTCCAGTCAAATGTTGCTAAGATGTAGCTTCCTTCAGGAAATTAATTCCTAAAACTAGCAAAATTTTCTACCAAGAGAACAGGATTTTTAAAATGACAATTTTAGTACAATTTGATTAGAACGTATAGTGGGATTGTTGTAACCTTGTTTTATGAAAGCATAGATAATTGACCTATAATCAATTTACTACATCTGGGTGTATCCTGCCTTCTGTCCTGTTTTCTTCTTTCCTATTCTGACGGTGAAAATCGAGTCTTTAATAAGTAGTGAATATGGACACACACTATAAACCCAATTTATATAAAGCTCAAGATACGATTCAGTATTGACTACTGACTTTCAGTGACTTGACTGAAGCTTTAATCTTCGTTTATAGATGATATTTTCTTTGCAACTTATAAAGAATAAAAGGGTGATGAGTGGCGATTGACGTGTGCGGATGATGATAGACCGAGTTATTTAAATCGATGAATCGAGCTGCTTCAGTCACAGGGTATACGGGCTGCCTGGTGCTGTTTGACTGATGTCACATTAGGGGAAATTATGACTCAGTGGAAATGCCTACCTTGTTTTGAACTTTTCACTTTAACACTCTGTCGGAAAACAGAAGCACACCATCATATATATACATACGCTCAGAAAACATGAAGCAACAGACACGTGTGAATCATTTACTGAATCATTTACTGCTATCAACGCTGCATAGGACATTCCATGAACTGGCAGCAGCAGGTGGTATAACGCATTATAACGCATTATCTTTTTATAGTTAAGGTCAAATTCCTTATTAGATTATGCTACATTACTTTTTTCAGAAGAAACAGTACAAACACAAATATGGTATTATTTTCATTTGGATTCGTTATTAGAAAGTAATTAGTGTTAGAGTTGCAGTTCTTTAACTACAGCATTTCTATGTCTGCTATTTTATACGTACAGTTAAATGTAAACAAAAACAAAAAAAAAAAGCATAAAAGTCATAATAATCACCCTGCTTCTGGTCATCACGTCTAGGAACGTCCTGGGCTGAGAGTTTCCGGCCCACTCAGACGAAATACCCAATCTGTCCCGTTGCTCGCCTGGTTCGGACTGACAGGGGGCGCTGTCGCTCTCTTCTGTAATAGAAGGAAGATTGAGTTCACCTGTTCCTGTTGAAGTATTTAAAATCCACAGATCAGCATTCCGATCAGATCAGAATTACACCCCGGACACATTTCTGCATAGTTTCTGCTTAGCTATGTCTAACTGTTCTGTTAGTGTGGCCATGATTCACTATTTTTCAAATAATATTTAAAAAATAAGTTTAATAAAACGAATGAATAAAATCCATATAGCAAAAAACTGCATTTTCCATGAGGCATCAAAAAAAAGGTTATGAATAACGCAAACATTTAATTAACCCTGAACAAATTCAACTGTGAGAAATCTTTGTTCACATTCTTAAGAGGAAGTTGCTGAATTTCCTGAATATCGTAAAAGAAGAAGATGAATCTTCTATTTGTACTTTTTTTATTTTCAATCACATTAACGAGTTAAATTAATGACTTTGAAAGTACGGCCCAGTTAATATAGTCATTTTGAAACGAACAATACAACATACAATTAAATCATCACACTGTTAATATTTTGTATGTATATGATAATCGTATGCTAAAGACTAAACTCGGATTCTCAATCAAGAGGACAAAAAAACACACAGACTGTCAGCAAAGAAACTTTATTAAAATAAAAGAAAAAAAATAAATAAAAATCTAATATTATTGTCTGTTCAATGTTGAAAAATGACCTAAATGTCACCACATAAATCCCTCATATGACCTAATCATACCTTCTTCTGTCTCTATAATGAAAGATTCTAGGGTTCTGGTAGGAAGTGGAGGAGTTAGAAGTGCTGGTCTATCTGAAGCTGAAAAAAGCAGTGTGAGAAAGTACAAGTGCTGAATGTGTGAAATAAAAACTAAATAAATCAATAAAATTCAATCCAATAAAAATACAACGTACCATCCATCAGAAAAGATTGAGGTGTGCGTTCAGGGAGAGGCGGAGTGAGAGGTTCTGGAGTCAAAAAAGGTTTTTCAGGATCTGGTGAGTGATAAATTAGTTATTAAGAATATGTTCCATTTTAGATTTCTGTGTAGTGCTTTTGTCAATAAAGATTGTCACAAATACATTTCTGGATTTACACCGATCAGCCTTAACATAGCTCGCCCATCCCCGAGGGGTCCACAGCCCAGCCTGTCCAGTCTGATTCCACAGAAAAGCCAAAGCAGCACAATTTGCCATATAAAACAAGCAAGACTGCTGACCCAGCCTCTAAACTCCCTAGATCCCAATCCTATTGACCGTCCATGGGATGCGCTGGACAAACAAGGACAACCCATGGAGGCCCCACCCTGCAACTCTACAATTAACCTGGTACACACCACAGCACGGCTCAAGGTGTCTTGTGGAGTCATGGTGTTACAAAGGGAACCTACACAATACCGGGTATTATATTTTGTGTTGTAATGTTATGACTGATTGGTGTATGTTTAGATCCATAGAGAGCAAGCCAGGGGACATAAAGAACAATGAACAGTCTAAGACAATACACAGTACTGTATTAGTAAGCCAGTATAAATTATGACAAATTATGATAAAAAAAAAAAGACACTTTTACTGACTCCCCTTTAATCCTAGGTTGACAAAAGATAGGTGAAGAATGTTTCTTATGTTTTTCTTGCAATTTACTTGGGCAAAAGCTGCCAAATGAAAGGGGAAGAAAGAAAACTTGCCACCTTCCCCGACCCTCCCATAACTTCCTCTTTAAAGTAAACCCGTCTTAAGGTCATTATTCATGAGTTTTGATCATAAACATCTGGAGCAGAAATACACATCTGGGGCAGTTATTTTACCTTGTGAAGTTATGGGAATTGGAGAAAACGACTGGATGTTCCAACTGGATGTTGGAACTGGAGGGAAAGGAGAACACAGTTATGGTTAGGAATCTTCAAGTTCTTGTTGCAAAAATAATGCACACCTAAATTCATTCTTCTTGTATGTGTTTTTTTAATAAGAAATGTGCATAATGAACTCACCATTAAGTGACAGCCTAGCTCTTAAACTCTGTACAGGAGAACATATATAGACTGTATGAGACAATTATATTTCCATTAATTTCTTAGCATTTATCAGGAACTCACTCTGACACAAAGATCACAATACTTGTGCAGATCCACAGAAAGTAACTGGATTGTCCGTTGGATTAATATAATCTTTATAATTGTATGCGTTAAGAAAGACTAATTTATGTAGAATTACACCTACACATATTTGTGAGCAAAGCAACATTTCCTTAAACAAGAGTTAGCACCCACTTGGATGTACAGATGTGTGACCAATTAACAAGTTGTTAGGTAACCACCAATACAGCTTCTACAAGCTTCACCACGTTCCTAGAACTGTATTAGAGTGATAACATGTTCTTCTAAAAGATGTTGTTTGATGATGGAGGTGATAAGGGTGCTATTTAATAGGCAAGTCCAAAATCAGAAGAACTGTACTGATCTGCAGTGATGCTCGCTGCTAAGGGGACGAATGAACCCAAGCCAAGTTAAAAAAAACGGTGCCCAGGACATAAGACGGTGGGTATTCCTATACTTCCCTATATCCTCATTTCCAATAGCTTGTTATTAGTCTACATTATACTGTACATACTGACCTTGCTCCTGGACCAGGACCTCATAAAGTCTGGTGTATCCAAGTTAGAATTCCCAGACCATTCAGATGATTTGCCGACCCTGAGCACAGTCTCCTGGGGCTTTTCCTGTACTGCATTCTGTAATAAATCTGTTAGAACGCAAACAGTCCATGAGGTAGATTCAGCAAATATATTTATGGACATGTGCATCTGATGTACAAGGGGTATTCTAATCAACCCAGGACTTGTCTTCTCATGAGCAGAAAAAGAGATCTGAGCACATCCTGTTCTGTCATCGTGCTCGTAAGTGTCTCGTTTTACTGCATGAAGGCGCTAATGTGTCAGGCCGTGTGTTATGCGAAATGGTGAGCAACCCTGTTAGTGCACGCATAGAACAGGCGTAAAAGCGATTAAAGCTTTTAAAGCACAGTACGGTGATGAGACTCTTAGCTGCAGTAAATCATTCGAATGAACATTTTAAAGAGTGGAACCTCAGCCTTAAAAATCGAAGGATAACTTGTCGCCAACTTGCGGGAGAGACGCATCTGTCTCCGGGAACTGTACACACAATCATTCACCAACACCACTTGCGCGTTAATTTAACTCAGCCGGGAGTTATTATCACATCCCCCATATAGTCCCGACCTCACTCCAAGATATTTCTACATGCTTGGGCCATTAAAGGAGTTCCTGGAGGGCCAGAGTTTCAGATGAAAAACAGAAAGTCAGATCATGGCACTGGCATACTGAGAAAACGTTCTACCTCGATGGTATCTGAGCACTAGGTTAAACGCTCAGATAAGTGCTTAATCTTTAACTTAAATTGAAAGTCCAGGTTTAACTTGAACAGCTCTTGTACATTCACAAGACAATTTATTAAGAACACCTGAAAAGACATACAGTTATCCAGTTAAGGCAAGTATGAGGCAACGTCACAGTGCATACTGTAAAAGCGTGTAGATACTGGTCACGGGCTTCAAACACCGAACACATCAAATTTCAGAATAAGAAAAAAATGATCTCAGTGAATTAGACCATGGTACACTACAGTCGTTGGTGCTAGACAGCGATGTTTGTGTATTTCATGAACGGCAAATTATTTTGGTTTTGCACGCAGAAGGTTCAATATAATTTACAAAACAAAAAAACTGTCAAAAATAAATGAGTGGAAACACCATGATGGCGAGAGAGATCAGCGGCCAGACTGCTTTCAGATGACAGGAACGCTACTGTAACTCAAATAACCACTTTTTACAACTGTGGCAAGCAGAAGAGCATCTCAATGTGTCAATCTTAGTCGGACGGACTTCAAAAGGAGAAGAACACAACCAGGTTACACTGCTGTCCGCCATGAGTAGGAATCTGAGTGACATGTATCTCCAGAATTTTAGGCACTGCACTGCTGCCACTACTTTGGCTGCTTATATAATTGACCATGTGTGCAGCTGTTCATGAGAAAGTTGGCATAAGTGAATGCATTCGAATCTTATATAAGAGGGAAAAAATGCATCTTTGAGGAACTTTCAATACATGACATAAACTGCATTTCTACCTTCGTCAATAGCCATTTCATAAGATTCTGGAGTTCTCTCCGGCAAAGGAGGTGCAGCAGGAGAAGGAGGGTTTTCTGTAGTCCAAGAAAATAGCACTTTTACTGATTCAACCAAATGCACAAGGTAAAATAATAAAAAAAAAAAAAAAAAAAAAAAAAAAAAAATATATATATATATATATATAGCAAAGATATTTACTTTTACGTTCACTTTTATATTTGATCCTGTCCTGACCGGTGTGGCCATCAGGGGGCGATGTAGGAGATTCTGGCACACACTGCTCACTCTGGAGCGTGGAACTTTCCAGCAGCAACGTTTAGTAAACCGCTGGCACTCGTCGTCGCAATCACAGAATAAAAGCCTTATGAGGAAACTGATACGAGTGTGTGTTTAAAAAAAAAATACTTTTTAAAAAAGTTAGATGATCCTGGAGGCTGTCATGGTTTAAATAATGTGATGCAAATGAAGTGAGTTAAAAGTACCCATGCAACCTCAACTTTATTTGTTTGATTTTAAAATTTGATAAAAATTTAAAAATGCCCTTTTTTTTAAAAGCGAGACTCTCAGATCATTTGATGTTATACGAGTATTTGGTTCGTGTGTGGGCTCACAGGAGGCCTGGAAACTGGAGCGACTGGAGCACCCGGAGGAAACCCAGCAAGCCGCACAGAGAACACACACACACACACACACTAATGGAGACGAGTTTTGTGTGTGTGTGTGTGTGTTTTTTTTTTTTTATACAGTTGAATTCTACTCAAATTGAAAAATGAAACTGTTTTATTTGATGTCTGTGTGCCCTGTGGTACAGTACAGTATATTCTTTCTCCTTCTGGATGTGAAACCACAAGCCGTGAGTGTATCATGGACGAAAATGTTCAGAGACAGAAAATGAATCCCAAATGTCTCCATATCTAACACGGACTGTTTGATCCCGTTTCGGTGATTCGTCACTAAGGCGTTTTTGAGGGAAAACATTTCAAAAGCACTGATTTGCTAATTTAATATAACTGACTATGGCTTATTCCTCATAAGCAACGAGCGATCCCATGTGGACGTCCCAGGCTGGGGCAGAAACCTGGCTCGGCTCGGTATCAGCAGAAAAGCCAATCTGTTTAAGCACATTTGTAGGGCTTTATTCTTAAGAAACTTCCTGCTAAGTCATTGTCTGTACCACATTTCATCAGGTCATGTTTGTCTGCTTTGTGTAGTCCAAGGGGGTGTTGCTTGTCGTCATGACTACGCCATCCAAACTAAATGAAAAAAAAAAAAAAACTCGAATCCATGATTCCAGTAACAGCTACATCTAATCCAACCTCTTATTAGTATTAATAATCCTCTTTTTGTTGTCGTGTCCTTGTTTCGTACTATAGAAGTTATTCACAAACCTGAAAAAAGTGGCAAAGACGAAGGAGCTTGGTCTGACAATAAACTCAAGTCAAACCGAAACTTGTGATGCAATTTCTGATGAGTGAAGGCACAAAACCAAAAGACTTTAAGCATAGTACGGTCATGACATCACTCCACATGTCTGGGTCATTAACGGAGTTCCTGGGAGAACAGCGTTCTCAGACGCGAAGCAGCTGGTCTAATCATACAAAGGAAAACGTTCTCCCTTGATGATGTCCAAGCCCTAGTGAAACACTGGGATAAGTGCATTAGTGTACAGTAGCCGGGGATTATATAGAGAAATAAAGCGAGTTTTTAATTCTCAGAACAGTTTTCTGTTACTCTGCGAAATCAAAAGTCCTGCTTTGACACGAACGCCCCATGCACTGTATATACAATTACATACTGTAAAAGCAAATAAGGTCATGGCATCAAGCACTAATCTGATGTTCTCCACTACTACGGCTTTCGTTCCCAGGGTTTATTCTGGGGCTCAGTCGTGTCTGCGGAGCGAGATTTACAACCACGCTGTCGCAGATTCCTCGTCTTTAAGCACATCGTCCATCCCGCCCGGTCTCAGTCACGCGTCCCATCATTGGTGTGTATAATCATTGGTTGATCGGTTTATTCTTACACACCGTGATTTTATTTTCTGAAAAAGATTTTATGGAACCTCTGAGCCGGTACTGGATTTTGCTAGTTTTTTTTTTTTTTTTTTTACGAATATGGTTTGTTTTTTTCGCCCGTCTGCGTTTATGATGCCGATTATTCGATCTGTCTCATCTTCCAACCGCATCTTTGAACCCACTTCATCTTCTCATTGGCTTTTTAATAAATTGAGGAATGGAGGTTGAGAAGAATGAGGATATCATCGACAGCACTTGAACTGACACCGCTGTGGGTGAAATTGAAAACTAAAAAAGTTAAAATAGAACATAATCGAAAACTAAACAAAACAAAAATATATACTGAATATGATAGACTGAGGTAGAGGTAAAATGGTGTTACAGTACGTGGTTCATTCACACACACAGACACAGACACACACACACACACACACACACACACACACACTCAGTGTAGACTTCCTTGGTCTAGCGCTAAGAGGCGAACTCGAAGCCCTGGGGAAATTGAAACTCTCAGGCCCACAAAACATCCACTTCAATAAGGTTTAAAAACAACATCTACTTTAAAATGTTTATCACATTTCTGCAACATGTAGCTCCGGGGTTCTGGCAGGAGCTCAACTCGAAGGCTTCTCAGCGGTTTCTGCAGAAAACCACAGAATGAAGCCGTCGTCTTCAGAGAGAGAGAGAGAGAGAGAGGGTCGTGTCTCTCCAAGCTGACAGTTAACTCTCGACTCCTCCACCCACAACACTCTGTCTGCACTCGCCTTCTTTCTGTTTTTTTTTTTTTTTTGTCCCTTTTTATTTCTTAGGGGTGTGTGTGTGAGTGTGTGTGTGTGTGTGTTGGGGCGTATGTGTCGTGATGTGCAGGACGAGGGCGCGGTGATTATCAGGGCAAACAGGACAATGCTCCAGGACCCTGCGCTCACCCTGATTACACCGGCGTGACGTTGCTGCCTCGCTCGCTATCTGATTTAGGGGAAGCCATCTGATTTAGCAGAATTAACCGCCTTCTATGATGTCACTCAGGCTACACTAGAGGACTCAGGAGGAAATTGTTGTTTTTTTTTTGTTTTGTTTTTTTTATTCTTCATTCCGGTTGCACAGAAGGTGATGATACAGTAAATGCTCTGCCAGGCAAATCACAGGTTTCTAGGAACGCAGTTATTCATGCAAACGTTTTACGGTACCTTCTTTGTCGCCATAGTAACAACTTAAACAGGTTACTGCATGATAAAAACTAATTTATTCATGAATCTGGAAAGGTTTGTGTAAGGAGCCTCCAGGTTCAGAGCTTATTATAGAATGTTGTCTAATGTCGTTAGGATAGAAGGAAGTTACAGTATATTTTGTGATATAGTGTATACACTACCGTTCAAAAGTTTTAGAACACTTTCTAACTCCATGATGGTTCGTGATTGTTATTTCTTTCTACATTGTAAAGGAATGCTGAAGGCGTCCAAAAAATGCATTAATCTCCTTTGAACAGTTG
>JAQQZT010000015.1:20407531-20427017 GCA_030068275.1 Clarias platycephalus | reverse complement strand
AATATTACTATATAATATTATTATTATTATTATTAATAATAATAATAATAATAATAATAATAATAAATATTATTTTCTTTTATATACTGGTTTTGCAATAAATACATTCATTGACAATTTGACAATTGGGTTGTGAGTCTTGAATTTAATGCAATCATTTTACTCTGAAAGAATGAATTACTAATTTCTATTCCAAGAAATTGAACTGAAAAAGAGGCAAGGCCAGGAAGATGTTATATGAGTTAATCTTTCAGGGATGTTTAATCTTGTCATTCGATTTTAAGAACACTGTATTATTTACAAAACTTTAAGCTTGGAAGTATTTCTTGCATATAAAACAATGATGTTGGTCATAAATAGACAAAAAATTAAAGAGAAAATACAACAGTGCAGCGAACCTTCATCAGCCAACAGGAAGGATTCTGGGGTTCTCTCTGGGAGTGGAGGAGGGCTATCCTCATCAGACACAGGTGCGGTCACTGGCGAAAAACACACAAATTCAAGGATACTAAGTTTCAAGGGTATTAAATCAATGGACTTCTAAGCACTTATTTCATGATAAAAATTAAACATCTTTGATATGAAGCTTCATCACTGAAAAATCTTTGGTAGCCATCAAATACATGACACACTAACCTTTAATTTTGTCCTGCATTAGCAATTCAATGCTCTGAGCTTTAAGAGCCAAAGTAGGTTCAGGGAAACAAGGGTTGGCAATGAGGATGGGTAATGCTTCTTTACACTCTGGAGACCTAGTAGATAAAGGAGATTCTGGGCCAAAATATGGATCCTCCACAGTAAGACAAATGGAGGGAGTCTGCAGAAGAGCACCATTATTGTTTGTTTCTGTCGGATGTGTCTGATGTGGGCTGGTCTCCGGTACTGGTGTTGGACTAAAAGGATTATTGGATTTAAAAATGTCTGTTTCTTGGTTTTGATTTGCACTTTCAGGTATTTGTGGTTTATGGCATCCAAGATCTGGTTTCTGAGGTCGAGGAGGTTTAGCTATCTGAGACTTTAGCTGTACAGTATTTGTTTGCTGAACTGGTGATGGTTCAAGTATCTGAGTCTGTGGAAAAGGAGGTTCAAGTATCTGTGATTTCTGGTATCCAAGATTTGATTCCTGAACTGGAAAAGGTTCAGGTGTTTGGACAGTTTGGTATCCAAGATCTGTTTTCTGAGGTCGAGGAGGTTTAGTTATCTGGGGCTTCTGGTTTCCCAGATTTGTTGGTGGAGGTGGAGGAGGTCCGAGTATCTGGGACCTTCGGTTTCCAAGGTCTGTTGGAGGCGGTGGAGGAGGTCCGAGCATCTGGGACCTTCGGGTCCCAAGATCTGTTGGAAGCAGTGGAGGAGGTCCAAGTATCTGTGACTTTCTGTTCCCAAGATCTGTTGGAGGCGGTGGAGGAGGTCCGAGGAGCTGGGACTTTCGGTTCCCAAGATCTGTTGGAGGGATTGGAGGAGGTCCGAGTATCTGAGACTTTCGGTTTCCAAAATCTGTGGGCTGCGGTGAAGGAGGTTCAAGTGTCTGGAACTTTTGGTAACCAAGATCTGCTGGATGCTGGGGCAGAAGTTCATGGGTTTGAGACGTTTGGTATCCAGTAACAGTTGTCTGCAGTGGAGGAGGTATGAGAATCTGGGATTTTTGGTATCCAAGATCTGTTGGCTGCAGTGGCAGAGGCTCCTGAATTTGTGACTTTGGATGTCCTAGACCTGTGTTCTGCAGTTGACTTGATGTGGCAGTAGCCCTTGGGGAAATTTTAGACATGGCCCAGCATTTCATGTCATTGAGTATATCTGCTGGTGTGCGTTTGATGCCTGGTGGACTTGGAGGTCGAGGATGAGATGGCAGAAGTAGCTGAGAGGCTGCACTTGGTGCAAAATGGTTGGAAAAGTCAGTATTAACCTCCTTTTCAGGATACCTGTAAAAACAACAGAAGTGACCCAATTGTAATGTCCTCAATAAAAAATTGCATTTCTATATCTACGATGTGTACAGGATTGGGGCTAACAATACCTGGGGTCATATAATGGATACCGTTTATTCTCTTCTACAGACTCTGGCTCTTCCTCAGAGTCACTGAATTCTGAATCCTCGCTGTCACTGTCAACGGGGATGAGAGGAGGTGCAGCTAGAAACTGATTTAAGTCAAAGAACAAACACATCAATAAGCAATAATATGACTTTTGGATCATTTGAATTGCTTGTATTTTATATCATGTTACCTTGGCCTAATAGTAGTTAAAAAACAAAAACAAATGAATAGCTTATTATAATGTTATCATGTCATGGATTATTATTTTCCACAGTTGTTTTTACTCATTCCTTTTAAGAACAATAGTACACTATATGGCCAATGGTTTGTAGATGCCTAAACATCAAAGCCATGTATAAGCCCTCTCTGAATATTGCTCTGAACTCAACCCCAATGCACCCCAGGCCTAATCGTCCAACATCAATGACTGACCTCATTAATGCTCTAGTAGCTGAATGAGAACAAATTCCTACAGCTTCTTTGTAAAATCTAGTGGATCACCTACTCAGAAGGGTGGAGGTTATTATATACAGTAAACCTTGGACTACATCTGGAATGGGATATTCAAAAAGCACATATGGGTGTTATGGTGAGGTCTCAAAAACATTTGGCCATAAAGTACATGGGGTTAGATTATGAACCCTAAATTCTGTATGTGTTATCATTTAATCTGTTTACTTAGTTAGATTTGATGCTAAAGTTCTTTCCCCCAAAACAACTCAATGAATTAGCAATCTTTGTTATCTGACCTCATTATGCTTTGTGCTTGACTCCATTATCTGCAGATGCTTCTCGAACAGGAATTTAATTGCTCTGTACACCAGTTCATACTGCTCCTAAAGAAAAGAAACAAGTGAAACAAAGCAAGTGAAACTCACAATCTGTATTCTTGACACGCCAGGTGTGTTACTTTATTTCTCAGGGTTGTGGTGGATGGGAATACAGGAACAATCCGCGTGGACACAAGGAGAACACACAAAATTCCATAAAGAAAACAAACTAAGCTCAGGATTAAACTCCAGGGAGCCTGGAGCTATGAGGCAACAATGTTACTCATTGTACTATCACATGTCCATCTACCAGGTTTTTGTCTTATTGAAACAGGAAGAACAAAATGTGGTCTTACCTTAGTCTGGACTATGGAAGGTCTCTGTGTTCTCATCTCCTGAACCAGGTCATAGATGCTGAAGTAATCTGGTATCATCTAAAATTAGTGGAAACTGATCAGTCAATACTGTATCTAGACGATTATTGTAGATTTTTTAGGTCAACAGGTACAACATACATTTTTCCACCTTGGCTGTGCATCAATACACTAGTAGGAGGAAATAATTAGTTCTTACTTGTTTTTTCAGTAGATTCCAAGTGTAGTCAATGGCACACAGTGCCCCAGTCCTTCCACAGCCGGCACTGCAAATCCCAATAAACACCAAATTACATAATGTCAAAGTACAGTATACAGTATGGCCTAAAGTTTCTGGACAACTGCCCATCATACCCACATGTGCTTTTTGAAGACCTTTGGGAAACATGGAAATTACTTTGCGCAAAGGAGCATTGTCATGCTTGAACATGTTTGGGCCCCATAGTTCAAGCAAGGGAATATTATAATGCCACAACATACAAAAGAAATATAAAATTGTGTGCTTCCAACAGTTTGGTGTGGTGGGCAGGTGTCCATCAACTTTTTGCCAATATATTTTTTTTTACATTAAAGACAATCTTAGAGGTCTGCAAACTGTGTGTGTTAATGGTCCAGCTAAAATACAGCTCAAATCTTGTAGTCTGGCTGAATAAGAAACTTTTTGCATAAAAGGTCCCCTTTAAGACGCACTGCACCTTAACCCCTGTAACCTATCCAATTATAGGCCCAAAAAAAAAACAAAAACCTTTGCAACACAACAAGTTTACTCATATACACATTTACAAAGCATATCCGTCAGTATATACGCCTCATCATTCTGTAGCACAGAGACTTAAGGGCTAAAGTGGTAAATGACATAATGCTTGCTTCTAATCAGGGTTATGTCTTCTTGCTTGTGTTACTTGACCAGCTTTTGACTCTTTCTCTCTCTCATGCTACATACTCCTGAGATATCACCCCACAATTGCTCTGATAAATTAATGACTGAAATGAACAGTTTATACCCAAGTCAAGAGAAACCTCAACAAATTTCTTCTTATAGACCTGCACATTTCACCATATATCACACAGTTATTTATTTATGGTGCATATACATGATATCACCCAAATGATCATGGGTTTCCTTTTAAGTCTCATCCCTCTCAAGCGTTCTTCCTCATACTACCTTAGAAAAGTTCTTACCGCAACTCTATTGCTTGTTATAGATACACTGATACAGCTAAACATGTATAATTACTTTTATTTATTTACTCATTTATTTTTAACAGTCCATTTAGCACCATTTTCAGCATCTACGAAGCCACACACAGCCCGTGTGTCTTAAACATTGCATCTATATGTTATCAAGTTCCTATACAAACGTCATCAAGCATTTCTTAACCACAGAACGGAAAATAATGCAAGTCTTCTCTGTTTAAATACATAGCAACAAATCACATTAATCACATAAGCCCAGCTTACTTCTCCAATATTGCGCCATTAAAAAATTATGCAATGCTTATGCAAGTATCACAGAGACTCTATTATAAAAATAATTGCTAGAGAATCTTTATAACTGTTCATGCAATCCACAAAATGTGAGAAATAAATTATTTTATTATTTTTCACTTGTTTTTTTTTTCAGTTCACTTTAAAGGCTTCATTAGACAAAGATCACAGAACAGATGTCACGCCAACATGTCTGACTGATTCACAAGGTTCACAAGGCAAAAAAAAAAAAAATCCATTATTCTGTTTTACTTGCAGAGCATTGCAACCTGAGTTAGACGTACGTTTTTTTCTGCAATCAATGAGCGCTCTGGTTTTACTGCCAGACCAACATGTGTAATTGGCCAACTACCTGCACGCATTTCCTGCCTGCCTATTGCGCACAAACCATAAAAGGGCTGGCTCAGGGTCTGCTTCTTGTGCAACCTCAAAGAGGATGTCATTTTTTCATAATCTACTTTTCACCGACATTAAGCTTTCATCTGGTTTCACCTGCAGTGGATGCAGATGGGCAAGTCGTCCTGCTCCTGAAACACACGCATGTCCTGCAGCATCTCCAGAATGGGGGGGATGGAGTCCGGTACACCGTGATCCGGCCAGTTCATATAGTGCAGCTGCTTCAGTGTACGAGACGACTGGGGGAGAAGCAGGGTTGCAAATTTTGACAACCATGCTTAATGCAAAACACTGAAAAAGAAATTGTGCCTCAGCGGATCACACCACCACTACTCACATTACGAAAAGTAATCTTCAGCGTCCTTATCAAATAGTCTCCCTTGTCCTCTTCTGATTCCTGCACAAGATTAAACAGAACGTTAAAGCACGACTTAAAGTTTTCACCTTTATGCATGGTACACTTTAACATGCAGTTGCACTTCCTACTATACAACATGTAATAGTTCCCTGTTCTATATTTTTTGCAGACGTTTAAGTAGACTTATTTAGACTCCATTAAGTACTTAGTATAGTACTTGACTACTACATGTCTGCTGCATCATCAACATACAAAGTTGTTCCTCCTTCCTAATCGCTGTTGGGACTTTTATTTTACTTTTAAGTTTAAGGAACTGACCTCAAAAGCATTACAACTGGAGTTTCATCTAAGGTTTTCAGGTTTCTGGGCTTTTTTTTTTAGTGAACCAGAAGCTGGCGTTGGAGTCGTACTGACTACATAAGGGCAGGGAGTTTTCATGCGTTTCATAATGCTAGGACAGGAAATGTGGTGTGAGTATGACAGGAAGTGTCACTTACACAGCATATCGTAAACGATTCACACACAAATGCTTCCACCATAGATTCAGGCCAGTAGCGCTCACACTTTTTCTAAAAAACAAAACTCATTTTCAGACTTGATAGATGTGAAACTATACTATTTACAAGTGTGTTACTGTACATTAAGATGACAGAAAGAAGAATTTATTTTTATTTTAATAAGAGTTCTAGCACAAGCTTACCCTTCCCATTTCAAATTCCCTGCATGCCATGACGATGACCTGAGGAGAGAGAGAGAGAGAGAGAGAGAGAGAGAGAGAGAGTTCTCAGGTTTTGAAAGACAATTTTAGTATATTTTATCTTTTGCAAATTAATGTGAACCAGTTACACATAAATTTGTATAAACAACAGTTAAGTGCTCACATGCACGTTGTATTCCCAGATCATCCTCAAGAAGTCCAGAACTGTGTTTGGCAGTGGGCCTTGTGTGGCAATGTACTCCGTAGGCCCCCAAACTCCCTACAGTAAATCAGAAAAGATTGCAAAGCAGATAAATGATTTCATACTGAGTTTTATAATGCATTCCATTCCATCTGTTTTAACTTTTGTAAAGCTTAAAATCATCAATGACCTTTCT
This sequence comes from Clarias platycephalus, assembly GCA_030068275.1. Lineage (NCBI taxonomy): Eukaryota > Metazoa > Chordata > Actinopteri > Siluriformes > Clariidae > Clarias > Clarias platycephalus. Next base: position 20,420,503 of record JAQQZT010000015.1, on the reverse strand, counting down.
ACATCAATAGCACATGTGCCTGGCTGTATTTTGAGTGAATTTTGTCAGTATCAATTCAACTGTCTGTGTATAGATCTGAACAGTAGATAGTGTCATGAATCAAATTTACAGTAAATGTTAATCTGCGAGACCAGAACTTGTGATGAATATTTACAAAGTATTCCAAGCACAGTAATGTGATGAGACTGTTGGCTGCAGTAAAACATTTGAATGGTGCAAACGTTTTAAAGAAGGCAGTATATCCGTGAAAGATGATCCTGGCCGAGGTCCCCACTGAAGTCGTTCCCATGAACATTCACCGAGTGGAATTCCTGATCTTGAAGAATTGACGGATAAATTGTCGCCAATTTGCGAAAGAGAACTTTACACACGTTTACTCACAAACACCACTCACACATTACAGGAACTCGGCTGGGAGTTATTGCCACATCCCCCCGTACAGTCTTGAACTCACTCCAAGCCATTTCCACATATTTCTGCCATTAAAGGAGTTCCTGGGAGGCGTTTCGGACATGAAGTAGGCAGTCTGATCATGACTCCAGTGTACTGAGAAAACCTTCTACCTTGATGGTCTCCAAGCACTATAGTGAAATGCTGGGATAAGTGTATAAGTGCAGTTACTCTCATAACCGTGTTGTGTTATTTATTCTGCACAATCTAATGTCCCGATTTTGACTTGAACATCACTCAAAGAAGTCGTTTTTGTCTATATTAAAAATATCAACCTGTTAACCTCAGAAACATGCCACAACCAGGAAGCAAAATTCAGTTTTCTGATCCACAATGCATTTAATATTTGTTCTTTTGTTGCTGGTTATGTCTTATTGTTTTGTCTTCAAAGAGAAAAGAGAACAGCAACAATACAGCCCACCTACCCGGATAAAATTGGCATTGATGTAGTCTGTGTCGTTTTTGGAGGTGTTCAGTGAAAGCTTCACCCTGCTGTGGTCAACTGTGAAGAAACACAATCACACAACTCTCTTCAGCGTGGTCAGGAGAGCAGATGGTAGATAATGATTGCAAATTCACAAACACTGACAGTGACTCAGGAAATCAGAAAAAAAAAAAAGAATGTTTCACTTACACGGAACGATGTCCTTATATCTGTTCTTCTTCACATTCTCCTGCCTCTCAGCAGCCTTGGTGGAGTAGGTCTTCTCTGTGCGGTATTTGGTGGACTGCCTCTTCAGTTTCTGGTTGAGGGAAAAAAAAACATGTTTCATTTAATAATGTTTTATGTAACTTAATCATTTTATGTTGTTTGGTTGTTTTTTATTGATTAATAATTTACTTAATTACGTGTTCTTGATTGTACTGATGTACAATACATACCTTAGTAAAGTGTTTTATTTAGCTCAGTTACATTTATTATAATACAGCATGCATGGTCTACTTTAAATGGGTTTTATTTAAATGAACTTAGGTATGAGTAACTTAGCGTAGTAATGTTTTCCTAGGCTTAGCAAAACTACGTTTTGCTTAATTTAGTTTTACTTAGTTGGGTTATATTTGACTTAGCTTAGTAATGTTTTACTTATCTCTGTTATCTTGATCAAAGTCAGCATGCATGTTTTATTAACCTTTGTTAAATTTTTCATAGCTTTGGTATGTTTTGTGTAGCTTAGTTGTATTTTGGTTAGCTTAGTTATAAACAGCTTGGCTTACAGTAGGTTCATTTCATTTTATGTATGCTTTAGATACATGCTTTATTTTCAACATCACTAATCTAGGTTATGGTATATAGTGCTGTGAAAAGGTATTTGCCAATTCCTGATTTTTAAAATCTTTTTGCACATGTGTCACACTTAAATGATTTATCAAATAAAATTTTATATTACACAACAATAACGCAAGTAAATACAAAATGCAGTTTTTAAATGATGATTTCATTTATTAAGGAAACAAAAGCTGTCCAAACCTTCCTGGCCCTATGTGGAAAAGCAATTGCCCGTAAACCTAGTAATTACTTGTGCAACCCCTGGTCTAGGTTCTTTAATGAGCTCCTGGATGAGTTGTCGATGTGCTTTTGGAGTAATTTTGGTAGACTGGCCACTCCTTTGAAGGTTCACCACTGTTCAAATTTTCTCCATTTGTGAATAATTGCCCTCACCTAAATTGAGTCCTAAAGCCTTAGAAATGGCTTTATAACCCTTTCCAGACTAATAAATGCCAATTTCTTTGGTTAAAATCTGTTCTTTGATTGCAGCATGACGCTTTTTTGCTTCACTTTATTAGACAGATTCAATTTAAGCGATTTCTTGATTCAACAGGTCTTTCAGTAATCAGGCCTGGGTGTGGTAAGTGAAGTTTTACCAAAAATTTCACAAAAAATGTGGTTAATCACAGCACATTCATGATTTAGCAAGGGGAAGAGCAGTTTAGACAGATTTTTTCCCCTAATAAATGGAATCACGCTCATTCATCGTCTACACCGCTTTATCCTGTATTCAGGGTCGTGGAGGCCCTGGAGCCTATCCTAGGAGACTTAGGGCAGGTGGCGGGGTACATCCTGGACAGGATGCCAATCCAGTGCACACACACACCACACACACACACACACACACACACACACACACTCATTCACACACTACGGGCAATTTGGGAATGCCAATTAGCCTAATCTGCAGGTCTTTGGAGTGTGGGAGGAAAGCCACCGAGCACAGAAAGAACATGCAAACTTGCCTTTTGTATTAACTAAGGTCATCTTTGTGCAATATTAAAATCTGTTTGATGATCTGAATCATGTAAGTGTGACACGTGCAAAAAATTATAATAATTAAAAATCAGTTAGGGGCAAATACACAGAAAATCTGTTTTATTTATATGTTTCACATAGCTTAGTCATGTTTTAATTAGCTTAGTAATGATTTACTTATCTTAATAATGTATTGCTTAGCTTAGTTACGCTGCTTTAGCTAGCCTAGTTATGTTTGATGTACTGTAGCTTTGTGAAGTTTTACTTAACTTAGGTATGCTTTACATAGTTTAATTGCATTTTATGTAGCTTAGACATATTTCATTTAGTTATGTTTTACTTAATTTGGTTAAAAACAACATGCATGTTTATCCAGCTTTTTTGTGCTTTACCTAGCTTAATTACATTTTATTTAGCTTAGTAAACCTTTAAAAAAACACAATATCCAGAGCTTCATTAGCTTCTTTTATCTTAGCTTAGATATGTTTTCTGCATGTTTTGTTGTTTGTTTATTCATGTATTAGTTATATTTAATTATATTTTATTTACTTTTTAAGATCTAAAACAATGTGCAAGGTTTCTTAGCTTAATTATATTTTACTTATCTTATTGATGTTTTCCCCCTCGATCAGTTACACACTGATCAAAACCCTAGGGTTAGCCTAACCCTAACCCAAAACATGCAAATTTTGCTTCACTTTGTTATATTTAGCTAAATATGCATGTTTCGTTTAGTTATGCTTTACCTAACAATATGCTTGTTTTACTTAGCTTAGGTGTTATTCTTAAATTAGTTATGTTTCCTAAGCTCATTAATATTTTCCTTAGCTTAGTACATTTTACTTAGCTTAGCCATGCTCTTCACTACCCCAAGCCCTGCCACCACAAACTCCCACTCCCACACATCGAAAACTTTATGATTAGATTATATGCTGTTGCTGTCAAATGCACAATATAGTATAAATATACTAAAATATATTTAAAAAAGTGCTAACATTAAAAATTACGTAAAGTTGTTTTAAAATATTTTTGTTAACTTTTTTAATATCTGTTTTACAATCTGCACCGCTAGTGTTTTATGGTTGAGGTTTGAAAGTCAAGTATGTGAAACTGTGCGTGTTTTGCATGCTAAAGAGTAACTGTTTCCCCTTAGTTTGTTTGTCCCACAAGAGAAAGCCCATCGTAATTAGATAAATTTCCAACCACAACCTACATCTAAGCAGTACACTATGAACAGTGCGCTAAAGCAGTGCACAAGAGAAGCGTGTTTTTTTTTTTTTTACCAGCAATATAAATATAAGCAGCCACCATTAAACATTTACAAATCTACAGAAAAATTTGATTCTTATTCATGAAATCAGATTTGCATTTAAAAAAAGCTTAACTTTTTTGTTGTCTCTACCGAAACATGTTAAAGGCAGCAAAGGTTGTAAAAGATTTCTCAGTGCAGAGTGACTCAGTGTTACATTAAAACAGGTTTTGTAAGATGTCCATGAGACAGATCCAGTTTTGCTGACTTTTTACCTCATGGTTAAGGCAAGTAAATTCATTTGTGAACCATGACAGTGCATTTCAATCAGAAGAAAGTGTCCTTGGTAGGCTGCATTTTTAGGCAGAATTTACACTCTCCCAAGAAACGTACTGTCTCCATCGGAAGGCGGACGCCTAATTTTGGCCAGACGTGTTGGCAGCATGACAAGTATCCTTCTCAGCCAAAACCCATAGTTCTGTTTGCTGGATGACATGAAATGCTGTACTACAGGTTATAAAATGTGATCAGGATGCTCTAATACATCATAAAACTGTAGCAATAATGCAAAGTGCTAAAAGTGATACTTTGGGAATAAAACCGAATTTAAAAGTACTACTGCTTTTAACCTGCTTGTAAAATTCTATCCAGACAACGGTCACATTACATCTATATACCCATGCTTGATCCATGCTTGTTGTTCTACTGGAATGTAAAGGTCAGAATTTGCCTTTAATGTTAATAATAATTAAATGTTAAAAAGAATGAATTTACCAAATTATGTATTAACTAAAACATGTCTTACAAATAAGGTAGAGAACAGCGTAAGCTAGATAAGCACTAGTAGAGAATTGTAACCTCTGAGGCACCACTGACATTAAAGCAGTTGTTGTTAACCAGGAAGTAATTTGTTATTTTAGGTGTGAAATGACAGAGGTTTGAAAGACTATTTGGGGAATACTAGAGATGATGTGAAGGTGGGTTAAGTGTGTCAGTATCTTATTCATTTTGAAATGCGGTTCTCCAAAATGTCTCCAACTTTTCCATTTATCAGTTGATTCAGATTATAGTTACAGTTACAACTGATATAATTCACACTAGTCAGCATAGAAGTGACAGCCAATATTATATTTACGGATTAAAGTAGGGTGTAAGACTAGAGATATTTTAATAGCGATACATTTAGAAAAATGTTAAACAATGAAAGGTACAAAAGGTAAAATTTTATCAAGGCCTTACACAAAACTAAGCGTGCCAGCTCAAGGGTGGCAACACAAGGACAGCAAAATTCTGAATTTCTCCTGAATGAAGAAGTAAAACTGTCTGGCATTTACAAAAGACTTCAAGCACAGTACGGTGATAAAATGCTTAGCCGAAGCAAAACGTTTGAAGGGTACAAACATTTTAAAGAAATGTGTAAAGAAGCGTGAATGAATTCACAGAGCCCACTGCAGCCGTTCAGAGGGTGGAATCCTGATCCTTGAAAGATTAATGGGTAACTTGTCACCAACTTGTGGAAGAGATGCATCTGTGTGTGGGAACTGTACACACAATCATTCGTTTACTTCGAATCAATGTTTTGGGTAAATATGCACCATGCGGCTCTGTCCGATGGGTTTTTGAAGCAGGCTACGTCTGTGCAGTAATTAAGCCCTATAGAGATCAGAGTTCTTAATGCACCACAGAAAAGGTGTGTTCGTTTTTGCTATCGCTCTTATCAGTTTGTTTGCGAGATTTCTGCACAAGGTTTGCTTCACTGTCAGTAACAGCTCTTTGCACTTCATATTAAGAGCAACAAATTCCAAATGCAAATTCCAAACTTTGAATCAACTCTTGAGCTTTATCTGTATTTAGCTGTAGTCGGTTACTTTTGGCTCCTTTAAAAAGGGACCCAAATCATTACCCTGATGTAAGTTACCTAAAAATTAAAGCTGACATTCAATTTTGTATTTAATTTCAACTCAACTATGCTGTGTACTTTTCATTAACTTTTTTAATGTTCAAATATTTATGGACCTGACTGTATTTCTGAAATTCTATTTGTTAGTTAAATTGTGGCAGATAATATATTGTGTAATGAAAAATTGTATTGAATTAGAAAGCAATTTGGCATCAAAGTGATTAAGTGGTTAGCATTGTCACGTCACACACCCACGGTTGGGGGGGGGCTTGAATCTTGCCTCTGGTCTGTGGGTGGAGTTTGCATGTTCATGTGCTCGGTGGGTTTCCTCTGAGTACAGCCACAGTCCAAACATGTGCGCTGTAGGCTGCTTACAAAATGCCCATTGTGTAATCGGTGTTTAAGTTCATATGCTTGTGCCCTGTCATGTGCTGGCGTACCATCCAGTGTGTACTCTAAGTTCCCTGGGATAGGCTCCAGGGTTCATGTGACCCTCCACAGGATAAGCAGTACGAGTAATGTATGTGGTCAGGATGAATGGATCCCAATATGCAACCATCAGGCATTGACACCACATAACGTTAACATATTTACATTGATTATCAATTATATACCATCAGATCCCACAGAAAAAGCAACAATGCAGCACAAATCGCCAAAAAGTCAAAGCAGGGCATGAGATCAAGGCACCAAGACACTAGAGCACCGCAGCCTGCCATGAACGGGGCCCAGCTGGGAATAAAACCCAAGACCACTGACCAGGCCACCAAATTCCCCAGGAGAAACAAATCTAATACATGGAGTTCCTCAACCCACAGCGCCCAAAGGATTTGCTACCAACGTCCTGGTGCCAGACACAACAGCACACGCTTGTGCCGTGGCTATATCTGTCTAGGTGCTACAAGGGGAAACTACAAATTAATTTTGCACTATTTAGAAAAAACAAACACATTTTCTACATTTCTACTAGCAGATACTATCTAATGCAGTATCTAATACATTTCCGTTCAAATGTCATGGGTAATAGTGCCAAATCATGAATTCAAATCCAACAAAAGTAAAAGAGAAACAGCAGGCAAGCAGCAGATCATAAACCACACTAGCCACCTCTTATTATGTCCTAGGCTGCTTCCTGAAAAGAGACAGAAGTATTGAATTCTGGTTAGTTCTTCTTAGAAAACATTAGTATTACTGGGCAGGATGTATTTTTTTTTTTTTTTTAAATAAATGAGTGGTTTAACAATAGCTGTCTTAAAAATCTGCTATTGCTAAGCTGAGAGACAAAAAAACAAAGGCACACTTTGTTGTCTGCTGGCATGCAGCTCATGAACTATCTTCACAACGGTTCACACTTGTCTCTTAGGAAGTGAAATGGTATGAATGCGTCATGTGATTTGTTTCTGGTCACTACATTGCAAGATGTGTTTTACAATGCAAGACTGATTGTTTATTCTTTGTGCTATTAAGAATACAAATACAAATCAAATTTACCGCCTTTCTTTATAACCAATAGTACAACTGACGATGCAAAAACAGGAACACTATACAGTATAGTCGAACACTATATTGAAAAGGAGAATGAGAAACGAGCGGCCCAGTCAATGTTAGCTTGTCGTTTATCTTATAGACAATATCTAAAAATATTGTTAGGAATATATACCGATCAGATATAACATTATGACCACCTGCTTAACATTGAGTAGGCCCCACTTTTGCAACCAAAAGAGTAATGACTCTGATATTGGATTGGACTAGATGGGCTAGGCTTCGCTTCCCATGTGCATCAGTAAGCCTTGGCCACCCATGACCCTGTCGTCGGTTCAACAGCTTTAATTCCTTTTGGTGACTTGTGAAAAGGGCCAAATTGTCATGGCTAGGCCATTGGGTCACCAAATCTACAGCTTTTCGGAGATGTTTTCAGTCTGCAGTGGTGGTGCAAGGACTTAAAACCGGTGAACAGGCAACAAGATCAGGCTCACTGATGCATGTGAGAAATGAAGGCTGGTCCATGTACTCTGATCATGTAGAAAGAGTACCATAGAAAGGTGTCAGAACACACAGTGCGTCACTGTTTTGGTGGCAAAAAGGGGGGACCTACTCAATATTAGGCGGGTGGTTATAATGTTATGACCGATTGGTGGAGGGCATTGTCAAAATGGCGTGTTTGGTTGAGCTGAGATTCGGTTGTAATACGTAGTATTATTATGGTGAGTGGTGAGGCCTTCCTGGAAGAGACCACATATATCTAAATAGAAGTTAAGGTGATCAATCAAAAGAACAATTGAGAGAAAAAGTAGACCCAAACCATGGAAAGAAAATGCAAACCACCATAATAAAGAAGCCACCAGGTTTTCATTACATTTGTTCTCTGAATGTATGTTGTGTCTTTTGCATTGTTTTGAAAAGTGTAAAATGTCTTCAGTATGGGGACATCCTTTGTAGAATAGAAAGCTTAAGAAAGGTCAGTGAAATGGAAATACGTCTATGTATTCAAAAATGTACCGAAAAAGTGTTTACCAGTTCCTGTGTTTATAGCTGTTACTATAGAAATAAAAACACATTCGAACAGTTCGATGTTTAGAGAGGTGGTTACAACCAAACCGTCAGGGGTGTTGTAATGTAAATTGATCAATACCTTTTGACCAATCATATTTGAGAAAAGGCATTGCTATGGTATGATAAAAGGAATTAATGATCAATGATTGAATATGCCCGAGAACAGACTGAATACCGGTTAACATACAGTTGATTTAAGTATAATGGTGGAAAGAGATGACTTGTTTCAAAGTTCTCTTTTTGAGACGTTCTCAGTCCCAGAAGAGGAAGTCTATATAAAGAGTGTTTAGCCGCACAATTAGTCACCAGCTGGCTAGTTTAACAGAATTCTGAATATGTTTTCCTTTATGGACAGTTACACGAGACTGAAATAACACTACCACAACTGCCACCCTACCACACCCCCACTCACTCATACAGACTTATGAATTTTATATGTCTAACTGTAATAAGTTAAACAACAACAATAACAAAAGACTATTCTGCTAGACAAATATGGTCGTGAAGAAGTTAAAAACGCTATGATAGATTGTGGACTGTGTTAGGTTCATAACTGTTTCAGTCAGACCCATCTGTGTGGTACGGTCGTACCAGAAACCACTGTACCGTCAACCGTACGAACAAGGCTTTAAAATGAACTCACCAAGAACTCAACAGCATAGACACTGTCTTCACAAGCCGATGTGGCCTCTTTGCTGGCAAACTGATCCAGAAGGCTCCTCAGGAGCTGAGCTTGGAGTTCCATGGTGTGGCAGGTCCCCCAACAGTGCGCTTTGTCATGTCACATGTTCTTGAAAGCCCCAGTGGCTCGTACAATCTGTGTATCTGTCTCTCTATCCGTCTTAACTTTCCCCCTCTTTCACTGTGTCTTACGTTCACTCTTTTTCTTTCTCTTTTACTCAGTCTGACTTGTCACTCCCTTCAGCTAAAAGGTTGCCCAAGTATTGAGGAACCCAGGTTCAGAAGCACTAGATGGGCTGTCGTCACGGAAGCATGTCAACAGGTTTCTGTGGTCAGAATAAAAATACCACCACTGTTCTCATCTCTGCCTGTGTCTTGCTAAGTTGTTCTCTTCTCTCACATTGCCTCACACACTAGTCTCTCTCTCTCTTTCTCTCTCTCTCTCTTTCTCTCTCTTTCACTATTTCTATTTCTCATTCTGTCCGATAGACACTCTGTGTCACTGGGTCCTAGAGCCGCCCCTGCACAGGAAGCATGCAGTGGGTGTGATTTTGTTTTTGTGTCTAAGACAGAGCGTGTAATAGAGAGAAGGAATCTTACACTGCTGCGGCACTCGGCAGGCAGCTGAAGTTGCATGGCCTGTTGGACGGCACTCAGGGTGCTCTGGGTGACATTCAGAGTGTAACTGAAGCGAGAACATGTCGAAGTCTGACAGATGGCTGCAATAAATGTCATTGCTTTTCTTGCTATCATACGTTAAAATAGGGAATATGCATGTGCAATCTCAAATGGTTGTGTATATGTTTGTGTACACAACAAAAAACTACTTCAGGTTTACCTAGCAGGCAGTTTAACTAGGCGTGAAGTGTCCTAGGGCTACCAAAATCCTTTTTTTTGGCTCCATCTAGAGGGTATCTTGTGAAATATCTTATGGACAGAGAATTTACTTGAATACATTTTGCTGGGTGTGTGTTGGAGAGAAGAGATATGCTGCACATAAATCTGTTTATATGTGAAATTAAATACAAAACTGTATAAAATTCACTGGACAGTTTTATCCACTCACAATTTACTGTTTCTATACAAGAACTTGGATCAGAATCAGATTGAAGTCTGGAATGTAACTGGACCATTCGAACACATTGTCAGTCTTGTCAGAATGCCGGCGGTCATGTTTTTTAAAGGTGAACTTCTACCCTAGTTTCAAATCTCTTGCAGACTGGAACTGGAAAAAAAAAAGCTTGTATGTGTCTTCACAAATCTTATCCACTACCATGACCGGTTTCCCAGCTCAGAGTAATGAAAAGCATTCTCACAAAAACATGATGCTACCACCACCATGCTTCACCCTAGAGATTATGTTCTCGGAGTGATAAGAAGTGTTGGGTTTCTGCCAAAGATAATGCTTTGTGCTAAGACCAGAAATGTCTATTTTTGTCTCAGATAGCATGCTTACAAAGTCAAAAAGTCAAATGGGATTTTTTCCCCCCCAGTAATGACTGTTTTGTTATTTTAGACTGTCTGTGCAATGATTGTCATATAAAATTATATTTTTGTCTCTGTACACTGTACCACCACAAGGGATTTGAAATGAAGCAATCAATATGTGATTAAAGTGTGGACTTGCAGCTTTAATTCGATAGATTTAACAAAAATATTGTTTAACCCTTGAAGAATTGCAACCATCCAGTTAAAACTGCATTTAAAATGTCCGTCCATTTTGACAGGTTCAAAAGTAACTGGTCAAACAACCTTAAATATTAGGAATTGCGGTCACTGACAGCAAGAAATCCAAAAGATAAAAGACGTAACCAAATGTTGAATTTCCCCTTTGAATTCCTTTTAAAAGCAGCTCAGGTGGTTTGTGGTCAGGCTTCACCTTAGACTAGGGGTCACTTTTTAGGCCCTTTGGGCTGCTCTTGCAGTAGGTTTTGGTGAACTGGGATGTGCTGTCCTATCAACTTTGCAGCATTTAACTGAATCTGAAATGTAAGTAGAGTAAGTAGCCCCTCTTTTAATTCCATGTGTTTTTCTGTAAAAACATAATAAATAACACCTGACTGTAGAGGGTCTTACAGTAGTATTTGGCAAATGCAACCTCAGATGAACAACAACAAATAACTTTTCTCACCGTGCCATTATTTATTTGACAAAAATATAGCCAAAAAGAAAAAGAAAAATGTGTGCAATACTAAGTATCCCCATGATTCAATAGCTTTTAAATCCACCTCAAGCAGCAAGGTCGCAGTAATTTCATTAAACATTGCATGATCCGACCTTGGGGTGAATGTACTGGGATGTCCACTCAAGGATTGGACGAAGATTGTTAACTGGCTGGAATTCTTTTCACTTGTGAATAATCTTTTTCACTGTAGAATTTTAAAGTGGCTTTAGAAGCCTTTCCTTCCTCTTGTCATTGTGTTAACACACACCTTTGATAGAGGTCTGCACACCTGCTGATGATTAACAGCATCTGGCTGCAACTTATCCTCTTAAACCCAGTGGAAGCAGTGAGGGACTACCTAGGATTTAGCACATGTTTTTTTTCTTTTTGATTTCATTTTTGTTAAATAAGCAATTGTTCCGTGAAAGGAATATGTTGTTGTTTGTCTGAGGTTGTATTTGCCTATTTTTTTTTGTTTTTACACAAAACACATAGAATTAAAAGAGGGGTAATAACTTTTGAACATGACTTCAGAATTTATTGTGAAACTACTATCAGCAGTCACGTCATCAATTAACACTAGTGACCCAGTCCCACTGGTAGCCATACAGTACAGTACTGTACATGCCCATATGCAGCATGTTTAACAGATAATGTGGTGCTTGGAACCTGATCTTTCTTCTCCTTTACTTCTCCACATTCTTCTATTTCCCTCATTGGTACAAGTTAAGCCTGTGTGACTACTGCGCAGGCTTTTTTTTTAGACTCTTTTTTTAGCCAAATATAATCTAGCCTTATAATCTAGCTAGAGTGTTATCAAAGGTTTGCATCTTGAGGTAAACCCACACGCCTACATCTCTTGATTTTCGACTTAAAAATTACTTAAAATGATACACCACATCATCTCCTCCAGCGTGTTCTTATTTGGCTAAATATTACAATATTTTTTTCTCAGTTTAAACAGAATTCTACCATTACTCACTTTGGTTGTTTTTTCTGTGCTCTTCCAGGCCTTGTGTTGTTGAGCTCACCAGTGCATTCCTGGTAGGTCTGTTATATTTTTTCAGCCTAATGATGGCATACTTCACTCTCAACGTTTGGAACTAGTTTTCAGACTTTTAATCTCCTTAATATGTCATGAAATAACTAAGGATCAACTGGCCATTAAACTGCTTATCATCAGTTGTCCAATTACTTTTGAGTCTGCAAAATGGAGGCGCTTTGTGAAAAGTGTTAGTACAAAATCTTTGTTAACTCAAGTACAAAAACTGTGTCAATGTAAAAAAACATGTGAACCTGACAAATTAATAAAACAATTATATATATTTATATTGAACAATACTGGAGATTTAAAAACTACTAAATAACACATGTGACATACTGTAGGTAATTACATAACAATAACAACAACAACAAGAACAGTCATTTGTTATTTGAACACACAAAAGGCAGCTGTTGTGGAAGAGTTCTTGCAAGAAGAGTACTGTGCGTTCCAGTCAAGCACCATTATGCACCATTATAAATCCATCAAGCACCATTATATATATATATATATAGGGCCGGGACTCGATTAAAAAAAATTATCTAATTAATTAGAGGCTTTGTAATTAATTAATCAAAATTAATCGCATTTTAAACTCATATAAATATAAGTAAGTTTTTTCATATGGATTTTTAGTATACCATTGAATAATGACTGAATACATAAGCTTAAGCAACAAAATATT
>JAQQZT010000015.1:20372828-20388057 GCA_030068275.1 Clarias platycephalus | reverse complement strand
TATATGTATGTATGTATGTATGTATGTATGTTTCTTCTTTCCACTGGCAAACGGGCAAAACATTGGTGCCTTTTTTTTGTGTGTTATATTTCAGTCTTACTTCCCTAAAAATGTAGAGTTGCTAACTTCAGCTGTTTTGGAGAGATGATTTTATATGTGCCCCAAAAATGGCAATTTTTCAACTTTATACTCTCTTGCTTCGAACAATAATCATTTAAAATGCAAATTATTCATATTTCATGTCAAATTCATTAAGCATTTTGCATTTTAAAATAATCCACCTTGTCATGTTTATGCCTTTTCATAATTTAAATTGGCCAAGTTTTATCTGAATGACAATTAAGATCATTTGAAAGATGTGAATACATAAAAGGTCATAAAATTGTATTTAGCAAATGTGTTTCTTTTAATCTGATAAAAATATAAATGTGTATGCATATTTACAAAAACATGGATTGGGAGATGATAAGCATTAAGTATTATGAAAAGTGGTGTAATATGATCCTATCTGACTATTCGCTTTTTCACCTACTGATGGAACTTAACCAGAATAACAGTTTTACCCCTGTGTCTCCCGCAGCGACAGCATTACGGGCATGCGTTTGCTGGCTATACCACTAAGTGGAGCTATAACTATAGACTCTCGTTGCACGTAGTAGCAGATAAGTTTAAGTGAAACATTGATTTAAGCAAAGTAAATGTAACACAGTGAGCCTTTAGATTTTATCATGTGTAACAATAGCGTGAACAGAATCTGGTTGTGCGACTTTTTATGACTTAAGCTCTACTGTTTTTGCAAAATGTCTCTTTACGTCACCTAGAGGTCATTTCACGGATAACTTTGAAATGCGACTGATTTATTTTGGCCGCTGATTTTTTGCTGCGGCGGTAATGGGCATTGTGGTTGACTATCTACTGTGTATATGTAAGATAATATAAGGAGAGTGTGTTTTGCAGAAGTCATTGAACAAGAATAGAAACAAGAACATTCTCTTTATCGCACAGCAGAAATTCAAAGCAAAGAAGGACTTATTAATGGGGCTCCGAGTAATCAGCCATATATACAGTACAGGTTCCTTTTGGACAATGCCACAATTTTTCCTCTGTAAACCACCACAAATGATTCGAAATGTAACAATCAAAATGTCATTGTTGTAGAAATGTAGACTTTCAGCTTCTAAGTGGTTTGATTAAAAATATTGAATTATAGCCATATTTTTACAACATTAATCTTTATACTTTCACAAGTTTAAAATGAATTGGACAATTAAATGATAAGCAGTTTGATGGCCAGTTGTGACATGACAAGAGGTCTGGAGTTGATTATCAGTGTTGAATTTGTCTTTTATAGCTGTTCATTGGAGCTTTCAGCATGTGTCCTAAAGATGTGCTGGTACAAGTAAAGGAGGCGATCACTAGTCTGAAAAAAAACTAAACAGACCTATTCGAGAGAGAGCAGAAATTTTAGGAGTGGCTAAATAAAAAAACAAAAACATTGTAAACATTCTTAAGAGGATGGAATGTACTGACAAGCTTAGTAATCCAAAAGGCCTGGAGGGCATCAGAATACAAAAATGTATTATTCTTTATGTGTTAATGGAAAAACTGCTCCATAACATTGAGCCATGTCTAACACACTCTGGAAGCTGTGAATGAAAATCCTTTAGGAGTGGGGGAAAAAAGGAAAGGAAGTGAAGGCTGGTAACTTGGTGAACTTGGCAGCATTAAACGTCTTTGTTACATCTAGCTAAGCCCAGGAATACTCAGGATGAGGCACATGTAATATTATCAGAATATTCTATCGAGAAGCCTTCCCCAAGAGACAAGCCACTGGAAAGACTCAAAAACAGAAAGGCCAAATTAGACTTAAAAAAAAAAAAAAGCCTTTGCTCAGTCCTGATACAAGAGTTTTTGGGCAGGTGAAAGCAAGATAAACTTGTACCAGAGAGAAGGAAAGAGAAAATATGGAGAAGGAAGGGCTTGTGCTCCAAAGCATCCAAAACATGGAGGAGGCTTAAGTATGTATGGTTGCTTCTATTGCTGGGTCTATTGAAGTGACCACTGATAGAAATAGCAGGATCTGCTTTTAAAACCATGTGGAGCTGTAGCATACTTTTAACAGTGAAACCTCGGATTGCGAGTAACGCGGTTTGCGAGTGTTCCGCAAGACAAGCAAAGATTTTTTAAAAATTTTGACATGGAAAACAAACAAGTCTTGGTTTACGAGCACCGAGTATCATGTATCACGCATGTGCTTCTTGTTTTGACGCCGAGCGTCACGTGATCACAACTGAGCCAACGGTTTTTCTCTCTCTTGTGCTGCGGAATTGTGGGTAATCATCTCCCCTGCTGGGTCTTAGTGCTCGTCTCTTACTGGTATATTCAACATCAGTGTACGCGTGTACTGTATACTATAATACTGTGAGCACGTGTGTGTGCGTAAAACTTATTTTATTTTGACTGTATGTGTGTGTGTACAGCACACATGTAAAGCAAGTCTCATTAGAGAGGTTAAAGATCCATTTTCTCTCTCTGCTCAAGGCTCAGCCTGCTCTTTACCTGCTGTTTGTGTGCACGCGCGTCATTGGACACCGTGCCCCACACACACACACACACACACACACACACACACAGACCCCTCCTACTTTCGCCTTCACAGACACACACACACACACAGACACACACACACACACACACTCTTTCTCTCTGCTTTACACAGAAACACTGCTCTGTCACAATTCTTTTCAAAGGTAAAGTGCAGGCTAATTTGTTTTATTTTTTCTTTACAGCAGTGATTCCGTTAGTGTGTTGCTCAATCGAGTGTCATTAGAGAGACTTCTTGTTTATTTTTCCGATAAACCAGTGTTTCCATTGTGTGCGCGCGTGAAAAGAGTGGAGAAAGGGTAATCGCGTAAGACGAGAAGGGGGAGAGGGGAGCTTTCTTTAGATCCTCACACACATGCACAACTGCATTCGTCCCATTTTTTGGAGTAACCCACTATCTAATCCTGGGTTCAGTCCTCACTCTCCTTTTCTTCTTCTGTACCTCCAAAGTCCACCATCCAATGTTTGCTAGCTACACTATCCCCTGCAACCACCTTACAGTCGCTAATCTTCATATTGCGTTTCCTACAAAGCAGATAGTCCACCTGAGAAAATCTTCCACCATTCTTATATGTCCCCCTGTGTTCCTCTTTCTTCTTAAATATATTTACCACTGCTATTTCCATCCGTTTTTGCAAAGTCTACAATAATCTCTCCTTCCACATTCCTCTTCAGGACCCCATATCTATGCATCACCTCCTCATCCCCTCTTTAACATGGCCATTAAGGTCAGCCATAATCTCCTGCGGGGACACTCACTGTCACTTTGTCTAACACACTCCAGAAATCTTCTTTCTCATTCACATCACATTCTACCTGTGGAGCGTATACACTGCTGACGTCTATCATTACCCCTTTCACCAGTTTCACACTCCTTACACTGTCAGACACTCTCCTCACTCCCACTTTACTCTTGGTATGCTCTTCCCTCAGTATTAGACCTACAGTATTTCTCTTATTATCTACACCATATTAAAGCAGGTTGAACCCACCTCTAATCTTCTCAGTCTTGCTTTCCTTCCACTTGGTCTCATGTACACCCCTTATATCTACATTTCTCAGGACCATCATATCCACTAGCTCTCTCCCTTCACCAGTCATAGTGCCAAAATTCAAAAGTTCCTATTTTAATCTCTTTTAACCAGTTTTCATAGTGTCCATCCCATTTTTATTGAAGTACTGTAAGCCATGCTGTGTCCCGCTTTTGTTTGTGTTTGGTGAGGATTGTGGAAGTGTGTAAGGTACATTGTTGTCGTTTACTCTGTGGATACTCAGTAAATCCACTCTGTGGATACTCCGCCCACATTGAGGGGAAACTCGGCCGGACAGTTATGCAGATATACAGACAGACATACGGACATATAGACAGAAATTGTCTGACTAAAGTCTGGTTTTGGGTCCTCCGGTGTATGAAACGTAAAGATATCATTGAAAGAGCGAGTTCTGACCAATGTACAGATAAAACCTCTCATTTATTGAGCCCCGTTGAATTAAAGCTGTAAGTACACTTCAGTCACATCTTGATTGTGTAATTTCAGCCAGAATATGGAAAACTGTCGCTGTCTAAATATTTATGGACCTCCTGGTGCTTCAAAATTAAGTGTTAACAACTAATTCAGCACATATATTTTATTTGAAGGTAATGTTCTTAGACAGCAGTGATCTAGGACTGAGGAACATCTAGAGCCCAGCTGGTGTCTGATATTTACAGTTGAAGATGTTGCGCTGCATGGTCGTCCTCTCTGTGCTTCTCATGACTGCAGTAAATGTCCGAGGTAAGGTCTGATTTACACACCATCAGATATAATAGCTGTCAATTCTCCCACTTCTGTATACTGTTTAATTGTACTACATGTGAGATGAAAGTGTTCGAAAGACGTACGTATAGAGTCCAAAGTGCAGGCCATGCATATGATATTCGGATTTGATGTGATAATATATTCCCTAATCACTAATATGTCTGATTTGTTTTGATCTGCTCAGCACAATGTGAGAGCCCTGTCGTTGGGGAAAACCGGATTTTAATTGATGGATCAAACAAACCACCTTTTCTTGATGGCTCCATTGTAAAGTTCAGATGTGTCACTGGTTATGTGCCAGTGAGACCATCAGCTTCCAGGACAATCACCTGCACTGGAACCCAGTGGAGCGACCTTGAACTTCAGTGCAAGAGTAATTTCTACAAACATCTTTTTGGATTGAGATTGAAATCATTAGGTTAAATGACTGCTGGGCGATATGATAAAAATATCATGTAACGATTCTTAACAATGAATGTGAGAGAGAAGCTGGAAATGTAGGTCAGAACAGGAACTAACTTGTCTTTCAGATTCTCCACCATTTAAAATGCACGATGAGTTGTTCATAGTTAAATTAAATAGTCATTGGCAAATCACTGTGGTATCCCAAAGTAAAAAAAAAAAAAAAGGATGCTAAGTATATTAAATCATAGCATGCCAAAGCATACTTAAGTGTACTTGCAGCCAGAGTAATGACTAGTATACTTGAAGTATCCTGTTTTTAAACAATTAATTTTGTGTATTTAAGTAGTAATTTAATTATACAAAAGCACAATTTTAAGTATATTAAGCGTACTTCTATGTGCTAAAGTGGAACAACTGGCTGTTGATGTACTAATGTACATACCTGACACAGTGATTAATGAAATTCAAGTATATCTTTAATGTGTCATTACAGTGCATTACAGCAATTTTTACTATACATGAGTGAATTTGTAACACATGACCATGAATGTATTCTTATTGGAGTAACATGCTGTTATACTTCTGGCCAATTCCACATACTGAAAAAGTACACTTTGTGGTTAATAAAAAATATACTTTATATCATATAATACACACAATCACCTACACTGTATTGGACCTTTTATAAATGCTGAATGCATTTTCTATACTATAACGTTTTTGAAACACGTAACATCAATAATGATGAGTCAGATTTCAGGTTGTTTAACAAACACACACAAAACAAAAATGTAAACTACAAAGACAGGCATCATTATTGGATTATACTGCATTAGGTCAAACCTGGTGCATCGATTCTAGCTGTTAAAATTAACAGAGACTTGGCGAAGCAGGCTTAAAGCTATGGAGCATAATCCTAGTACATAAGATTTAGCACTAACACAATAGACAAATGTTGTTGGTCTTTCGGCTGCTCCCTGCAAGGGGTCGCTACAGCGGAATATCCAGTCTGCACAACAACTTGGCACAGGTTTTACGCCGGATGCCCTTCCTGACGCAACCCTCCCATTTTATCCGGGCTTGGGACCGGCACTGCATCCAGTGGCTGGAGGGTTTGGGCACTGGCTGGGAATTGAACCCGGGCCTTCCGCCGGGTTCAAACATTTCTCTGAACAAATGTCGAAACACCTACAGTACAGTACCACTGAGCCGCCAGTGTCCCTAACACAATAGACAAAGCGCACACGAGTGAGATTCAGCGTACAAAAACGCATCTGAGATCACGTATGCGAGAGAGTAGTGCACTAAATATAAGCATGATTAAGTACATTAAAATTTAACCGAAAAAATTATTTTAAACATATTTTTCAAAAATAAATTGACCGTTTAAATAAGTGTGCTTTAGAAATTTCCTGAAAATAACATATTTCTGAAAATATAATATTTCTGAAAATAATAGTTATTTTAAAGTATTATAAAGTTTAATTTCAAAAATTGGTAAAAACATGATGTTGGTATACATTTTATATATTAACTGATATTACAATTGTTTGTTAATATATTTGCAATGTACTGTCAAATATTTGAATATATTTGTAATACACAAAATGTATTATTTTTTCACTAAGGATAGTTGGAATAACAGCTTTTTATTCTTTTTTTCCAGAGAGACCTTGTGGAAGTCCTGGTGAGATTTCCAATGGGAGGTATCTGATTCCAGACGGAATAGCGTTTGGCGCAACCATTACAGCAGTGTGTAATGAAGGGTAAAAATAGCTCAACCTTTTTAAAAATGTTTGTCCATGTTCGGTTACGCACACGTTCTGTCAGTACACAATAATAGTAAATAAACAGACTGATTTGAATAACCAAATTCTGTAATGTATACAAACCTCACTGCACAGGTCAGCAGTTCCATTTCGATTGCCTTATTTAAGCCTATTTGAGTAAACAAATTTTAATAAAAGCCCTGGGTGAAGCTCGTAGCAATGTTTGAGAAAATGGCAAGTGTACAGCAGATTAATAATAATAATAATAATAATAATAATAATTATTATTATTATTTTTATTAAATGCAAGAAGTTAACAAAATATAAAAGGAGTTGTTCTTTCTATGAGCAAGGCTGTCCAAACGTTTCCGTGGCCGTGTCCACTCAAGTGATCAGAGTTATGACTGCGTACAGTATATTGCTACACCTTGCAGCTTCTTGACAGCCTGTCTGTCATCAGTGGGAGGACATTAAAGCTAAACAGACATCTCCATTTCAGTATTTGAAAGAAATTCTAAAAGGAAACTCTCCATTTTAACTCAATGTGTTGCATGTTTCTTCTGATTAACTTAAATAGTTAAAACGTTTTTCATTGATAAATTAAAATGAAAATTGCTAAATTTCTTACTTATTTGTGCCTATTTTTTTTGTTTAAAGTGTACACAATACCTTTGGAATGCATTTATTATGACTTAGAAAACATGTCTCTGAACAAATGTCTATTTGCAGTCATCAGCTTGTTGGACCGAAAAATAGAAATTGCAGAGACCAAGGTTGGGATGGGAGAGCTCCTGAATGTATAGGTAATGTCATTTTGTCACTTTAGCGTTCTTCATTAAAAAAAAAAAGTTTTGTGCAATATTGCTACAATAATTTATTTATTCAGAATTGTTTACATTTTGATGGAATTAATTTAAAATCTTGACCAAGGTTTAGAGCAAAGCTGACCCAGTGTTGTACTCTGGCCATTAATCTTTCATATAGTCAATGCTAAAAGTTGGTACACCCTATTTCTATTTGTGTAAAAACACACAACATCTGATTTTAGTCTGTTTTAATAGTCAGCAAATACAGAACCTGGGCACCTTGAAGTCATTGAATCGATAATGAACTCCTCTGTATACGAGAACATTCCAGAGGCAAATGTGAGGCAGTCTGTCTGACAGCAAAAGTTTGGTCGTAATTGGTTCATGAAACAGGACACCAGTAAATCTACATCAGAATGGCTGAAAAAAAATCAAGGTTTTGGAATGGCCTAGTCAAAGTCCAGAGCTCAACCCAATTGAAATGCTGTGGCAGGACTTTAGGAGAGCTGTGCGTAAGCGATGCTCAAAAACCTCAGTGAACTGAAGCAATGTTGTAAAGAAGAACGATGTGAGAGACTGATGCAGAAAACAATTACTTCAAGTTCTTGCTCCTGAAGGCGGAGCTACATACTGTATAATGGGAGCACTGTATTGGCCGTGGTTTTTATTTTTATTTTTTGTTAAACAAATAATGGCATGGTGAAGCAAGTTATGTTTTTAGTCTGAGGTTGTATTTGCAAAATATTCATTACGATCAGATGATTGTTTGTCTTCACACAAAAACACATAGAATTGAAAGAAGGGGTTTTAATACTTATTTTCCACCATAATTTGCTAATAAATTCAAATATTCAAATAAAATAAAAATAAAAATCTAATAAAAATGTGATTTTCTGGATTTCTTTTCTTATTTTGTCTCTCATAGTTGAGGTATACCTATGATGAAAATTCCAGGCCTCTCTCATCTTTTTAAATGGGAGAACTTGCACAATTGGTGGCTGACTAAATACTTTTTTTCCCCACTGTAAAAAGCAATAGTTGTGATTTGGTACTTTCATACTGTCACTAATTTAAAGAGTTGCCTTGTACGAGATGCATTACATGTTTTATAAGGTCATTGTGGGACCTGACACTTGAAAAATGGCAAAATCAATGGCAAAATACTAAAATCAGATTATAGAGCATTGTGTCAAATCGCACAATATTGTAAAAGTGAAACAGCTGCGGTTTATGTCATTATAATACGGATTCTGCCTGTTTTTACCACGTTTTTACCCTCCACTAGGGGGCGCTCAACAAATCCTGCGAATCCACTGAAACCTTGGACACATGAACACACGTTACTACAGTTACTAGCTAACAACTACTTAGAACAACTAAATTGTATAATTATTTTGTTTGTATTTTGTTTTTATGTATGTTGTTGTTAGCAACAAGATAACTTAGGATACAACTTATTCGAGTAAATGAAGAGAAGGATTTGTGATTAATATAAAGGATCGGGTTATTTAACAAGGATGAATCCTGATTCGCTCATCTCTAGAGCGATAACGGATTAGGCGCACGCCCATCACAGACGCACGCCGTGACAGTGCAAATCTAAGTAACTCAAACTGAAGGTTCATTTATTGCCCATATACTTTTTTTGTATTCACTTTTGGTCAGTAAGGGCATACTACACAAGTGTTTATGTACTGTATGTGGAAAGGCTTCTTCTTTCTATATTATTATTATTTTAAAAAATGATTTGACCATTGTACATTTTACCACAGAATTGAGATTTTTATGAATTATATTTCTTTTTTTATCTTAGTCAAGACTAATTAAAGGCTACATTAAGTAGTATTGTGATTTCTTTTGTTTTTCAGAGGTGAAATGTGAAAAACCTCTCCGTATAAATTTTGGAACATTTGAGCCAGAGGATGAATTTTATGGGTATGGACAAGCAGTCACATACTCTTGTGAAGGAGGTCGTGATCTTATTGGACCTTCAGTAATATCATGCTCCAGTAATGGAACTTTTCAGCCTCCTCCTCCTCAGTGTCTGTGTAAGTTCAAATTGATTTAATGTTACAAATAATGTTTCAATAAAATGTAAAGTTATAATTTTTTTTAAGTTGTCAATACAATGAATAAAAGATGATGTGACATTATTTTTATACAGTTGTGTCCTGTGGAAGTCCACAAATTTCATATGCAACAAGAATTGAAGGAAAATCAGCACCTTATAAATATAAGCAGTTTGTTCGCTACCAGTGTAATAAAGGCTACAGAATGGAAGGGTCTGACTACATGATATGTACAGAAAAGGGGTGGGATCCACCTCCTCCTCTGTGCACTGGTACTAATAATTTATATTTCTAATATACACAATAATATATTCACTCCATCAACAGTATTAGTTATAACAAGTCAATAGAGATTCATTCAATTTTTTTTTTTTTTTTTAATCTTGTACCTTGGCAACAAGCTTGGTACAAGCAGATTTTTGCCCAATTTTACAGTAACTGCCATTTTTTCTTCCTCAGTTATAACATGCCCAGAACCTTCTACTATAAAGAATGGACAGTTTGTCCCCCAGAAGGAGTTATATGAATATGGACAAACAGTCACGTACTCTTGTAATCAAGGTTTTAGGGTTACTCAACCTTCAACAATATCATGTACAGATGAAGGAAAATTTGAGACTGCTCCTCAGTGTCTGGGTAAGTCTGATCAAATCTCTGTGTCTTTTATGGTTCATAATAAGGTCTTATTCCTCCTGATTTCTTGTGCTTCCTGTTTGAAGTGAAATGGTAATTATCTGATCAATTCACATGAAGTGCATCATCATTAGGGAACTGTACAACCCCTGAGCAAAATTACGGACTCACCTCACTTAGAGGACGTTTACATAGCTTTTTTTTTTTTTTTACTTCAAAGCAAAGAGCTGAGTTAGAGATATGGCACAAAACTATTTTGATTAATAGCTACACATTCTTACTTCATGAATCATGCCACTAAGAAATGAAAATGAAATTAATACATTATTATAATTTTTTAGACTACATACTGTAGATGAAAAGAATAAGGAATCACTCAAATATGGAACCACACTGTAATTTGCATTTTAAAAGCAAATACTGGAACACATCTAAAAGTGCTCATTAGTCTACAGTTAAAAGAGGGGGCTTACAGAGTTTAATGAGCTGTTGGAGACATGACACTAACAAAAGAGTTATCAGTTCAAACAAGTGAAGTGTTAAAAACTCTTTCAGAAAGGGAATCTACCAAAGCATATTTTTCCTGTGCTTGGTTGGTCCTCCTCCAGGTTCTCCGGTTTCCTCCCACATTCTAAAGACATGCAGATTAGCTAATTGGCGTTCCCAAATCCCCCATAGTGTGAATGTTGACCGGAGGTCCTACTAAGGTAGCTGTCAAAAAAGACGTGTGTACTAATAAACATTCGTACATATTGGCCTACGGTTGTGCAAAAATGTGGTTTTGTAAACTCTTGTATAATCATACATAAAATATGTAGTGCGTGTTCTAAAATTATAAAAATAATAATACGAAGGGCGATTTTATGTTTGGGGTTTCTCCATTATGAATATGAAATTGATTTTCTGCTTGCTCAAAGTAAACAGACAGCGGCACCAATAGATATTAATTAGAAAATCTAAACTGAATATTTTTATTGGGATTACTTAATATTTTCACTGCTGAAATAGCAGAGCTGAAGTAGTAGAAGTGAATTTAAATGCCCTGGAGTCAGTGCAGAAAGACAGGCGTGATGTGTACGTGGGTTTCAACCTAAAATAATAATATCACTGATTACATTAAAGCTGATCATCTTATTTTTAGCTATAACCTGTTAACTGTCTCTACCAATTCTTTCCTCGTCAATGACGGCTACGTATGCTAATTTGTATATATTGCATCACTGATAAAATTAAGTAATATTTTTGTTTATGCAAACATTGTTACATCTGCTACAGTATGTGATGCACATTGTAGTCAAGCATCTCAAAATACACAACACACATACTGTATATGTGAGATCCCTTAAGCGCATACAGCAGGGGTCATCCAGTTCAATTCAGAAAGAAAAAAATTGCAGTACTAACCTGAACCATGAAACATAACAGCTTCTGTAGAAGATTCTTTGATGTGGTTTTTTGCAGCCGGTAAATAATTTAAATAATTTATGTTTCCTGTAAGCAGGTCATTAAGAAAGGGTGCTCTCAAGATTTCCCCTGTGTTCATGAATGACTATTCTAAGCTGTCCCAAATGCAAATATTTGTTTTTTCGTGCATGTCTGTGCGTGTGTTTGATCCAGTGTGTGTTCCTCTCTTATGTCCAGTGTTTCTGAGATAAGTTCCAGTTACACTATAAGTCACAAAACTGGTTTTCTGCTAAACTTGGGTCAACATTTAGGACAAGGTCAAAAATAAATGTTTTCATGTCAGTGTTAACAAGATGGAGTTTAAAGGTCTACATTTAAGGACCCACAAATAACAAAAAGGATGAAAGAGCTCAGCCATGTGGTCAGAAAGTCAACATTTCAGTGAATCTTTGTGCATATGAGAGCTTGTTAAAGTCTTCTGTTTTTTTGTCTTTAATTTATCCAGAGATCACCTGTGAGTCACCATCAATCAAAAATGCAGTTATCAATGGAAGCTCGACACCTTACAGATACGGCGTCTCAATCCAAATCGGGTGTGTTAAAGATTACCGAATAGAGGGGTCTGACAGCCTGACCTGTGGGGAACATGGATGGATTCAATCTCTCCCACGGTGTATCAGTAAGAGTAATCAATAATTTTAAACATTTATTTGATGACTTGTTTCTCCTGACTTTCAAATTATATGCTTATATCCCAGAAGGTTTTTTCAAATACTGTGATTTTTTAATTATTATTAAAACAATGGGCATTGGTGGCTCAGTGGTAGATTTTCCTTTTTGCCATGCTGAAGCCCCAGAGTGGGAGTGGAGTGGGAATTGTCATGCAGTCCGATTGGGAGGAATATTAAAATAAAATAAATACTTGGTCATACCAAACGCTTAATTAGTCTTGAAGAATCGTGTAGCCTATATATATTTTTCTTTTTAAGAACATACCTAATGTTTTGCTTTATTCTTTTAATATAATGTGTCTAGACATTTTAGGTCCTTAATTTTTCATCAAATGATGAAGAAACAGAAGAAGCTTCTTTGAAAATGGACTATGTTAAAATGTCTGCAATTTAATTTTTAATGCAATAATTGTTTTAAGCCCTTATGAATTAAAGCCAAAAGACCCCACTTTAATCCCACACTTGAAAAATAAATCTGGTGGGGTAGTATAAAGAGGCATCTGTATTGTGTAATTAGCAAAGATATTAAAACGATTATCCAATAAAAAAAAAGTAAAAAACCTCTCATTGTCCAAATATTTATGGATCTGATTAATATGTTGCATGACCCTGTGAATTATTTGTTATTGTAGAGATCACCTGTGATGAACCCAAAGTTAACAATGCAGTCATAATTCAAGGAAAGGCATCACTTTATACATATAAAATGACCATCCAGTACCGGTGTAATAAAGGCCACATCATGGAGGGGTCTGAATTCCTGACCTGTGAGGAAAATGGATGGAACCCACCTCCTCCAAAGTGCAACAGTAAGATTATTTAACTGTGTTCACTAGAGTTTCTACGTTTTTGTAAAATTCATAATACCATTTAGCATTAATGTTCCGTTCTACATAGGATTAGTTGTAATGTTTTATTCACAGATTAATTTTAGTTGCTCTTTTTATCAACAAAAAAATATATGTATATACATTTGAGAAAAATGACCAACTAGAAACCCTTATAAATGGCTATAAATATGTGCTTGGTAAATTGTAATATTGTTTTCCTCAGTTGTGACCTGTTCAGAACCTCCTGATGTAAGAGATGGAGAGTTTACCCCCCGGAAGGAGGAGTATAAATATGGACAAACGGTCACATACTCATGTAGAGAAGGGTTTAGACCCTACGGTGCCACAACAATATCATGTACTGAACATGGAATGTTTGAGAATTCCCCTCAGTGTCTGGGTAAGTAATGTTTACAGTCTTAATTGTGTTACTGTTAATTACAAACATCTTTACAGTATATTGACTCCTGATATTTAATCAATTTTGACCAGTTTCACTCTTCAATATGGTTAAAAACTTATCATTTTCAAGGTGAAAGCTGTAAAAGATCATTTATTTGATTGGTCACGTTGTCAAAACTTATTGTTGTTTATTAGTTGTGGTTGTTGCTTCCTGGTTTAAGGCTGTGGTTCAAAGTGTAAGAAAGAGAGAAAACCACATTGACTTCAGTAAAATTATTGCTACTATAATATTGATGTAGTTAACTAAAAGTGAAAACAGTGATCTACTGTAAGAAAATTTGTCAATTAAATGTAATCCAGTGAAAACTTCCTGTGATACTGTTCCAATGGTGAGTAATCCAATGTTGATGTATCCACAAAGGGACAGGATGAGTCTTATGCAGTGCTTGGGGAAATCTTTTTTTTGATTGGTTGTTTGCGCAACTACAATGGAGCATTGACTTATTGATGTATTCATGTATTCATTCCATTTTTTTTATTCAGCGGGATTCCCCTTGTAATTAGAGAGAAAGTCTTGAGTAAAAGCGTGGAACCAATACACAACTGATAGGGCAATACATCATATGGGAACAGATTATGAAGTATACAACTCCATATAAAAAAATGATTGGCAGCTTTATAAAAACCCATTATGTGGCTGCTCTACATTCTTTCAGTTTTGTTAATGTCAATGTATTTAATATTTTACTTAATTTACACATTTTCTAAATGTTTTGTGTTAATCTCTCTAATCCGCACCATGCGATGTAATAATATTTATAGCATCGCAAGGCTTCTGAAAGGGTAATAGAAATAGGATTTTATGAGAGTGCTTATAAGACACGGACAGGAAGAGATAGCGTGGGGTTATTAATTATGAACTAAAAAGAAAACTATTTAGTGTTTACCCGAAAGTCAAGACCTTCTCATGCAGGGCTCTTCCCTGCATGAGCTACACTTTCTGGGGCCTGAATACAGAGAGCCCAATTAGAGGCGCTAATCAATTCGGGGGCCACAGGAAATTTTATTGACAGGAGACTAGCTGAGGCACTTGCCCGCTCCCTTCGGCCATCCCGTTGGTCTCCCTGGCCAGCCAATTAAGTTGGGGGCTGTGATGATGTGGACGGCCCCAGTCACTCTACGGCTTGAACGTCATTCACTCAGTCGTTCAGTTGCCAGGCGATGGTGCCGTTACCACAATCAGCTCAGACGCACTGTACCTGGCAGTGTGTCTATTTAAGGGCCCTGATACCTGCGCCTTGATGTGCGTGTCTCAAGAGAAAATAGAAAGCCTTATTTTTAGTTTCCAGAGCCTGTTCGGTCTCAAGGAGACGGTGGAGCTCTGTTTATTTCGTGTTTTCAGTTTTCTTTTGTTTCCTTTTTTAGTTCCCAGTTAATAAACCCGGCTATCTTTAAACAGCAAGGTCTTCATGTGCGTGTCTCATAAACACTCTCATAGCCCACTCTCATTGCTATTTCGTTGACCTGAAATATGATTATAGATATACGAAATATGAAAATATGATTTATAGTGTTGGGCATTGGCAATATCTTTACATATAATAACACCGTAAAGTTGGCATGTCTGTAAATTAAAGATACAGTGGCTTGCAAAAGTATTCGGCCCCCTTGAACTTTTCCACATTTTGTCACATTACAGACACAAACACGAATCAATTTTATTGGAATTCCACGTGAAAGACCAATACAAAGTGGTGTACACGTGAGAAGTGGAACG
>JAQQZT010000015.1:20227150-20241429 GCA_030068275.1 Clarias platycephalus | reverse complement strand
ACTGTGTAAGATGAGAAGGGGGAGACAGGAGGGGCTGAAAGCAAGAGTCTCCACTTACTCTAGCCTCACACACACACTCGCACACACACATACTGCACGCACGCACATACACACATACTGCCTTCACGCACAAATGGAAACACTTATCTGTCATGATTTATTTTTTACTTTTTTGAAAAGTAAAGTGCAGGTTAATTTGTTTTATTTGTACTTTATATTTTGTATAAATTATTTTTAAGTATTTATTTTTTGGGGCTGTAGAATGAATAATTTAAGTTTCCATTATTTCTTATGGGAAAATTTGATTTGGTTTACGAGTGTTTTGGAATACGAGCTCACTTCCAGAATGAATTATGCTCGTAATCCGAGGTTCCACTGTATACAGAAATGAGCTGTCTTTGAAACTTGAATGAGATTTAAGCCGTTTTCTCAATTTTCCCAAATGTGCGCTTGTAAACTGCATTTGGATTTTCTGATATGTCACGTAGAATAAAAAAAATTTTTTTTTACCGGAATAATGATGCAAAAATATAGAACTCACAAAATGTTCATATTATTATATATTATGTCCTGTATATAAAATGTATGTTTGCTGACAGAGAGGGTTTTCATCACGTCACTTCATTTTAAACTGCATAGTTAATGTATGCATTCTTCTTTTTATTATTATTATTATATGGTCACACATTCCATATGTTCTATTTCTTGCCTATATGATCTGTTTTAAAAATTTTGCTCAGTCATGTGTGTATAGTTAGTTAAAATTTTATTAAATTGAGTTCATTATATTGCCTAGGTTGTGCTGAAGAAAATGTCACTCTAGATTGCACAATCCTATATATTTATTACAACATAATAATGAAAAGAATCGATAAAAATGCTTAGGGGTTTATGGGCTAGGGTTCTCTGACAAACAGTGCCATCTACACTAAAGAGTGTTTAGTATTTTTTTTATGTAACACATATTACTCTTCACATACGGGTAGATGGAGGGGAGGGTTAGTAGGTTGGGTCTCTGAAATGTGAAATTAATAGAAAATAAAATACATGTAAATATTGTGTTAAAGGTCATATATATACAATGTGCAAATTATTTGCAACTTTTTGCTTTAGAACTGCAAAAATAAAGTACCCACGGTACTTGTTTTACAATTAAGTTTTTTAGTTTGCAGTAAACAAATTTCTTTTGTCTTGTTTATAAGAAATTCTTTTGTCTAGTATTATTGTAAGGTTGTTGTGTTTTTTTTTTTTTTTTTAGTAATTTATTGTTTTAAATCATTTTAGTCACGTTGAATGTATTTTTGGTTTATTTGTTTAATTCTTTATTTTTGTTCAATCCTTTTTTGGCACAAATCTCATTTCGTAATGTCCCCTTTTTATGTAGACAGTCTGTAGCGAAGGATCTTGCATTTCTGTGTACAGGTTCATAGTTGCATGCTCTGCCTCACCATTGTTCAGCTCCACCTTCTTGCCTTCCTCTTGTTCTGGCTTGTCCTCCTGTCGTTCCTCCTCTGCCTCTGCCAAGAGCTCCTCCCTGCAGGAAAAGTGCAGACCACTGTGTCTTCATCATCCAGGCTATTTCTGGTCTTAAGCCTTGAAAGGAACAGCACTTATACTATTCTTCATATGTGGTATCATCCTGAGGACCGAAAGTTTATTGGCATGATGGTCCTGTAGCTCCATATGGAGAGCTTGCAGAGAGTGGGCTGTGAGGTAAAACGGAGGTTGTGCTGATAGTACCAGCATGCGTCACTTCACTTCAGATGAGGTTGCTTTCATTATTTAAGATGAGGCATCCTTCAGCTCATCTGTATTGTTAGGTGGGGTGTTCCTCATCTTCCTTTCAACAATACCTCATACAGTAGGTTCTCTATGGGCTTCAGGTCAGCCAAATTGGGTGGCCAATCAAGCCCAGTAATATCAGGGTCAGCAAACGAGTTAATGGTAGTTTGGGCACTGTGGGGAAAACTACATATTTATATTTTTTCAACTAAATATTAATTTAGGTTGCCTCAATTTAAAAATATAAATATGAGTGACCTCTTTTGGGGAGAGTCACTCAATTTCTAGCAGGGGTGTGGCACAATGTCTGATCATTCACCCAGAAATTGGCGCCTGTTGTTAAAATACCAAACATGATATGACTTCATGTTGGCTCCACCTACTGTACCTCTTTCGGGAAGGGTCAACCATTTTCTGGCAGGGGTGTGATTCAATTTCTGGTCATTCACCCAGGAATTGGTAATAAATAACAGCCTGCTATCATCTCAACGGGTTTAGCTGTTCAGCATCTGATCTGAAAGGTGAGATTGTTTTGTTTGTTCATTGTACAGTCATTCCGCTGGGCAAAAATTTATATTTTTAGCCTAATGTTGATACTTATTTCAAGCTTTTCTGTTCATCCTTTTTGGTTTCTCCAAGCTGTGTAAGTATCTCTGTTAGATTAGTGACCAAGAAGGACCTTGGACAAACGGCCCTGTTTACATGAACTAAGATCATTTGTTTAAATTGTCTAGCATGTTATCCAGCAGTAGGTAATTTTTGCACTTAATGTTATTATAACATCTTATGGTTAGTTAAACAATGAACCCAGAAGGGAAGCTGCGATGATAAATTTACTTCTTATGTTCTTGGTCTTCAGGTAACATTAGTGTGTAATGACGGTCAACAGACCATGAGGCTAACTTAATTTTTTTTTGCAATTTTTGTGTTAATGTTTTTCCTCTAGACAACTAAAACTATTATTGACCCAGTTGTAGGATTAAATTGTAGAAATCCTAGTTACATTAGTACCTGAACCCATCCAAACGATTTGGGAGATGCAGAGCTACAGTCTGATCATTCTCTTCATATGTCTCATCAAGGTCGGAGAAATCCGAGGTATGATCTGTTTTGTCATTTATAGATTAATTTCATAATTCATCATCCACAGCTCTTTGATTTGTATGCCTGAAGTGTTTATCTAGCTTTTCATATTAGTGGTGCAATAGTTGACACTAATAATATGAATAAACTAAAAAGATATGTATAATACAATTTAATAGAATCATATAAGCGACAGATGTGTATTGTGTGACTGAGAAAACCTTTTAGGAAAAACTGCTTGCCTGTAGTCACATGTTGCCAGTGTTTTTCAGGGGAAAGCACATACGGTTGAGAGAAGTCAATATAACCCCGATGACTTGCATATAAAGTGTAACCTTGGATTACGAGCATAATTCGTTAAAAATAAAAATAAAACAAATGAACCTGCACTTTACATTTAAAAAAAAAAGTAAAAATAAATCCAGACAGATAAGTGTTTCCGTTTATGCACGCAGGCGCTGTGTGCGTGCGTGCGTGTGTGTGCGTGCTTTCAGCCCCTCCCGTCTCCCCCTTCTCATCTTACACAGTAAACCTTTCTCCTCTCTTATTTGAATTTCACACAAACACATACACAGACATTAGCAAGGAACATCGCTAATGACACTTGTGTGAGCGCATACTAACGGTATCACTGCTGTAAAGTAAAACAAATAAGCAAATTAACCTGTACTTTACCTTTGAAAAGAATCGCGACAGAGCAGTGTTTCTGTGTAGAGCAGAGTGTGTTTGTGTGGGTGTGAAGCAGAGAGGTGGTGCTTCACACACACACACACACTAAAGGCGAGAGAGACAGAGAGACAGAGTGTGAACCAGCACGGTATCAAATTACACATGTGCACACACATAACGACAGGCTGAGGTAGACAACGGACTTTCAACCTCTAACGATACTTTCTTTTGCTTTAGACGCGCACACACACACGTGTATTATAAGTAACAGTATACGCGCGCTTTCAAATACAAAGTAAAAGATGTTTTATACACACACACACACACACACACACACACACACACACACGTGGTCACAGTGTTATACAGTAGTAAACAGTACACGCATGCACAGATGTTGATTATACAAGTGAGAGACGCACATTAAGACCTAATAGGGAAGTCGATTACCCACAATTCCGCAGCTCAAGAGAGAGAAAAAAACATTGGCTCAGTTGTGATCATGTGACGCTCGGCATCAAAACAAGAAGCTCATGCGTGATACATGATACTCGTAAACCAAGACTTGCTAAAAGTCTTGACTTGTTAAAAATTGGCTAAATAACATTAAAAAATCAGTATTTGGTGGAATAACCCCGATTTGCAATTACAGCTTTCATGTGTTTTGGCATGCTCTGCACCAGTTTTCCACATTGCTGTTTTTGCAGAGTAAATTTTTTTCCAGAGATGTTCAGTTAAATGATCAGTGTTGGGTGTAACGCGTTACAAAATAAGAGTACTTAGATTACTATTTTGATGCAACGAGTAATCTAACGCGCTAGGTCAGCCATTTAAGTACTCAGTTATTTAGTTTTATTTTCAAAAATGTAATCCATTATTCAGACAATTTATGTAATCCGTGAGCCAGACAGCAGTCATTCAGTTAGTGTGTGTGTGAAAGTCTTCCTACATGCTCTGCCCCCGATAACCAGCTCCCTTCTTTTATTCCTACTGTTATACCCCTACCTCACCTATGTTTTAACTGGATATGTGGCTGTGTTCTTTTTTTTCTGATATCTTTTCAGCTCAATGTGGCAAACCATCTGTTGGCCAAAACATGAATTACGAACCTGCTCAAATGAATGAATACCCTGAGGGATCCACTGTAACATTCAGTTGTTTAACTGGATATGTGCCTATTAATTCAGGAGCTTCCAGGTCAATCACCTGCAGAGGAAATCAGTGGACTACACTAGGCCTCGCGTGCAAAAGTGATTCTCCATTTAGACTGTTCTTCATTCATACTTTTTCGGATTGTGTATGTATACATTTTTCACAGTTAATGGTGTAATGCATGAAAATTAAGACGTTTCTGTATTTTTAGAAAAGTCCTGTGGAAATCCGGGTGACGTGTCAAATGGAAGATATTTAACTCCAGATGAAATTGAATTTGGTGCAATAATCACTGTTCAGTGTAATGAGGGGTGAGTGAAGTTGTGGTCACCTGCTTGACGTGTAAGCTTTTGTTCAAATTTACACAGAAAAATGCTCAAACATGGTTTTGTACAATCTCTCTGTTTGTAGATATATGTCCGTTGGACCTAAAACTAGATGATGTCTGGCTGAAGGTTGGGATGGGGAGCCTGCAGTTTGTGAAGGTAATGAAATTTGTTAAATTTGTATTAATTTGAAATTGAAAAATTGTTTGATGCAAATTAACTTGTTCTTTTGTTTTTAGAGACGAAATGTTTACCACCTCCTACAATAGCGAATGGAGTACATGATGGAGAGAACGAACCTTATGATTATAATGAAGCAGTCACATACTCTTGTAATAGAGATTACACTCTTATTGGAGAATCATCAATAACCTGTTCTTCTGATGGAACATTTCAGCCTCCTCCTCCTCAGTGTTTATGTGAGTTACGCTGGAGAGCTTTGTTCTCAGTTAAGAATCAATATTTCCCAAAATATGTGTAATTTAAGATTTTTTAGAAATCAATTTCTTTTCCTTCTTTGCATTTTCAGTGGTAGCATGTGAAAACCCTGACATTCAAAATGCAGTTAGAGTTGGAGGAAAATCACCACCCTATGGCTATAAGAATTTTGTCGAATACGAGTGTAATAAAGGTTACGCTATGCAAGGAGTAGGACACTTGGTCTGCGAAGAAAATGGATGGAATCCACCTCCTCCTCAGTGCCTCCTCAGTAAGATTAATCATCAGTGTTTTATTATCTTGATGTTTTGACTTGTCGATTAGTGACTAATCTAAACTTGTTATTCTTTTTAACTGTTTTTTTTTTAACTGTGTTTAAAATATTGAATTATAAAAATTTTATAAAAAGAGACCTTTTAGTTTGATAGTGTTATATCTTACATTATTACATGACATCTTGCATAACATTCATGCCATAACCACCTCTTTGTTTTGTTTGAAGTAGGGCTTTCAATATTCATGCGTTAATGCATGTAATTAATCTAGCATTGCTTTTTTTTTTCTTTTTTTTTTTTAAAGATGCAATTTAATCATATGACCAAGTTTTGCCCTAATGACTTCCTATAATCGCAGCAGTTACCCAGCTGTGTGTTGTAATAGCATATTTACTGGGGATAATAAGACGACTAAGGAAACGTCAGCAGGCGTGCTACAGTAACAAGTTTCATTATAAACAGGTTGTGATGGAAGCATCTTTTTCAAAGTTGTGTGCTCAAGCTACCTTCAAGTTGATCTGTTTTTACAAGAATACATTCAGCCACCGATCTCACATTTTACATTTAAACGGCTCTAGGTGGTTGTTTTTTGGCTCTTAGTATTTGGGTTAAGCCCCATCGTCGGTGGGTTGCCACACAAACTACTATCATTTGAGAGATTTTAAATTGAACATTTGTTTTGAGATTAAAAAACTGCATAATGTTTCCTCTAAACAGTTTTTCATGCTTTATTTCAACATTGCTCGTTTATAATGCAAAATTTTTTTTTGGATTATTTTGATTAATCACTGACTATGGTAATGATAAACTAGATTTAAATCGATTGACAGCAATAGTTTAAAGTGGGGGAAAAATGTTTTTGGATTGTATTTTTTTTTTATAATTATTGTGGATCTGACACATGATTAGCTAATTAGATACAATTGCATCAATATGCAGTTTTACAGATGTTCCTAATGTGCTTGGTGGGTATAGATTGTAATGGCATGGTCAAAAATTTATTTTGCTATACGTTGAGGAAATGTGATTTAAGATTAAAAAAATGAATGAGAGAGTAGATCAGAATTTTACCTTCCGTTTCTTGCAATTAACATCTAGATGTGTTTTTAATTGTACAACATGGAATCGTTTGTTTGAATTCAACCACTGATACTGTAGGCGTTTCTTGTTGTTCAGTTCTACACTATTCGATTAATATTAAATAATAGCTTTTAACATTAGCAGTTAATAGATTTGAATATTTGCTCTTGGTACGAGTTCTGGGATTCACCCGTGAAGAATTTATTCATTAAAGAAAGATAATCCAACACGAACACCAGTTAGCTGTCTATTGGGGCTGGCAAGAGAGAGAAAATTAGTAGAGGACCTAGAAAATGCAGCAATATAGAACTTCCTGGAAAAGAAAGTACAGTAACCACTGATTTACTAACGACCAGACATCAAACAGGCTGACTTGGGAACCAAGAGTGACCTTTTCCAAAGTTATGGTAAGGCTGAAATATGGGGAAAGAAAGGATCTGCTCAAGAGCCAAATCATACAAGGTCATTAGTCGTGCATGTTGTGTCATGGCTTGGACTTGCATGGCTGCCTCATCGGAGAGAAAACTGAACAGTTTTCAGCTGGCCAAATCAATTGCCAGACCTTAATCCATTTAAATGTGCTTTTCACCTTCTGAAGAGAGACTGAAAGGAGAAACAACTAAGGCCTTGTTCACACGGGCGTAAAATTTTTGGATAAACGAACGCGCTCCGAACATCCTCGACGTTTATGTTGCGTTTTGTAGTGGCGCTCGAGTGACTTCTACACTGGCGTTTGTTTGTCTCTGTCTAACGCCAGCCTGCAGCCCAGGTGTGTTAACCTGTGGAGGCAGTGTCGGGAACTGGAAAGCCCTTGTCGTTTTATTTGAGGTGCCTCCTTTTAATGTGGACCATTTTGCTATTAGACATGAATCTTCTTGTTTTAAAAATTCTAATTAAATTATGAAATTTTTATATAATATATAAAAAAAATATTTAAAAATAACACGGCGACATAGGGAGAGAAAATCGCCGCCGCTACTGGGTTCACCCTCTGACTGCACAACGTCGGATTTTTCATAGTTAATGGTGTAATGCATTTAAATTATGACGTTTCTGTATTTTTAGAAAAGCCCTGTGGAAATCCGGGTGAGGTGACAAATGGAAGATATTTAACTCCAGATGGAATTGAATTTGGTGCAATAATCACTGTTCAGTGTAATGAGGGGTGAGTGAAGTTGTGGTCACCTGCTTGACGTGTAAGCTTTTGTTCAAATTTACACAGAAAAATGCTCAAACATGGTTTTGTACAATCTCTCTGTTTGTAGATATATGTCCGTTGGACCTAAAACTAGAAGATGTCTGGCTGAAGGTTGGGATGGGGAGCCTCCAGTTTGTGAAAGTAATGAAATTTGTTCAATTTGTATTAATTTGAAATTGTAAAATAGTTTGATGCAAATTAACTTGTTCTTTTGTTTTTAGAGACGAAATGTTTACCGCCTTCTACAATAGCGAATGGGGTATATGATAGAGAGGACGAATTTTATGGTTATAATGAAGCAGTCACATACTCTTGTAATAGAGGTTACACTCTTATTGGAAGTTCATCAATAACCTGTTCTTCTGATGGTACATTTCAGCCTCCTCCTCCTCAGTGTTTATGTGAGTTACGCTGGAGAGCTTTGTTCTCAGTAAAGAATCTACATTTTCCAAAATACGTTTAATTTTAATATTTTTAGAAATCAATTTATTTTCCTTTTTTGCATTTTCAGTGGTAGCATGTGAAAAACCTGACATAAAAAATGCAGTTAGAGTTGGAGGAAAATCACCACCCTATGGCTATAAGAATTTTGTCGAATACGAGTGTAATAAAGGTTACGCTATGCAAGGAGTAGGACACTTGGTCTGCGAAGAAAATGGATGGAATCCACCTCCTCCTCAGTGCCTCCTCAGTAAGATTAATCATCAGTGTTTTATTATGTTGATGTTCTGACTTTACAATTAGACAGTTATTCTTTTTAAATTACAGTATGTCATTATAAGCATTTTATGAATAAGAGCATTAGGTTGATAAAGCATATACCTTACATTATTACTTAACATTCTTGTATAATATTCTTGTCATAACCAAATCTTTGTTGTGATGTTTGAAGAGGACTGTCAATATTAATGACAGTCAATATGCAGTCATATTCCGTCAACAACAGTTAACACATGTGATTAATCTAGAAATGTTAAAGCTTTAAGCTTTATCTTCCCATAATCACAGCGTGGTTACCCGGCTGTGTATGATAATAGCATGTTTAGCGCGGATAATACGATGACTGAGGAAACATAAGCAGTTTCTTACATAATATCCATATATCTGCACTGTTGGTGTTTTTTTTTTTTTTTTTCTTGGTAATAATGCAACGCATGGTCATTAAGGCGTCATTAAGGAGTCCTCTGGAAGCCTCGGTGAGTTGCCCAATGGAAAGTTTTTAACTCCAGAGGGAATCCTTTTTGGCGCAATAGCCTTCCGTTAACAACAGTTAACGCACGTGATTGATCAAGAAATGTTTAAGCATGTTAAAACATAACTTTTTTATGGCTTCCCATAATCACAGCGCAGTTAAACCTTGGATTGCGAGCATTATTTGTTCCGGACACATGCCTGGTTTTCAAAGCTACTACAGTAAAAGCACTAAAGGAATCACTCCTCTCTGACGGAGTGTCTGGTTATTGTCGTTGTCGTTAAACAGATTCATCTCCCACACTGCGACAGCTTTTGCAAATCTTATCAAATCCAAGTTGCTTTGCTATTTGTGGATTGACCACATCATCATGGTTAAAATAAACAGAAGAAAAAAGTTTTACCTTCATATTAAAAATACTTGCAGTAATTCACAAAAGTGAGTACACCCATTTCAAACAACCAGTTTATAATTTTATGTTCTCAAGGGATAATACTACGGAAATGAAAATTGGACATCCTTATGTGCAGTTTGTATAGAAGTACAGTACAGATTTACTGTCCTCTAACAATAACTCAACAGACTTTATTGTATAAATAACTGGCAACGAAAATGAGTCCACAAGTGAACATGTCAAAACTGTGTCCAAAGTGACAATATTTTGCGTTTGCACCATTGTTATCTACAGTAGCATGGCCTTAATCCTCCTGGCCATGGAATTTCCCAGAGCTGCACATGTTGTTGCTGGGATCCTTTTCCACTCCTACCCATACTGTTATACAAACTGCACATTGACTATTCTAAAATATATCCAAGTTTCATTTCTATAATATTGTCCTTGGAGAAGATACTAAATACTAAAATGTTTGCTGAAATTAGAGGGGTGTACTCACTTGTGTGAGCCGGTGTATATACCAGCTTTAGAGTAATCAACATACTGACATATGTTTTGTTAAGTCTATAACACTTATTATGGTACTGTACAACACTCATACAAGTTAGCTGCATAGCTTGTCAGTTTCCCACTTCATCTGTCGATTGTGCTGAGATTCAAAATGACGTAAGTCTGTCTAATTATCACTTAAGGTTTAATGCAGGTTAATATATTTTACATAAACTTGTGCATTTAACTTTTTAAACTTGTACAAATCTTATATGTCTGAGGTGGTATTTAGATCGTTGGCTACAAGCTCACTGCCTTTAGTGACCTGCTGCTTGTTTTTCTTGCCATGTTTTTTTTTTTTTTTTATTTTATACATCATGCCATTTTTATGAGTAGCATAAGTTGCAACTGACCTAATTGCCAAGCTTGCTGTTAGAAAAGGACAGAGCCCCTAAAGGGACTAAGGGAACATAAGATTTATTTTTTTAGACCTTGGTACAGTATATAGGCTTTTGGCCTTTTTTGGTGAAAACTTGCAAAAACTTAAAAACGAGATATCTTAAAAACTGTGCCATATCATAACTTCACACTTGAATGGCAACCACCAGTTATTAAAAAAAAAAAAAAAAAAAGTTATGCATAATTGGGGCGTTGCCAAGTTTAGTGACAACTGCATTGCAGGTGTCAACCTGCCAGTTGTCTGCTACGTATCTTTTAGCTAACCAGCTAACTAGAATCATTGAAGTTTTCTACTAGAAGAAATGTAGGAGTTGATACGAGATGGCATGTAGGGTATGAATGATGGAGTTCAAACAAATTCATTAGCATATAGATTGATGCTAGCCACCATAACATTTAACGAAGTTAAAGCTAAGCTCACTATCTTGTGGGTGGTAACTGAGTAAGGTGGGTGGAGTCCAAACCACAGCCAGGCTCCTTTCGTTTTACTCATTTGCCCAGTTACAATCAGGTTTAGGCAGTCAGCTGCTGCCATGTGGAAATTTCACACTACTGTAATTAAATATTGAATATTTATTCAAACAAAACCAGATACAAAAAATATATATTATTACTATTAGTATTAATATAATATATTAGTAGTATAGTATTATATACTATTGAAATGTGTATAACTTGTGAATAAATCATTTGATTAATTTACCAGATGTATGGGGAAATTATGACTACTTATTACAGGCCCAGGTTCGATTCCCAGCCAGTGCCCAAACCCCCCAGCCACTGGATGCAGTGCTGGTCCCAAGACCGGATAAAAGGGGGGGGTTGTGTCAGGAAGGGCATCTGGCGTAAAACCTGTGCCAGGTTGTTGTGCGGACTGGATATTCCGCTGTGGCGACCCCTTGCTGGGAGCAGCCGAAAGACCAACAACAATTATAACATTTCTTACAGATATATAGTATATATAGCCTATATAGTAGTTAGAATTTATTGATTAAATATATTTTTACATTTAATTAAAATATTACATTAAATACAAATTCTTATTGTGTCATCTTAATGTGATGTCATTCTCGATAATAATGATTAAAAATACATAAATCCCTTTTCAAATTCCTTTTTTTCCCCCCATGCTTCAGCAAGGCGCAATGACTTATGGTAAATTTTGCAAGTCTACTTACAGTGAAGTGATGAAGCATTGTTTACATTCCATTTGAACTGAGCAGTTTCGCTCCCTGTGGTTTGGAATTGTACTGCAATATGGTGCCTAAGACATTTGCACAGTACTGTATATACAGGCCATCCTAAAAATATAGGTCCTGAGAGTGGACTTATCATACAGAGCAACAATCATGCTTGGCAACTTAAGTTTCTACAAAATAACTCAAAATGATGATAAATAAGTAACAACTCCAACACACATCATTTTACAGTATATATGAGTATCATAATTATATATTTTATAAATAAATAAACAAATAAACAAATAATTAGCCCCAGTAGGAGCACAATTCACTTTCTGAGACTGATAGGAACACTCATCAGGAGAAGAGATGGCTGTTGATGGTCACCTGGCTGTCATAGTTCAGTTCCACATGCTCTATGACCACCCATAATGAGCGGCATATCTGACTTGTAAATCAAAAAGGTGAAGGTTTTTGTTAAATAAATATTGGCATGGTAAAAAAAAAAATATATATATATATATATATTTTTTTTAAGTTATATGTTGTTGTCTGAGTTTGTATTTGTCTAATATTAAGATGTGTTATGGAAAAAAAAACTTGGGGTGGTAACTTTTGAACATGACTGTAACTATATTGTTATTTTCTAAGGGAAAATTAACAAAAAACAATATTGATATTAACAATAATAACAATAATAATATTGAAGAGTTGCTGGTTTTACCATAAATAGTGTCCTGTGTTCATGACTCAACCTCCTTCCAGCACAGCTTATTACTGTTTGACTGTGTAGTATATTCCTTAGAGGAATAATTGTATGAGTAAAGATTCATATTCTGGTGTCAGTCAGAAGAGACTGGGTTCTCTTTTGTGGTTCTTGT
Organism: Clarias platycephalus; assembly: GCA_030068275.1. NCBI lineage: Eukaryota > Metazoa > Chordata > Actinopteri > Siluriformes > Clariidae > Clarias > Clarias platycephalus. The sequence goes on along the minus strand of JAQQZT010000015.1, from coordinate 20,228,830 downwards.
GTCTTGCTCATAACTAGTCTAAATATAGGTCAAGGTCAAGTCAAACCGTGTCCCCTACACATGTCTCCTAAGCATGAAACAGCATGTGAGGATAAACTTTCTTATGAATGAAGGAATAAATTACAGAAGACTTCAAGCACAGTATGGTGATGAGACTGATGAGGAATGGTGCAATGGCTGTACGTCCCAAATCCTGTACATCCCAGCCAAGGTGGCTCGGAGCTCACTATGGTCATTTTCATGAACATTCAGTGAGTGGAATTCCTGATCCATAAAAAATGATGAATAACCTTTCACCAACCTTCGACTTTTTGGGTACCAAGAGAGCTCCAATCGATTTTCATGTGTTTGGGCCATTAAAGGGTTCCTTTGAGGCTATGTGACAATGATGTGAAGCAGGCAGTCAGATCATAGCTCCAGCATACTGAGAAAACTGCCCAGGTGTTGCCTTTGCTATTAGAGAAAATGGCATCTCAAGCTTGTTCCTCCTCACAGTAGCAGCCCTGGTGAGATTCCTCTTCAGGACCAAATTCATACGATTTAATGATATCATAGTTCTAATAAATTCACTTTATCAACCAAATAAATAGGGCTCAGATACTATTTATACTCTCCAAATGTTTACATACACACACATAAATCCCTCTGATTTCTTACCTTTTTTTCAAGGAGACATTCAAAGGCTAAGAATCTTGATTAAGAGAGAATACAACATGATGTGTTGTGTAGTCACAATAATATTAAGGAATACCATAAATACCAATGATTACTCACATTAATGCGAGCATCTCTGCATAAAGGTGCATGCCTGGCTATCCGGTGATTAAATCTTCAACTATAGCACATACAGTACAAATTTTTGATAGTTCAATGCTTGCAAACAACAAAACCATTCATAGAGTTTCTTTTATGAATTATATGCAGTCCAATGCACAGCACGTTTTGGGTGTAAATTATAACAGATCATTTTAATTTAACCAGTCTAGCAATATCTTACTTCCATATTTATACTGTAAGTCTTCTTCATATTCTCACTTAAATCTGACATGGGTTATTTAAGGTAACCAGGGACTGAGTAGTCTAGGACAAAAAAATAGAGGGCTACATTGACTGATGTATCCCTGACCCCAATTACAAAACACTAACTGTTTATCAAAAACAATAATTGCACAGTCCACTTCTTCTCATAAAAAAAAATTGCTTAATGATTAACAAAAAGTTGTTGACAGACTAAAGTTCACTGCACTTATTGTACAGAGATTGTTGAAAGAAGACTGTTAGTTTTAGCTATAAATAACAGCCTCTTATCTTTTCAACAGGTTCAGCTGTTCAGTATCTAATCTGAAAGGTTAGATTGTTTTATTTGTTGATGGTACATTCATTCCTCTGGGGAAAAGTGGGTATTAGGTAGCTTAAAGTAGATCTTTGTTTCAAGCTTTTCTGGTGTCTCCAAGTTATGTTAGTAGCTCCCCTAAGGTTAGTGAACAGGCTGCCCCTGTTTACATAAATTAAGAGAATTTAATGTAAATTTAGAAGCTCATTAGCCAGCACTAGATCTTTAGGCACATAAAATAGAACCGGTTTTGATCGCCTGACGAGTGGCCTGTATGCTGGAATTAGCATAACAGAGATGTGGTCTGAGTAGCCAAGGTGGGGGCGGGGCTCTGCCCGATATGCGCC
>JAQQZT010000015.1:20204715-20224466 GCA_030068275.1 Clarias platycephalus | reverse complement strand
ATGTCTTTGGACTGTGGGAGGAAACCGGAGTACCTGGAGGAAACCCATCAAGCACGGGGTGAACATGCAAACTCCATGCAGACAGAGACGGAAATCAAACCTGGACCCAGGAGGTGCAAGGCGACAGCCAGATAACCACTATATCAGAACACAGTACCTTTATTTAAAAAAAACAAAATGCACACCATTTAAAAAGTATGTAGGATATTTGTATTATTTTCTATTATAATGTTAAATATATGTTTCTTTTAAGTGTAGTTTGGAATTTAACCCCAGAACCCAGAAGTTAACAGAACTGATTTGCTAAATCAGAATAAGTGAAAATACAAAGTAAATCTCAATTTTTTTCAGGACTGTCCATCACCTCCATGGTTTATTCAATTCAATTTTATTTGTATAGCGCTTTTAACAATTGACATTGTCACAAAGCAGCTTTACACAATCAAAAGAATTATTTAAGTTTGGAATATGAATGTGTATGAATCAAAATGGTCAGATAATCCCCGATGAGCAAGCCGTGGCCGTTTATTCTCCTCATCTGTCGCTACATAGTCCTGTAAGAATTCAAAACTACTCTCACTCCTGTTATTTACACTAACTGTCAGTCGCTAAATTTTGGTCACCAGCTCTGCCAGTCGTAGTTAGTTAGTGTTGGTGGAGCAAAACACCTGCTTACAGTATATAAAAAGATCATAATATGTTGATAATCAATTATGTTTGTGGAACTCTTGCATTAGGACAATATCAAACTAGAGGTCATGTTGTTGTGATAAATATCAGCACAGATGTTATATATCTTTGTGCCTACAGCCGCATCACAGCCGTGCTGATATTCAGCACAACAGCCTGACCTTGAGTGTGATGAACAATATTGCAATTGAACTATTGTCAATTACAAGTTCAAATTTGTTTGTTCTTACATATTGCGATTAAAAATATACACAATTGTACTGTATGTAAAAAAATAAAAAATAAAAATATGCATAAGAATGAGCGTTGAAATTCCAGTAACAACTGAGAAGGTTCTTCCGTATGAGTTCCTTCCCCATTTACAGAGTGATGTCAATCCAACATGGTTCCACACAGCATCAGAAACAAACAGAAGTAAATGTTTTACCTTTAAATTAGACATACTATATAAGCAAGCTTTAGATTGACATATTTGTGGATTGAATGATGTCATATGTTTCACATAATCCTCCAGGAAAGCTTTATCATAACCTATGATATACACTAGTTGTCATGCTAAGTTTAATACATTATAAATTCCCAAGACTGCTTAAGCCCTGCTGTATTCTGTTCAAATTCATTTTATTAAAGGTTGTGGAAAAAAACAGGTATTGAGCCAAATATGTTTTAGAATGTATTGTTGCAAGCATAAAATATTCAATGCTTCAAGTCTCCTTTTTAAATATTATTTTCATCATCAGATAGTACAAGATGTCTTGTTTTAATTTGATTATTCAGAAAGTAGGCATATGTTGTTGGTATGAGGTCCTTAATTTAGTTCAGGTTTTTTCACAGTTGACCAACTCTTCATCAAACTTTCCATAATATTTAACCAACAACAAACCACATATACTTCCTGCATCATTTCTTTCACATACTCGGGTCAAAAGAACACTAAACTTGACTGTCCTTTGTCCATGAAATGGTTCCCTTATGGCTTTATAAATTTGTAAATTTTTAATATATATCTTTCCCATTACTAAGCGCATATATTGCACCATTAAACGTGATTTAAGATACATAAAGTAAACTTTACTAAAACTGAACTCAACAAACCTTTTTCAGCTAATCCACATTCTAGCATTTTTTTTTCGGATTAGTCTCACTAACAAGTGGTTTTCTTTTAGTACCAATCCTGAGAGTTTTCACCACATTTTTGCGTATGGAAATGCTCTTACTTCGACTATAAAACATAGCTATGATTTCTACAGTACCTTTTTTTCCCCTAATGCAACTTCACCATGTGATTAAGTGATCTCCATTCATGCTTTTTTGCTGACCACACTTCTACCACAAAGTTGATGGTTCAGCGCTATCTTTCCAGGTTTTAATAATGTCTTCAAGCAATCTCCTTAGTTTTTGTCATCTATGCTTGATGCAGCCCAATAAAGTGCCTCTTTGGAAATGGCAACATTTATTTGGGCCAGGCAGTGTATTTGAGACACAGAAATCATATGGTATACAAGATATAAGTTTTTCCCCTTCCCACAACACTTTTTTTTCCCACATTTATGTCAAACAAGATAAAATTCATTGATAAATAAATGTATTTCATCATCAAAACAGTTCTTTTGTCCATGTTCATATAATGGTAGCACTTTAAGTTGCACAAATATACATATAACCTTTAATTTATTACTATGTGCTTTTTACATTATATATCCAGCAAATATGAAACAGAGATGATGACACAGGCCAGGCAGCGCCCTCTGGAGTTACAATAATATGAATTACAAAAAAAAAAAAAAACCCACAAAGATATGTTGTATTAATCAGAAAATCAAATTCATTTCTAGACGATAAATGTTCGTGTTTTTACAATTTAAATATTTACTAAAACTTGAAAATGGACACCATTTTAAGAGTAAAATAAAGTACTTTAAACATTTTAGGCAACAGTTCTATCCTCAGCTGCATTTAAACTACAATGAACATGTGATTAGAACAAATCAGGATTGTGAGAGGATTTTCGAGACCCTGAACAATGCCTAAAAGGGCTGCCTACATGGATCACATCCCTCCTCAACGCCACACAGAGACAAAAAGCGCTACCTTAAATCATCACATTTAAAATTCTGTTTCCTGTTAACTGTTGCAGTTTACAGCATTGATGGCTTCTTTAATCTGACTGTTCAGTGTTGATTAACTTTCTATAACAGCAGCATTGACAACAGTGTCAGCTGCAAGGAAGATCACGTTTGTATTAACGCACTTGTCATACATTCTCACTCACTCTTACTCTATATTAGCCTGTACAGCATCGCAGGAAGCATGAAGCTTATCACAGGGGGCTTGGGGAAGAAGTGGCGTACACCCAGGACTGGGTGCCATCCATCACAGTTGTCACACATTATAGGTTGTAGATTGTTTAATATCACTTCTATACTAAGCTACACAGGGACTTGCAAAATAAATGGTAAGGTATGTATTTTGCAGTTCTGGAAGGAGTCTCCAGTGTCAGTGTTAGGTATCAGAGGTCAACAATAAGCTATAAACTTTCTGATTAGGTAAAGTTTTCAGGATGGAGGACATTGCATTTGCCTTATTATCATTTTGCATAACTATAAACTGGTAAAACTATGAAGTATGAGGTGTTCTTTAATTAAATAAAAATTATGTCCTTTATTAGCAATTAAGTATTTTGGGCAGCACCTCAACGCAAATGCAATCCTAGCATTTAATTGTCATATTCACTTAGCTGTAACTTGGGGATGTTGGGTAAAAAGGTAAGTTTTAGGGAAGAATTAGCACTATAGAACAGTATAGATATTAATGCCCAAACCACAGGCTTTTGCTTTTGGTATTAAAGAGATACTTCAGTAGCATGTACAAAAAAAGTAATTAATAAACAAGGTCTGTTCAAGAGCACTTATGTAGTACATTTGGCACATGACATTTTTGTAAGTACTACATCTGTATGAAATAAATATTTGCAATGTATGAGACATTCAATGTCAGCATGGCAATCTAACATTATTAAGAACACAGCTGAATTTAAAACAAACAAACAAACAAACAAACAAACAAACAAAAAAAACAGTCTACTAGAAGAGCAAAAAATACTTAATGAGAAGTACTGTGGCGTCAGGGAACATTACATCAGAAGGGAAATTGCACCTATGTGAAACAAATGCTGAAAGAAAAGTGTAAGAAAAACAATAATCTGATTCTGTACCCGAAACAGCACAAGGCTGGAGTGCTGACAACAGGACAATAAACACCTTGCATAGTGAGCGAGCGAGCTCTACAACTTCTGGAATGAGTTTCAAATCAGGGTAAAAATGAAACCAAAAAAAGGCATACTTTGGCTTTGAATTACTCGGTCTGAGGCACTGAAATGCTCGGGCCTTTAGGATCGTCAAAGCGGTCCATGGTGCGCAGCTGCATAATCATGTGCAGGCCGTAGGTCAGGATCAAAACCATGAGCAGAGACGTGAGCAGCCCCATCCAGATTCCCGGGGTGAAGAAGCTGGCACAGTCGCTGGCGTACGAGAAATTTCCAGTCACGTTGAAGCCCTGGATCTGGTTTTAAAACGACATTTAAGAAAGGATCTTAGCTCTGAACACTGCTTTGAGAACCAAGGGATTAAAATAGCTCAGGGCGTGCAGGATGGTAGGAATTAATTATACACAGTAATCAATTCATGTATCGCCACACTGACTGCAAAGAAACATTGCTGTTCCTCTGTGACACTACAGGTGGCGCACGTTTCACAATTTTACACAGCAAATTAATTATTTGCAAAGTTTGTATTGAATTGTAAGAAAATTTTTAAACAAAAATTTATAGAAAATGAGGATATTTACAAAATCACAATGCAAATTGAATCGTTACCTAGGGATTGTGATAATATTGTATTGGATTATCCCTGATGATTCCCATCCTTTTTTTTCTGCATGCACCTTGATTACAATATGTAGCTATAATTGGCACATCTCAAGAGCTTATGTGTCATGTAAGACATACTGAACAGTGCTGCTGTGGAGTGCCAAAATACCTGGAAGTCAGTGAAGACAACTTTCCACGGATTGTTCGGGTCACGTGGCACCAGTAGGGGGCTATTAAAACTGTTCACGTTCTGGCAGTGGAAGGAATACTCAGCAGGAGAATAAATTCCACGGCTGGCGTTGAAGATGGCCGTCTTGCCGTCATAGATCAGCTGCACCTCCTGCATGACCGTCCAGTTACGAGCCGACACCGGGAAGAAGATCTTGTTCATCAAGAAGCTGGAAGTTAAAGTATTTCGCTATTATATACATGTTTTATTTGCCTCACAAAAACTGCTTAACAAATTTTGCAGGAAAGTACACCAGGGGAGGATTTGAATACTCACACAAGCTGGAGATTTGTGACATGCAGGAAATCTGGGAGATTGTTGTAATTCAGGACAAGCCTGGAACAAAAAATATAATCACAATCTAAATGTTTTGCTAAAAGAGTTAATTTTACGTTAATTACGATTACATTCACTTCTAGATAAAATGCTCACTTGGAAAAGGTTTCGTTACAGGAAGAACCACTCAGGGAGACCGAGTCATTGAAAGTAAAAGAGCCCAAGTCGAAAAAAGACACCCCGTTATTGCTGATGTTTAGTTGATCGGCCCAGAGCAGAATACAAGGCTTTCCTTCGGGACTGTTAAAAGTCACTGGAGGTTTCACTGTTGGTCCTGTTGGAGTCTGCAGCAGCGATCGGCCTGCTGAATCCCAAGCCATGGACGTGTCCTCAGTCACCTACAGACAAAGCAAGACAGCGTGAATCTAAAAAACATGGAAGAAACTTGTGCTAGTGAGTAAAATGGGTATGATATAACTCCCGTAGTAAGGGTTTGAGAGTGTGGTTACTCAAACTAACAGGACCACGAGTTACTGCAAAGTGGACCTCATTTCAATCACTTTTATTGCACTGGTATTAATGAAGTCATAATAAAGTTAAAACAATAGTATTGTTATACTGTAGATTTGTATTTCTCTCATCCTAAAGATGAGAAGCCCCGTGTTCATCCCAGGACTCTAGGGATATTATCAACATTCTTCCAACACACTTAGTACAGTTTGACTTTACAGAACGCACTTTAGAAGTGTTTCTGGTTGAGTAATGATTCATAATCTGGTGTCACTCAAGAGGATGGGTTCCCTTTTGAGGTTCCTCTGTCTTCCTCATCACCAAGCTAAATTTAGACTTCTGTAAAGATGCTTTGTCGCACTGGGCCTCATTTATTAAGGTGGATTCATGAGTAAATCGTTTAAACTGATTTACAATTCTGTGTCAAGTCTTTGCAGAGCCTATGCCATAGGCTATGCACGTGGTCTATGGCGTTGTGAGCATTTAGACTTGTGGGCAGGTGTGTCTCACTCTGCAGTTACTCTGTCAAAACCACTAGGTGGCTAATAGATGTTGAACAACAGTTACTTTTACTGAAATTACTGCAAAGCAGAAAAGAGTGGAGACCTCAGAGGAGAGAGCCAGTACAACTTTCAACTCAACGGAGAGATGGAAGCGTAGAAGGACAAGATGGAAATGTAATGCTTCCAGGTGGACCAATCACAGTTGTTGTGGTCTGCATGTAGTTACATTTCTGGGGAGGTTCACATAAGTATTTGCTGTAGGCTGAACCGCAGGGTATGGGCCCAGGTGAGACCTACTGTACGGCACAGACTTGATACAGAAGCATAAATCAAGTGTTTACACAAGAAATTCAGAATTCGTGAGAATCCCATCAACTAGCTACATAATTTGCATGGACTATGGTTGGTCTTTCTGCTTCTCCTGGCAAGGGGTTGCCACAGTGGTCCATCCAGTCTGCACATACTGTACAAGCTTGGCACAGGTTTTACGCCGGATATCCTTCCTGACGCAACCCTCCCATTTTATCTGGGCTTGGGCACAGCATCTAGTGGATTACTTCACTTTAATATCCAGATTTTTTAAATAAATTTTTTATTCCTCGATTTTCTCTTTAATTTAGGTGTAGCTAATTCCTAGCCCACCATTTCCTTTCAACTGACCTATGTTAACAAACAGGGAGGATGAAGTGTTCATGTACAATTACGGAGCAGCATAACACCCTCTGAGAAAGTGCAATCCACACCTTTCGCATTCGGCTGTGAGATGATTTATTAGTGTCCGTGTGACTGATGTGAGATACATCATCATTTGATCTGTACATAATCGAGTGAATAATGTCCTCCATAACTTATTTGCATTACATTTACCATGAGGATCAGTATTTTCTAATCTTTTGCAAATTCAGGGAAACCTTTTTAGTTCAGTATGGTTTACTTAACTAAAAGACAAATAAGGCCCAATGTCTTTTTTGATCTTCAAAGCACTCTACAATTAAAACTGAATGGCTAATTAGTGTTCCACCATGCAAAACTGTGAATAATAATGCTTGCAGTTGAATTTGAATTATTGTTTTGTAATGCTTGTGATTTGCGTGGTGCTGCCGCCTTACGTGAGACGGGCTCAGGCCGGTGTAAACAGCAGTGTAAGGCACGCTCTGAGCTTTCAGTGTTGTCAGGACATCCCCAATTGTCTCATCTACCAACAGAGTGCAATGAGTAAATACAAACAATGCACACATGTATACATACAAACTAAATAATGGACACATCGACTCACCATTCTTTCTAAGAATCTCTTTTGTTTGGGATCTGTCAGACAAAAAAAAAAAAAAAATCTATACATAAAGTATACTATATATAAGCTGCCTTTGTTTTTATAGATGGAAAAATAGTCTGTATTGTACCTCAAGAGTAGTTAAGTTGGGTTAAGTAAGGTTAGTTAAGTTGGGAGGAAATTTTATAACAGGGCAAATCGCAACTGATTACAAATGCTCTTACCCAGTGGGGTATGGGAGCCTGATGACGAGTAAAGAAGGCTGTGCTGTGTTCAGCTGGAGCTGGCCGAGTTCTGACGGAGCAATGGTGAGCGCAGGAAGTCCAAGCTCCTGTTGGAAGATTTCCTCAACAGAGACAGATGCAGTCCAGGCCAGAGCTGGCAGCACAAACGGAGTGGACGCCTGCAATGCAGACTGAAGTACAAACAACAATAAACAGAAGAAAAGAAAATCTCTGAGCCTCTTAAACCATTGTGCATGTAGTTACTCAGCCAAGTCCAAAATAATCTTTTATTTTATTTTATCATGGATTTCTTTTCATAATTTAAATGCCTCTTAGGGATGGAATGCACACATTATAACACTGTAAAAATGCAACTTCATGTTTCATGTCTGATTTTAATTGTTTGATTAACACCTGTATAACAATGCATTAACAATATAAGTATAATTAATTTTCAATTATCCTGTTTGGCTGTACTCCTAATGCAAATACAGGAAAAAACTCCAAAATTTTCATTGACCGCCTTTGGCACTGATTACGGTCCACAGTGTGGTGGTGAGATCAAGTGTGGAAATGATTCCTCATGCTCCATGAACAACACTTTCATGATTTGAATCCTGAAATATGCCAGTTCCATCAGCAAAGAAAAACTGCATAGATGTGGTCACAATGATGGTCACTGAGTGCATCCTGGTCATCAGCTAAATTTTTCTTTTTTGCCACGTAACATTACTGAGCCTAGACCTGACAATGCGTCCACAGGCTTGTTCAGTGGACACTATGCATGATGGGTGCGTTGCTTCATGCATTTCCTTTCTTACCATTATCACTCATCACTCTGGTATAGAATCAATTCAAACTCATCAAATCAAATGACCTTTCTCCATCGCTCTGAGGTCCAATCTTTATGCTCCCAAGCAAACTGAAGACTAGACTCTGATTAGTCTCACTGAAAAGTAGTTTTCTTATGGCAGCACAGCTGTTTAGTCCAAATCCTGTGAGTTCCAATAGCATTGTTTGCGTGTGAAAATGCTCCTACTTTCACTATTAAACACAGCTATGGTTTTTACTCTTGATTTTTAACTATAAAATTTAGTTAAAAAAATTAACTATAACACTTTAAGTGTTAAGTGATTTCCATTCATGATTTTATTTCTGCCCACATTTTTTCATAAAGTTGACAATTCAGCACTGTCCTCCCGGGTTTTGATAACGAGTTGAAGGGTTCTTAACCCAGTTCCAGTCATTTCAAATCTCTTTTGTTGTTTTCTTTGCTTGATGCAGCCCAATTATTTAACCCTTCTGAAATTAAGATTTTTTTTTTTTGGCTAAGCAGTGTATAAATAATCATTTTGAAAGAAAACAATTCCTTCAAAATGCATTCAGAAACAATATGAGATAATGGTTTGTTTAAATACTTTAATGACACATTTAAGCATTCAGCCTCACCTCCAAGTTTGGGAACACACTTTCGCCCTTGTTGCCGTACACACCACCATATGCTGTGAAATCATCGATGCTCAACTGCACAGAGGAAGAAACGTTTAAAGTGTTAATAAAACTCGAAGGCTCTGCAAGTTTATCAGCTCTTTCAATGTCGCATCCTTTTCCTAAAATCATTTAAACAGTGTACAAATCGTTCAGTTTAACAGATTCTGACGGCAAATTGTAGACACTTGCAGGGGTGCCTTCTAAAATGATTTTTAAAAAATCCTTTATTTAGAGATTGTACATGCTTTTTGTGAATTAGCTCTTACTATAGAAACAACAGCATGTTAGAACAAACACATTTCCAATATAAATATAGAAACTGAATAAACTCCTTGTGACCAATCAGACCTGAGAATTCAACCTTTTTTTAATTCTTCCATTGTTATGTAATACTCTCAGTCGTTACAGTCCAGTTCCTCTAGCAAAAAGTGTGTCAATTCTGGTGTTTCCTATGGAAACTCCAAGAGGAAGTGAGACCGTGTCTCAGCATCACACTAGGCTGAATGGACTCAGACTGAGCTGAGTCAGGATCACGATTCTCACCTTGTCCTGTAAAAACAGCAGCAGGTTGTGTGGCGAAGTTGTCAAGATTGATTTTAGATAGGATGCCAACTTCGCACCTGAGACAATCTCACCGGCTGTTGGTACATCCAGGGGTGGCAAGGTGTACCTACATAAACAAGCAGCATTTAGACAAAACACCTGCCAATACTATATTATTTTTATTACATACTTACCTAATAATAATCAATATGACAACATGTTAGCATTATTGCAATTAAGTGTCTGCATTTTTCTCAAAACTCTGCAAGCGCATCAGTCTCAAACCCACTCAGAACACACATTTATACCAGTCTCAAAACACAGCGCAGATTTGTCCTGAAAATTGTGCTCATTGTCAAGTTGATTTTTAGAGACTTTGGAGGCATCTGAGGCGGTAAAACGTCACCGTTTCTTTATAATCCTACAAGTGTAATGCTCTAAACAATACACACTTGTCCATCCCATGTGACTGGAGTGAATTGTTTGCAAAATATAACTATTAGAGCAGATTACATAATAAAGATAAGTGCTGCTCAACTAAAATGCACCATTTTTGTTTAATTTAATTTATTTTAAACTCTTATATTGTAAGTTACTGTACTTTCAAATTCAAATTTCAGATTTTTCATCAACACATACACAGTCATACACAGTATATGAAGTGAAATATACCTAGGTATCATTCTCATTTTACATCAGGTGATCGATCATTGGGCAGTGATCACCCATCTCTAGGCAGCATCCTGTCTTTTTGTGCAAAGTCTGTGTGTGGTGTCAATTAACAACACGCACATTCAGATAATAAATTTAATCAGACTGGAAATATTTAAATGACATCATAATAGCATTTCAGGACACTATGACTCTGCACACCAATTCTGGGTAATGAAATGGTGCATCTCTACCTGATCTGTGTAATATTGTCCTTTAATTTACAAGTACTTTACTAAGGGGAGTGACATTACCATGATATAATTTTAATGTAGTTTAAGGACTATGGTTTGTCATTTTATAGCTTAGTAAGCATTATTTACTGCAGGGGGGAAAAAATAAAATAATTACATATACATATACACACAATGCTGTGAAAAAGTATTTGCCCCTTCTTGAATTTAAATTTTTTTGTCACACTTAATTGACACTTAATAAAAAGTTCATTAAAAATGCATTTTTTGAAAAAGAAAATTCTATCAATGACAAAAAATAACTAATAACTAAGCTATTTATTATCAAGTGATTAAACATAGATGATTTAAAGAGGTAGCATTAAGATAAAGAAGAACTTTATCAGATATATAAAGCTTTAAAATTTTGCATTAACACAGTCCAAGACACACCAATAGAATGACACTAATAAATAAAAATCTTAATACCATGGCTGATTAAAACATTACAGATAATAGTCGAGTCATGTTTAAGACACTGTGGCTGCTAATGCTGGTAGCCAAGTTACCACACTAGCCTCGGATTTAAAACTGGTTCAAATAAGATTAACTTAACAATATTAAACACAAAAACCTACCCATCACTGCTCCACATGATTAAAGGCACTTGTCCCCTGCAGATACATAATAAAGAAAACACTAATAAAACTCCAAACTTCGCCATTGTAGAGGTACATCCAGTCCAACTACTAACTTCCGCCTTCCTCACAACAAGTCACGTGAACGCTTCAACATAACACCGGGGCTTGATCTCAAATCGCTGTGGCAGCTTGTGCACTATCTAGTACAGAGAAGCCATTGTGTCAGGGCCTCTGTAGTGCGCCTATGGAGAGGGTCGGGTTCTGTTTGGGATTCGCAGCGACTGTCACATGAGCGTCTGCTGAGGCGAGATATTCATGAAGTGAGCTGTGTGTGTGTGTGTGTGTGTGAGAGAGAGAAGCTTAGTGGAGATCCACCCACAATAAAGACCAAAGTGTATTGAGAAATTGTGTTATTTGGGTTATATATAAAGTATTAATAAGGATAAATTCAGATACAGTATATGGCCAAAAGTTTGGGGACATCCCATTCCAGAACCTTTCCTTTTCCACTTTTCTGTGAATGCTACTGTACTTAATGTTGAAGCACAGGGGTGATTATTTGCCCATTCAAAGAAGAAAAATAAGCATTTATTTGAAGTTTATACACAACACTACAGTACAGTACAACATTTCAACGTGACTTTCTTTTGCATATTCCATCTTCTTAAGGAAAGTCATGATATGGATGCCCCCCCCCCCNNNNAGAAGAGAGTTAAGGCTTTTTGCCTAGGGTCCAAACAGTGGCTGTCTGGTGATGCTGGAGCTTGAACCAATGGCCCTTAATCAGTGAGCAAGCATTGCCTTAGATTTAGTCACAAAAGCAATGATGGGTGTGAGAATTGATGTCTCACAAGAAAGCCTGATTTCATTATTTCATTCATCCTAGTCCTTCTTTCCTTTCCTTTTCCATTCTTCTGTTGTACCACAGTACAACATTTCAACGTGATTTTCTTTTGTATATTCCAGTTTCATATGAAAAAGTCATGATATGACCCCCGCCCCGTAAAAATCCGAGAAAGACATACCATCATATACACTACCATGACAATGTCAAGTCTGAATCACTCATGTATTGAGAACAGTCTCAAAAAATTCAAATAATAACTGGAAACTGGGTAACTGAGAAAATAGTAAGTAATTGCATGTGTAAGCAAATGCACTACATTACAGAAAGCAACCATATCGTGTAGGTTGCCATGAAGTTCACTCATTCATTCATCTTCTAAAATGATTATCCTGTACAGACTTTGGGCATGAAGCAATGCATCGGAGGGCACACACACACACACACACACACACACACACACTACGGGCAATTTGGGAACATCAAGTATCAGCATGTCTTTGGACTGTTGGAGGAAACCAGAGAACCTGGAGGAAATCAAACCCTCAACCCTGGAGGCACGAGGCCACAGTTCTAACAACTACACCAATGTGCTGTCTCCACAATATTAAATGGTTGTAAAATAGGTAATTTTATTATCCATCAGAAGGCCCGGGTCCAATTCCCACCTGATACAGATATAGTATGTGGACAAAAGAATCCCCCGCCTCCCCGCATGTCACCTGAGGGGCTCTGTATAAAACAAATGGTTATATCCAAAAGAAAATCAACATTTTAAAGATAAGCAACAGGTTTGTTTGTTGTAATCTGCACACCCACAGCTGAGCCATCAGCCACTCTCCCCTAGCAGAAGCAGCTATTCCAGCAGGGCTGCAGGCGGAAGGATACACTTCTTTACCGCTTTATTATCATGAGTATCCCTGATGCACCCTGCCCAACTGTGGGTTAACACTAAATAAATAACTCGAGACTATCATCACGATGTATTACATTCCCTTTTGCAATACAGATACACGTTTGAATAAATAATCCTTATTAAGTGAGTTATTTATTTATTAATGTCGCGCGATGATGGAGAAGAAACACCCCGCGCACTATATCATGACGCGGAAGTGTCAGACACGCAGGAGGAGCGATGCTGTAGTCAGGGCCATCTTCCCTGGTGCTCTCCTCCTCCTCCTCCGTGCGCGCGCCGTACAGTGAGACAGAAATCCACCTTAACACGCAAGCCGACTGCATTAAAGCATCAAGAATTAAGGAATCTAGTGTATTGTGCTTTATTTTGACACCTTCATTTGTAAATCGGAGGGATTTTAGCGTCGCTGTAATACAACATGGATGAGGAATATGATGTGATCGTCCTGGGCACTGGCCTCACAGTGAGTATCTTAAATTATATGTATAAATATATAGAGAAATACTTTATAATGTATACAGTGCAAGAATGTGTTTATAAATAATTGTTTTGCTATTTCATTTTTCTTTATTTTTACTTGTAAATCGATGCTGCGCGATAATCAATAAGGGCCTGTTGGTGCTGACGCATCCTCAGCACCGGCGTTATTTCATTCCACACCGATATTCGGACAAACCCCGCCTCCTGCACGGTCATTGGATAGTAATTCTAGGTTCCTGCGCTCCCGTTAACCTCATATCAGCAGACTGTTTGAAGGTGGTGGTGATTAGCCAATCGCAAGGCGCGGGGCGGGACTTGCGAAATGCGGATGGGAGAAGAAATGCAAGCTTTTGCATCATTGTAGGCGGTGATAAGGCGTGACTTGATATGTGCTTATATTTATTTGTATGTAATTATATTGATCGAGTGTGATTTATTCTTGTTTTTGTGCATCTGTTAACATTGTTTGATGTGTTGATAAAATAAATCTGTCCTGAAGGCATCAGGTGTCATGATTGTGCGTCAAAAACATGTAATTGTTGCTCCTATTTAACTTAATTACTTAATTTCGCGCATTTCGATAATCTGTCCGTTAAAGCATTATTTCACTCCTGAGCTAGTGTACTCCTCTCATGTAGGGAGGAAGGAGGCATTTAGGATTCAGCCATGATGCACGTTTCCTCCCAGAATTAAACAAAAATCATGAATATGTTGCAGATGTACAGCAGCATGACTGTTATAGTCAGCTGCATTAGTGATTATTATAGAGATGCAATGCATGGAGACAGAATTAAGTTTATTGTTTGGCTGAGCTCGGTGTGTGTGTGTGTGATATGAAGATGTACTGGGTGGAGCTGCATCCCAGAATGCAATGCACGAATTAGAATGAAGGATTTATTTATTTATTTAATCATAATCTTGGTAAGATTTAATGCATTACATTCAAACAAGGAACAAAAATTGCAATTAAAATATATTACTATGGGGTAAAATAAGAATTTTATCTATAGCATTGTTTTTGTGAATTCATTTACTATTATTATTATTATTATTATTATTATTAATATAACAAAATATTGTTTTTTTTTTTAAATAATAATCTGGTTACTTCGGTTTTCCCTGTCGTCCAAGGACATGCAATGTAGACAGATTGTTGTTTCCATATTGACTCTAGTGTGTGTGTGAATTGTTGTATGAGTGTGTCTGATGACTAAAGACCTATCTGCTTCTTAGCTATTTGGGGTAGATCAGTGGTTAAGATGTTGGACTACTAATCAGAAGGTTGCAGATTCAAACTACCATAGACAAACTGCCACTGTTGGGCCTTTCAGCTGGACCCTTAACCCTCAACTGCTGAGATGTATGAGATTAAAATGTAAGTCACCCTGAATAATAAGGGCGTCTGCCAAATGGAATGGATTGGCACCCCATCCCCTGCCTTGTGCCCTAAGTTTCCTCTGATAGACTCCAGGCCGCCAGCGAACATACAGGACAATCTGGAAAAAATGAATTCATGGATGATGATAATGGTGATAATGATGATAATAATAATATCATAACTACTTGTTTTCTGTAGGAATGCATTCTTTCTGGCATCATGTCAGTCAACGGAAAGAAAGTCTTGCACATGGACCGGAACCCATATTATGGAGGTGAAAGTTCCTCCATCACCCCTCTGGAGGAGGTGAGGACACACGTTCGCCATCTGCTCCGCCTACTTAATGTTCTGTCGAAAGTTTTTTTGTTTGTTTGTTTAATCACACATAATCACATATCTACAAGGTCAAAAAACCTTCAACCTTTCTGATTGATGGACCATTTATTTACCTATTTATCGAATTATTTAATCCCTCACAGCTTTATAAGCGTTTTGAGCTTCTAGACGGCCCTCCAGAGTCAATGGGCCGGGGAAGAGACTGGAACGTCGACCTCATCCCGAAATTTCTCATGGCCAATGGTAATGAAACATCCATATTTAGCTGTAGAACTAACTAAAAGGGCATACATGCATTTTATAATGCATTTCATACATCAACATATTATACTGTATATCCCAGTGTGAACGAGTTGGATGCGATGATGCCTGCTGCAGTTTAGGACGCATGTTGATTTCAGTGTGCTTATACACAAAATCTCTTATTGTTTCTATAGTAACAGCATGCACTGGGATCTGTATGGTGGAAGCTCACGTAATTAAAACTTATTGTTGATACAGTTGAGGAGTCTTCTATCTCAGTGCTTTGTAAGAGAAAGGTTTGCACTTGTATATAATTATGTAGTAATTTGGGTATCTGGGTATTTTTAGTCTTATTATGCTCAAGAGAAAAATGACAACAAGTCTTGCTTTTTTTTGTGGATGTTCCACCACTTTAATTATTTAAAATTTTTTATTGTTATAAACCTTTGTCTTATTACTCTGGTATAAACAGAAAATTATCATTGGAAAATCGACTTCAGGATAGTAACAGTATCTCAGCTTCATGTTGGTTAACATCGCGACGCGCGGTTATTGATCATTTTCCTGTACTAGCATCCCTGTTAGTTTTATTTCTTACGTATTTTATAGTCTGTCTTCGAATTGTTCACACTACATTTGGTCAATTAGTGCTTAAACACGTCTGTTATCTACAGGGCAGCTGGTTAAGATGCTCTTGTACACCGAGGTGACCAGATACTTGGACTTCAAAGTGGTGGAAGGAAGCTTTGTATATAAAGGAGGAAAGATCTACAAAGTCCCCTCGACAGAGACCGAAGCCCTGGGCTCCAGTAGGTTTCCTTTAAATCTCACCTCATGTAGAGACTCCAGATTAAACCCCGGCACCAATGCCTGAATGTTCTGTCATCCCCTTTCTCCAGATCTAATGGGAATGTTTGAGAAGAGACGTTTCCGGAAGTTCCTGGTCTTCGTGGCCAACTTCGATGAGAACGACCCGAAGACTTTCGAGGGCGTCGATCCCAAGCAGACCACGATGGGAGAGGTGTACAAGAAGTTTGACTTGGGCCAGGATGTTATCGATTTTACCGGACACGCCTTGGCCCTCTACAGAACAGACGAGTATGAACGAGTTTTAGCACGTTATTAATACTGTGGTTCTTGTATAGACATTTTGGTTAGTAGTTTATTTGGGAATTAAACTCATTTTGACTTGGTCTTGGTCAAAGTGAATGAAGCTTCTACTGTACAACCAAACCATACTCAACTATAAGCTCTATTACTGCGCACAACAATCATTCTAGATCTTGAAAGTCTTTGGGATTTTCTCCTCCACAGTTACCTTGAGCAGCCATGCCTGGAGACTATTAATCGCATCAAGCTGTACAGCGAATCGTTGGCCCGCTACGGGAAGAGCCCTTACCTGTACCCTCTGTACGGCCTGGGGGAACTGCCTCAGGGCTTCGCCAGGTGAGCAAACCACAGCTCTGGCACCTTAACTGAGTGTTTCATATGTTTAGTGATTTTCCACCACACACACACACACACACACACACACACACACACACACAAAATACATGAGGAAGTAAACTCATAAAGAGGAACTAGACTCATAAGGGAACCTCGGCTTTAAAACACGAGATATTGAGGATATAAATAATTACTTTTCTACAAGTCGAATTAAATGTTAGAAAGATGTTAATTTTGAGATCTATGATGAGCCTTTATGGTTACATCACTTCTAAAGGATTTGTTTCATTATTTCATTGCATAACCACTTGGGTTGTTCAGTACTTCAGTTATGGCACGTGAGCCTGTGTCTGACCATCGTTCTGTGTTTGTGTTAACAGGCTAAGTGCTATTTATGGAGGAACCTACATGCTTAACAAGCCAGTGGACGAGATCGTCATGGAAGGCAGCCACGTGATCGGAGTGAAATCTGAAGGAGAGGTGAACGCAACCGCTAAGTGCAGTATTGAGTTTGGCGTTTACTGACATGAACGTATTTATTGAGCTGAGATAAATGAGTATATAAATCGATTCTAAACCTATGGATTACAGCACCAACAGAAACGATGGCGATTACCAGCTGATAGTAGAACGCTGCTCCAGAGTCTCCAGAGGTGCCAATATTTATGATTTAGTCATGGCATCTACCGTAAAAGACAACCTACTAAAGCAGTACAATTTTCATCATTTTAAGCTCAAGCCGCAGTCATACAAAACTACATTAAAATTTACAAAAGGTGTTCAAGTCAAACCGGGACTTTTAATTACACAGAATAACACAATTCTGAGGTTAAAAACTCGCTATAGAAATCCCCTGCTACACTAATGTACTTATCCAAGTGTTTTACTAGTGCTTGAATACCATCGAGGTAGAAATCTTTTTCCTCAGTACACCGTACATGCTTCACGTCTGAAACACTGGCCTCCCAGGAACTCCTTTCATTGACCAAACATGAGGAGATGGCTTGGCGCGAGGTCAGGACTGTACAGTGGATGTGGCAGTAACTCCCAGCCGGGATCCTTTAATGTGCAAGTGGTACTGGGGAATGATTGTGTGTACAGTTGCAACAGATTCCTCAACAAATTAATCATAGATTTTCAAGAACGACTGCAGCGGGCTCTCAGCCACCTCGGCCAGGACGGTCATACTTATGGTTCAGATGTTTTCCTGCGATTAAGAGTCTCATCACCGTACAGTGCTTGAAGTCGTCTGTAAATGTCACCCGGCTCCACTCAGGAGAAATTTTAGCACGAGTCCCGGTTTGACTTGAACAAAACAAGTCACAGCAACTTTTGTCTCTTCTGTTCTTATCAGATTGCACGATGCAAGCAGCTGATCTGTGACCCCAGTTACATCCCGGACCGCGTGCGCAAAGCAGGCCAGGTGATCCGGGTCATCTGCGTCCTCAGCCATCCCATAAAGAACACTAACGATGCCAACTCGTGTCAGATCATCATCCCGCAGAACCAAGTTAACCGCAAGTCAGGTCAGTGCTGAACACAATACTTGCATCTCCGGCTACATTTAAAAAAAAAAATGTTGTCATGTATAATTAAACATAATGCAGTGTATGCATATGTAATATCATGAAAAATAATGTTGGCCGTTGTCATGTGATATTTTAGCACACATTATAGCTCAGTGCTGTTGTATTTGATCATGTTCAGTTCAAATCATGGGTTTATATTAAAGCTTGTTTCTATAGTAACAGCTTATTTATTTAAAGGCACTTGTCTGAATTAAACAACTTGTATAGCAATGACAAGCATCTCCTCATTGATGTGGCGGCGATTTGTATAACATTTGCATAAGGAGTCGCCAGTGTCTGCAGTTTGTAACCATCATTATGTTTTCGACTAAGGGAACGCCTTCACCCAGGATTGCTGTATAACTATAATATAGAATAAAGACAAGCTATATCGGCATCGCACCTTCTGCACAGAGCTACAACTTAAATTGTCTACAAATACACCTGAAGTTCTTGTATAGTAATTACACATTGACCCCATTAGAGGGCGTGCTTGCATCATCTCAAACTGGTGACAGTTCAAATAAATTGAGAGGACTGTTTGCATAGAGACTAAACAGCTTCACTTGATCAGAGTGTATTTATGTACTGTGACATAAAGCCCCGTTATTGTTTTCTGCACAGATATCTACGTGTGTATGATCTCTTATGCCCATAACGTGGCAGCCCAGGGCAAGTACATCGCCATTGTGAGCACCACTGTGGAGACCGCCGAGCCCGAAGCTGAAATTGAACCTGCTCTCGAGCTGCTGGAGCCCATTGACCAAAAGTATGTTTTCTGCACACTCAATGTAACGTCCTGTATATGTCTGGGATATTCACCATTACACTAAAACATCTTAAACTAACTCATAGAAGGTTAGAAGTCTTACAAAGAGTTAAGAAAAGTAATCAGATCTTCACCTTCATGCTTCAAAAACATTAAATCTAAGTTTAATATTTGTGGTTAACAGTAATAATTAAGGAGCAGTAGTGGTTCAGATGGTTTGGGGTCAGGGGGGTCAAGCCCCTGGCTCGCCACTGTTCGCCTCCTTGAGCAAAGCCCTTAACCATCTTAAACACCAAATGCTCAAATGTATACCCGGCCCACTGATATACAGTATCAGTCCCAAGCCCAGAGGAATTGGAAGGGTAACAGGAAGGGTATCCGGTGAGAAACTTGTGCCAGATCTTGCAGATCAAACAATCCAATTTCGCAAGCCCTAGAATAAAGGGACCAAGCCCCAAGCAAAAAAAAAAAAAAAAAAGCTTTACTTAGTTTAGAAATATAACCAATTGCAAATGTATTAGCTGAAAATGTTTGTTTTGCACCATATTTCTCCGGAGCTCACATATATACAGTTGTGGTCAAAAGTTTACATACACTTGTAAAGAACATAATATCATGGCTCTCTTGAGTTCCCCGTTA
>JAQQZT010000015.1:20192777-20204615 GCA_030068275.1 Clarias platycephalus | reverse complement strand
ACGGGGAACTCAAGAGAGCCATGATATTATGTTCTTTACAAGTGTATGTAAACTTTTGACCACAACTGTATATATATTGTTGTCCTGTTGAATAAATTGGAATATTCATAAAATCTTGATAAAGACTTGTGAAACAAAACCGAATTGACACCTACTGTAGGTATCATGATAACGTTGTATCAGGAGGTCCTGCTTATTTTAAAAAGTACATTTTTGCAGTCAGTTTGGGGAGGCATAATCATTACTGTGCTTTATCATTGTGTCTTTATCCTGTAGGTTTGTGGCAATCAGTGACCTGTACGAACCGACAGATGACGGCTCAGACAGCCAGGTGAGCGCTCGGGTTTTGATATTTTCGATCCCTGTGTGAGAAAATTCGAAGCGTAGCAGATCCATAAGGCGTTCTGATGTCTTGCAGATTTTCGCCTCGCGGTCTTACGATGCCACCACTCACTTCGAGACGACCTGCAACGACATCAAGGACATCTACAAGCGCATGACCGGCAGCGACTTCGACTTCGAGAACATGAAGCGCAAACAGAACGACGTCTTCGGGGAGGAAGAGCAGTGAGGGAGAGGGAGGCGAGATGGAGGGGAGGAGAAGGCAGTAGATGAGGACAGCTGCGAGCGGGACAGATTGAAATGATTGGGCTTGAGATGATCAGTAGATGATTGTATGCTGGTTTTCAGTTAAGCAGGATTGTAGCGATCGGCAACCAGTTCAGCTGTCCTATACGTTTATTTCCTTCGACTCGCCTTGCTCCTTGCTTCCTCTTCGCTCTCGGCTCCTTTTTTTGTTTTGTTTTTCCTTTCCCAAATTATGTACATTTTAGCACAGAGGCACAACGCTCTTACGCTCTCACACTTCCCTCGGCTCGTCCTTCACAAAGCAGTCTTACGTTGTTTTTTTTTCTTCTTCTTCTGTGAACATGGTACGCATAATTTCCGGGCTTTGCTGAAGAGAAACATATCCGAGTCTTATTTATTTGGTGGTAGTTCTGGTTTTATGAATGATGCCTTTCACAGCAGCCCGCGTGTCTTTACGAACTCCATTAACCCTTCGGAACAAGAAAATTCTGTGAAATCGCTGTAAACACACAAAAATCTAGTAGTTTTAGTTCCTGAACCGTTTAAAAAGAGGATTTCTTAATCTGAAAGTCTTTCAAATGTCATAACAAAAAGGAGGCCGATCTGAACCAGGGAAGGTTTGCCTTTAATATACACATTAGCAGCACGCATGCATGCATCTTTCATTCGCCTCCTTTCCGAACAACTTCGCTTTGAACCTGAAGCCTCTACGAACACGCTCGGCTTGGATGAGGATGGGTACGTGGACACATATGCAGTTAGGATTTGGAGTTCAAAAGCCATTATTACCGTGACGTTTCCGTTGCCCGCGTAGAAGCCGTGTTCCGGATCTACAGCAGCAGCAGTTTGTATAGGATTCATAGCGATGTGAATCTTACCTTTAATAAATATCGTGTCCCCTCGTGGTTTGACACTTGTATATCTTCTAGGTGAGGTGTTCTGGTTTGTTAAACTAGGCTGGACCCTGGTCTAAGAACTTGGAGTTGTGTGTTCTCTTCTTCCTTCGTGTTGGTTTCGATAGAACTTGTGCTGGAGTGATTATTTTTTCCCCCCCCATCATGCTTCCTCAGCCAGAGCAATGATTTATACCTACTTTAAAATGAAACATGATGTAAAGTCTTAACATCGATTTGACGTTAGGATTATTTTTAAATTACACAAGGATTCTGGCTTTCATCATACTCTTCCTTGTGTGATTTATAAATGATGAAACTCCACAAATGGTTCATTCCAATGTTTTATTCTCAAAAAGTGCTCTTTGTGTTATTTTCTCTCTTTCTCTCTTTATTTTTTTCATTACTGCAAACGGTTCCGTTGAACATCTCATCTCACAATGATGCTGTTTAAATACTATGCTACTATAAGCACACACACATACACTTTTTTCCTCCATGTGTCTTATTAACTGACCAAAAAAATAATGATGATAATAACATTAACACTGGAAACTGGATCAAATAGCATTAATCTTGCCAGTGAGCGTAGCTCTTATTGAAATGATCTACTGTCTTTTTATTTTTTGTTGTTGAACTCTAGTAGCTGTTTAAATATTATTTTGCACTTTATTTATTTCCCTTTACGTGTCTCATGGAACTAAACACTTAACACTGGAATATGAACGTGAAACAGTTGACGACTAAGATGTGACTTCATCACAAGTGTTTGAGCAGTCTTGTGCAATGAATGAAACAACAACAAAAAAAAAAAACAACAACACGAATTTAAATGTGAATAAATTGCTGAAAATGTGAATGTCTTGAATGGGTTTCTTTCAGGAAGTGAAACTGGGCTCGGGTACCACATTTCCAAAAATACACATTTAATTGGGTATTTTGTACACATACTGTATAGGTTTCTACAAATTAACTATAACTGTTACATTAATTTAAAAAATCTTGTTTTAAAACATAATCTATATCCTTTTTATGAATTCCAGAAATACATTTCTTAGTAATTTTGGTATAAGTATTTGTTGGTAAATTTCACCTACGACTGTAGCTTCACATCAAACCTTTCCATACTGTACACCCCCATGATAACTGCACTGTTGCACTAGTAGTGTCCTTTATTATTGTATAACCCTGCTTTTAATCAGTAGCTTAAAATGTAACCACAGAGCATTTAAAGGTCATCCACCACATAGCTTTGGTAAGGCCGCTCCAGAAGCCGCTCCACTTCCACCTTGGGCACGACCCAGCACTGGGTCCAGTGGCGCTTACGTAGGTTGTCCTTTAAAGTCTTATCCTGTAAGCTGACTGGAATTTGTTCGTCCCCTTTCTTGAGTAATCCCAAGGCCAGTGTGCTGTTGTTGCTGATCTGACCGTGGTGGAACACGGCACCGTGTCGGTCTGATATCCTGACCACCTCTATGGCGCTGTGCTGGAACTGGCCTGAAAAAGGAAAGAGGAAGTTCTAAGGTTCATATCTTATCTTAATGATGTAACTCTCCCTCTATATAAAGGTAAAACTCAACATAGTCTCCATCACAAGTGATGCATTTGCGCCATTGTCACACCCAACTCTCAAATCCTCTTTGTCGCAGTTGATGTGCCAATGTGTGGTTTGTCTTCAGTACTGGTTTCCCCTTATTTAATCTTCATCCATCTGTGCACATTGCACCTGTCAGTGATGTCATCTCAATGAATGTGTAGCGCAGTTGGAGATCATCAACTGCGACAAAGGGGATTTTCAAAGAAGATTTGAGAGTTGGGTTCAACGATGGCGCAAATGCATCACTTGTGATAGAAACTATGTTTAGTAATATGTTATGTTCCTTTACATACAGCGTGTTTTATCCTTGCCAAGATTGCAGTGAAGCCAAAGTCTATGCAAGGGAAACACTTTTATAGCTTCATTCATTAAACATATTTCCTATAGGCTTGTTTTTGTGGCGGTAAACCAGAGAACCCATATTACAGGATCAAACCAAGGGCCAAAGATGTAATGGATTTATGAGAACACCAAGACAAACTTTTGGTAATGTTCCAATGCTCATATATATGCTTTGTGTCACTTGAAAGTCTGTTCAGTGGATAACAATGGATAAGAATAATAAGAATAAGAATATTTTGTGCTACGTACCGAGTAGACCTTGCGTTAATGAAGACAAGCCCTGGCCGTCAGCTATATAGAATCCTAGATGCTCCATCTGGAAATAGGTGGGGTGACTATATCGATGGATCAGGACCAGAAGCACAATGCCTTTTCCAAGCTCAATCCAACAGCTCTGGTGTCCATCAAGCACAATCTTCAAGCCTGGGAGTGTTACAGATCCCTTTTGACGGGTAAGCAGAGTTTCAAGCCCTTCTCCTTTCACTACCACTGTGTCTTTGGTGAAGATGATCCTGATGTCACTTTTTGAAATTCTGATGGTTATCCTGTTGAAGAAGGTGCGAGTGCGGTCCTCGATCCCAATCTTAGGAGGCGCCAGCATTAAATGGCCGTTCACTGTAATGCCTGCAGGGTGGGTTTAAAAGACACTTAGAATTAATGAAAGATAGGATTGTTTTACCGCAATTACATTACGGGCAAGTTAATGTGAAAGTATAACATTTTAAAAATAGTGTGGTACAAATATATATCAATATAGATATTGATAATATGAATGGATAATATAAAGATAATTAGCCGATGAAAGTAATAGCCAATGCAACATCCATTTTTATATAGTGAACAAAACAGAACAAAAGCAGCAATTTCCAAAATGCTAGTGTTTAAGTATAAGCAATAAATCTTTCAGCCATTTTTAAACTGTTGTCAGAGTTGCTGCTATGTAAAATTAACACTGTTATATGTACCTCTGATTGGGTCCTCCAGAAGACGCAACACATCGTTTTCCTCTCCATCGACAGTAAAACACAGATTTTCATGAATCTTTGGGAGCATAACAACAAAATGGGGGTCTCCATCCACTTTGAAAAGGTATATAAAAGGGAATTAGTGACTTAAAAAAAAATAAGTATATAGATCTCAAAACTCAAAAATGCACAAATTCATCCAATTACAGTACTGTGCAAAATCTTGACCCCCCCATTATTTTATATTCAATTAGATTAAATAGTGTATATTCAAATAAATACTCAGAGAACGGTGTACTCTGATGTATGCCTATAAAATCCATTTTATTCAAACTACATTAACATATATGCATATTGTAAAAAATATATATAGAAACTGATATTTTCAATCAAATGCAATATATTCTGAAGTATATTGTTGAATATAAAATTACATACATTAAGATATATGTTGGAATATATTTTAATATATTCCTCAAAATATGAAAAGCGACAATTCCTTATGTATTTTTCAATATATTGTATCATTTTGAATATGAATATCTTTTTTCCTTGTAAGTATCAGTTAGTGTAGCAATGAGGAATATTAACATTATAAAAGATTTTCAATTTACCAGTAGATCAGAACAGTAAATCATTTCATATATTGACAGTTATTATATAGAGAAATATATTTTCTTTGCGTAAGGCCTGTTTCAACCACTCAGCATTCAGCATCACCAGTATATTAATCACTGGCCTGATCATCTGCACCTGTTTTCTACTGGTTCATGCCTTAAGTTAGATGTTTTCTATGCTTCAATGATTCATAGGTCACTGTGTGGCTTAACAAACAACAACAACAAAAATCCTTGTGCATTCATCTGAAACTGGTCAGGTACAGGGACTGAAAATGTGAACCAACAACAACCTTCAGGAAGCCTGAAGAACTGTTCCTCAAGACTACATGAAAAAATTCAGGAATGTCTTTCTCTTTGGAAACAAAATGTGAAGAAATGATTCGAGGCTCAAGAGTTTGCACATTACTGTACAGTATATCTGCTACAAATGTTTTATCCACATGGCGGGAAAAGAAGAAAAATGTACCCGAGGAAGAGAAAATTCCCACAGAACTTATGATGTCTGTGTCGTCTGGTGAAGCTGGAAGAAGAAAAGAGAGAAAAGAGAAACTGAAATGAAATTCAATTCATC
Organism: Clarias platycephalus; assembly: GCA_030068275.1. Lineage (NCBI taxonomy): Eukaryota > Metazoa > Chordata > Actinopteri > Siluriformes > Clariidae > Clarias > Clarias platycephalus. Next base: position 20,199,039 of record JAQQZT010000015.1, on the reverse strand, counting down.
CTGTAAAAATTACATGAAGATGTCTAGGAAAAGAATTAAAGTATACTGTATAGGACAGTATATATTAAATAATTCTTGTTATAAATGACTGAAAAGTATTATATTGCTTGAGGAGGTCATCATGTCCATACAGCGTGCTTTCTGACTTACAAGAATCGTAATGGACGATGTAGTCAGTGTCGTATTCAAATGAGACGTCATACTCTACAAAATGGATGAATTCAGCATTTGTTAAATCTCTTCAGTGTGAAAAAGGCATGTATATAAAAAATTGCATGTATCAATAAATGTACATACCTTTGATATCATCAGCATCTGTGCAAGTGATAAAAAAAAAAGAATGAATAGGTTTTTAAAATGCTTTATGCACATTTTATCAACAAAATTAAATCAAGTTACTGGTAAACCTACATTTCATTGTCAACCACAATCATTCATTCAATTACCAATATTCAAGTCATTTTAACATACATTCCAGATTTATTACATGTCTCAATAAAAAAAAGTCTACTGAGACATGTAATTATCTAAATGATACTTTATCTATGTAGGATTGCAGTATCATGTGTAAAGATAAATCCCCAGCTAGAAGTCTCTGATGATGCATATCATACACGTAAAAGTGTTTGCTTTACCTTTTGTCAGGATGGCTGTAGAAACATCTAATAGACAGAGAAGGAAATGTTTATGAGCGTCCAATAAAAAAGAAATCATAACACAAGAGTGTCTTGTGAACATTTTGATGCCAAAATATATCTTTACTCAAACTGATTTCTTCATAGAAATCAAAGCTGCACACTTTCAAACAATATATTGCAGCCCTTGGATTTCCTTGTTCCATTGCATTTCATTGATTGAATTTTATTTGTATAGCACTTTACATGGTAGACACTGCAGAATTACTGTATCTTTCAAATCTGTCAGACATAGATATACAGCCTTTGAGTATGTACTAAATGCTAGCCAATACACAATGGACATTTAATCAACCTGGGACTTTTGATTGTGCAGAATAAAGGAACATAGTTATAAGCCTTTATTTCCTCTATATAATCTCCTGCGACACTAATCCACTTATGCAGCCTTTCACTAGTGCTTGGATACCATCAAGGTAGAAAGTTTCCTCAGTATGCTGGAGCCAGAGCATGTTAGTGGAGCAAGAGCGAGCGGGTTTTGGACAGAGATCAAACATGTGGAAATGGCTTGGAGCGAGGTCAGGGTTGTGGCAATAACTTTGTGAGTGGTGTTTGTGAATGACTGTGTGTACAGTTCCCACAGACAGATGCATCTCTTTCACAAGTTGATGACAACTTATCTGTCGATTTTCAAGGCCCAGACGTTCCACTCGTTGAATGTTCATGAGAACGACTGCAGTGGGCTCCAAGCCACCTCAGCTGGGTTCATCATTCAAGGACATTCTTTAAAATTCAAATGGTTCACTGCATCTTAGAGTCTCATTAATGGACTGTGCAAAAATCTGTTTTACAGCTTCATTCAAGAAACTTTATCACAAGCCCTAGTTTGACTTGAATGGTCCTCATAAGCTGCAGTGTGATGGAAATTTGTCAGCGCTCTATGTGCAGTTGTGCACACTTGCTCAACATTTACTCAATAGTTTTCTCAACAGAGCCGACTGCCGACTGTGCCTGAAGTTTGTTATTGCTGTAATGAAAAATGGGACCTGCGACAAACAGTAATGAAGGCCTACTGGGGCAAGTATCATGCTGCCTCATGGTTGCCAAGGCAACTGATTTGCCAGTGTCACAATATTTTAAACAAGGTTGGACTAGTTTTTAATTATTTATCTTTTTTATAGAAAGTTACTGGAATTAATTCCCCCCAAAAAGTAAAGTATCTACAGAATCATATCTTTTACAAACTATATGCCAAAGATTAACCAGAGGGAAATAGAGATAGTAGTTCCCATGCATCAAAAATGTCAGCGCACCACAGTGACCTTGATTCAGATGCAATGGCTGAGAAAAAGTAGAAAATAGGCTACTTTAGAAAACTTTCCCCACTGCATACGTTTTTGTGGTCTATTTAGTGGACCATCTTTTTTATGATCTATTTTGCAACCCCAAGTTCAGTAGCTCAATAAACTATGTAGATATCTGGTTATTTGGACTTCAGTAAAATGCTTGTCTTTACAGACTACTGTTTTTGCTTCATGACAGCTACCAAACATTTAGTACGCCACTTAAAACAGAAGTGTATAATACTTGAATTTACCTAAAACACCAGTAGCTTCCCACAGACTTGGTGCATCTGTCATCCCTGGCATAGGGGCAAATGAGGCAGCCAGAAGAGTAGAGATGCTTATTTCCTGATCAGGATCTTTGAATGAGGCATTTGGAGACGGGACATCCTGAAAATCTGGCTGCAATGCAGGAACATCAGGTGTGGCAAAATGGTCAGTATCTGATAAGAATGTGGGTTTTTCCATAGGCAAGACTTGATGATTTCCTGAGCTGGGTGGTGTTGTGGTTTTAGCCACACTCGGCATTGAAACTGAACTGAGTGGAAGGAAAGTGGAAGCATCAGTTCTCGTTGTGCTGATAGGAACAGTGGGAGCTTTGCTCAAGAGATTGGCAGACGTGGCCTTGGATGCATTTAGTGGTGAAGTTGTGGTGCTCTTAGGCAATGAGACTGCCACATTTAGGTCTGGAGGAGTATTTACTGGATGTCTAGGAGGAGGCTGGTCTGGCCGAAATGGTTTGGTGAGAGATGTTTTACTGGGTTTTAAAGGTTTGCTTGACTTTTTTATTAAGGCTTCGGTGGTAGAAGTAATTTTTGAGGTACTTGACGTTTGTGCAGGTGTGGTTGTCACAATTGGTGTAGTGGTAGTGACAGGCTTGGGTGTAGTCGTTGTTGTAGAAACAGTGGTTGGATTTGGCTCTTCAATATCTGGTTTAACCACGACCAAAGAGGTAACTGGAGTGACAAAATTATATTTCAGTGAAAGGTTGGTGGCTTTCTCTCCTAGCAAGCGTTGTATGAGTGGATCTGAGCTGTTAAGTTTAGCCATCAAAAGTTCCTTGATAGTGTAATAGGCCCAAAGGCGATGGACAAAGTTGCCGATTCTATGCAGTTCCGTGGTGCAACCCAATGATGCCAAAGTCTCATTTACTTCAAGCTTGGGCAGTAAAAACTTATTCTCTACCTTCACTTTCTTCTTTGAGCCATTCGCTGTCAATGAAACTTTCAGATCCTGAATGTCCGTCTTAATCTTTCCGGTGACTACCAGCTCAGAGCCTTGGAAATAGTTGGGGAAAAGGGCGCCGGTGACTTCATAAGCTTGGTCGTCAAGGTAGGAAAGCTGGATATCTGACAGTAGAGGACTTGCTACTTCATCATAGAAACCCTTTAATTGGAGTGCAGCATCAGCATCCTCATACACCTGAAGGAAATAGAAGAACAATCTATTACATTTCGCTGGCCAGTTGCTAATTATTTGATTTTAATCTTAATGACTCTTGAAGTACCTCTTCTTCATCATATTTAAACATTTTAAGTACTTAAACTATGTCCTGTGTATTATGGAAAACAAGAATTTATGGCTGCATACCATCCGTGCTATCCCACGGTTCTCCAAAGTCAGCCGTTTCAGTAGAGGAAAATCTGCGTCGTCTCCAAATGCCAGGGCAAACAGAGAGACTGAACCCAGTGCAATATGGGCATTATGCAGAATGGCTTCTTGTGCAGTCACTCCAATTGTAGCCTCTCCGTCAGTCAGAAAGATGATCATGGGAACTCGTCGTGATGACGACAAATGGCTATCAGGAGATGAGGAGTTGATCAGCTGTGCTGCTGAGAGAAGAGCTGCATTGATGTTTGTCCCTGGAAAGGAAGAAATGCAGGGAGAAAAAAAATGGTCTATACATTTAAGACAAATACTGTATATGACATTATGGACATTTGTAGGGACCCTGATAGACACGTACAACCATCTGCAGCAATTTTTTTGACAAATTCCCGTGCATCGCGTATGTTCTGCTTTGTGGCGAGCACAGTGCGTCCTTTCTTCCAGATCTGAACTTTATCAGAAAATGTAATGAGATTGAAGTAGTCGCCCTCACGTAGGTCACCCAGTATTGTAGATATTGCTGCCTTAGTCTTGGCATAGTAAAAGATGTAAGATACCTAGTTAGTGGCCAGGAATTTTATGCTGAATTTAATCACATTTTCATAATTGAAAAGATGACACCTTTATGACACCTGTTTGATCTTTGTCCCGATCATGGAACCACTGATATCAATGACGAAGATGATATCTTTAGAAACTACCGGCAGGTCCCGAGGGGAAAAGTAATGAACAAAGAAGCCATTGTGCACCTGAAAAAGAAGAAGCAAAGGTACCAAATGTGAAAACTGTTTATTGGCATATTAGGAAGAGTTGCTCTGTGTATGATAGTGTTATAACCTGAATGTCTCCCATGAGATCTTTTTGCTCTACATCATACTGGAGGACAAAGTCGGCATTGATGCCTTTGGGGGAGATGGTCCTCTGCTGCTGCAGGCTGGGGTTGTAATGAATGTGAGCACAGTGTAAGTTCTGGTGCACGTGAGTGGAGGGGGGTGCTTCAGCCATTGCTGCAACCATGAACACAGTTTATGAGCATTAGCATAGTAATATCGTTAAGTCTATTTACCTGCCTCAATAAAAGCTAAGATTCAGGAAATGAAAAAGCCTAACAGGCTCCTTGGCTCAGCTAGACTCATACAGGGAGGTATATCTTCTAACAAACTTGAAGCACAGTTTTTAAGTTATTAAAAAAGCACATCACACAATAAAAGTGCAGTGGCGTAGCCTGGAGTTTCAAACCAAGTCATTTGTGATTATGGATTTGTCTTTAACTTGTACCTTGGTCAGTGCTGGTAAAGAGACGACTGGTCCTGAGTGGTAACACTTTAAGGAAGCTGATTCCAGTCCTCTCCGCTATACTAACATCCACAGAGAGATTCTGCACGGGTTGGCCAGGTCTGAGGCCCAACGCCAGCTCATAGCGCCCCAGCCGTCGTGTCAACAGCTCCTCATACATCAGAGAAAAGTGCATTTGGACACCAGGAGGTACACTGACAGCCACCCGAAACCTTTCAATCTCCCGCTCCCTATAAACCAAAAGCACAGAGTACTAAAACAGTAAGGCGTGTACAGTACATCTTAGCAAATCTATGGCACTACTAACACAGTCTCATTCAAGAATAATGCTTATATATCATATCGTAATTGAAGCTAATATGAAATGCATACTGCTCAGCAAAAAGAGTCAATAAGAAAACATTTATGGATTGTGCGTATGCGTTGAACCAGGAGTGTCAAACTCATTGTAGGTATTACACAATACACTCCGTCCCGTTTTTAAGTGGGCTCAATTAAAAAAAAAAAAAAAAGGATTTTTAGCTACAACTACTACTCTACTACTACTATTATTATTATTATTATTATTATTATTATTAAACCGTTGAAAGGTGCTCTGACTTTATGGACTCCAACTGTTCTGGGGGTTCAGGGGTAGCTCAGTGGTTAATACCCCTATCTCACTTGTGCGGTTTGATTCACGGTGAGATGCGGTGTCGGGCACCGTGAGTTGCCGAGATTGCCCAAGTTCAGCAAAGTTCGCCAAAGTCCGCAAACTTCCGCGAGGCCCGCCAAAAAAATTCAACATTTAAATTTTTCTCGCGGAAAGATGGAAACGTACTCACAATGCCAAAAACTCGCGATGAATCATAATGAACCATATTTACGGCCACCGCGTGAAACCGCATAGGTGAGATAGGGGTATAAGGCTTTGGACTACAGTTACCACTGTTGGGCCCATGAGCAAGGCCCTCAACTGCTCATATGTATAATGAGATAAAAATCTAAGTCATTCTGGATAAGGGCATCTGCCAAATACCTAAATGTACTGTGTTTTGTGGCTTTGTCAGTTTAGGACTTTTATGTTGAAACTTGTCTTGGACTTCAGTTCCCAGCATACACTGCACCACAGCTAGCATCCTTAAACTTATTCACCTGTACTCCTTTAAGTTTCATTAGCTTGCCTATTTAAACTTGTTTGTCTGTTGGTTCTGGACTTGCATTCTGTCATGAAACGATTCACAGACATGGCATGTAAGTGCAGATGTTAAAAATTTACCAATAAACAGAGGTGGAAAGAGTAATAAAATTTTGTACTTAAGTTAAAGTACTGTTACTTTAGTGAACTTTTACTGAAGTACAAGTAAAGTTACCCTTATAAAAATCTACTCAAGTAAAAGT
>JAQQZT010000015.1:20172435-20192677 GCA_030068275.1 Clarias platycephalus | reverse complement strand
AAAGTAAAATTACAGATTTTAAAAACTACTTTAAAAAGTAGAAGTACACAAAAAATCTACTCAATTACAGTAATGCGGGTAAATGTAATTCATTACTTTCAACCTCTGCCAATAAAAATAAACTGAATATGAACAAACAAGGTAGTAATAAATAATTCAATAATTCACAAACAAGAGCAAAACACAAAGAAAACAGACAGGGTTATGAACAGAACAGATGCAAAACAATGGCCAACTGACATCGGAACTATAAATAGGCAAGCTAACCAAACTTAACAAGATATAGATGAATACAATTAAGACAATATGGCTGTGGTGCAGTGTATGCTGGGAACTGAAGTCCTGGACAAGTTTCATCATAAAAGTCCCGAACACACAAAATCCCCCAAAACTCAAAACACTGAAGTAATCCATGAGCTCAAAGTTTTATCCCAGACATTATGTTGAAGGTATTTACAAATGCATTGTTGCTTGCATAAGTATTCACCCCCTTTGTGTGAACCCCCTAAATTAGATTTGCATATTCATATCATTAGTACATTTTTTCAGTAGGTGAGATGCTCCTGCATTGATTCCTCTATTTCAGTCGCTAGAGACTATTTTGTAAAAAAAAAATTTATTCGGTTAAAGTCCACAGACTGAATTAATTTCAGAGCGCTCAATTAATTCATTTGATGAACCAGATAAAACATTTTTTTCATGCGTTTATGACCATGGGCTGTATGTTTGACACCCCTGATTTCCCCTTTAAGAAAAATTTGAAAATAGAAATACGGCCTATAGCATTTTCAAGTGAATGTCTGCTCACTCAGTCAATGCCAAAAGAAATATGGCGTAATCCCAGCAGATGAGGTATCAAATACACTTTTGGACTGACTTGGTGGCAACAAGTCCTGTCGTTTTCCCCTGCTTCTTGGCATCATCATAGATCTTCCTGGCAGCAGCTCTCTCCTTCACTTCGGCCACATGGACTTTACCGTTAGACGTGCTAAGGTGTCATTCACAAAAAAGAGAAAAAGGTAAAAAAAAAAAAAAAAAAGGTAAAGTTAAAACTAAAACAAATAGTCACGTCAAAACCTTGAGATATTCTGGTGAAATAAAAGAATGTTTGCATTTAATGTGTTTTGCATTTGCAGTTCATTTATTAACATGAATCCTTAGTAACTGCCTGGTGATCTAAATAAGACTATAATTTAGTTTTTATTTTATTTATCAGTTAGAATATGTTGCTTGGTGGTTAGCACTGTTGTTTCATGATTAGGGGTTCGAACCTTGTCTCCGGTCCCATGTGTATGGAGTTTGCATGTTCTCTGTACAGTGTGTATGGAGTTTGCATGTTTCCTCTGGGTCCTCTGGTTTAATCCATCAGTCCAAAGACATGTGGTGTAACTTTATTGGTGAAAAATGCTTTTCTTGTTAAGAGAAGTTATGCAGCTGAGATTGAGGAAATATGAAAACCATGTTGGTACTGTTGGCTACAGTACCTCTTTTTTTTCCTTTTTTTTTTAAATAATCGTCTGGTTTTGGTCAAGTTCATTAAAATTTTAAATCCAGACACATTGGTACAGATACAGATATTTAGAGAACTAAACTTACACAGGTAAAGATAGTGGCATCATGTTACACATCTACCTTATGTCATGTCATGTCATGTCATGTCATGTCATGTTAATGTTATGTTGTATCTCCATTCCCCTATAGTCTTTTCTCTCCTGCTTACTCCAGCTTAACACACTCCAAATTGATCTGCATCCAAATTAAGCTGGTGCAAAGATCCTAAATATAAATCTGACCCTTTTTACCTAAACATCTTTAAATAAAGAATTATCAAACCCGCCAAAATAAACAGGCAGCATTGAAACAGGCCTTGTCTAAGACAGAGCAATACTGAAAGGGGAGTTTAATGGCCAGTGGAAAACATGCAACAGTACTGTATGTCTGCTGTGTGAGCCAGCGAGAGATCTGGAATAGCTGTTTATGGCAGAGTAAGATACTGAACACAAAGGTCTCAGTTATAACACGCATAACGTCACTTTTCCAAAGACAAGTATCAGCATTTGTATGTATACTTTTTTGTTTGTGAAGCTTTATGTGCAAATACGGGCGTGCTTGATTCATACGAGAAGTGTTCAACCACTGGAACTGTTTCTGGGAACTGTATACATGTGTAGGTGTATTGTACTTGCATGTGTAATGAATGTGTTTGTGTACACGTAACGATATGTGAGGGTGTATTCCTTGGCTGCGTGCCTTAGTAAACACCAGTGAGCAAGAAGAGGAGGAGACACATTGCTAGCTCATGGCATTTTCTCTGTTAGCTCTCTGACTTCTTGCTACAAAGCCCACTATTCATCTATCCTAAAGGTTCCCGATTAGTAAACCACTTCCACCCCCAAATTCAGCTCCTGGCTGCGCAAGTTGCCAGCCTGCCATTTTCTTATTTGCGGGCATCTTGTTTACCCTGAGGAATCTTTTTAAAGGAAAAGTGGTTTTCAAACCTCTTAGTCATATACAAACGTGTTTTCTTTCCTTCAGCGGTGCTTAGGGAGAACTTCTCTGATGTTTTATTTCGGGATTAGATTGCTTACTGGTTTAAGAGTCGTTTTTAAACTTTTCATTTCTCTAAGCGAATCTTGTGCTGTCTACAAAAATGAAGAATGAGTCAGAAATATTTAATCACTTAATTTAGCTTTCTATGTACTTTATGAACCATTTAAAGCCTTATGTAGTAAAACCACAGTGCTGTTGATTTCTCAAATTAAATATTATTTATATTAAATTATATTTTATCATTTAATAGGATACCAATCCATCACATGGCACACACAACACACTCAGGCACTACGGGAGCACCAATGAGACTATATGCACGTCTTTGGACTGTAGGAAACCCTCAAAGAACATCCAAACTTCATGAATCGAACCCTCAACCCTGGAGGTGGTAACTACTATGCCGCCCATACTGTAGGTAGGCCCTTTCCTTAACTTTTACTTTCTAGGTCAGTATTTTGTTGTTCAACAATTAATTTTAAAATGTGCACCGAATACAAGAACAAGAGAAACCAATAGTAGCAAACTCACATGGTAAAGTTGGAGATGAATGCTGATGGAGGCAAGTCGACCTCAAACGCTGCCTCTTTGATGAAATGGAGCTGGTTCCACACTGTACTCTCTACTGTGGTGAGAGCGTAGCGGGAGATGACGGTGCATCGCACATGGTAATCTGTGATTTTTAGCTAGAGCATTATAGATATCAAAAGTTAAAGGAAATTATATTGGAACTGTGCACCACAATAAGTCACCAGCACACAATTGAAGACATATATACATGTTATGTACATAATAAGAACTGTATTTTTATTCTATTCTCGTTCTTTATATTTTGAAGCAGGTCTTCGGTCATATTTGATCATTATCTGATGTTATCTAGCAATAGGATATGAAGGTTGCAATCTGAAAATACATTTTGAACACAAGTGATTTTTTTTAATAGAGCAAGATGTATTCACTTAAATGGAATTTAAAGGCGCCCAGTCCTTACAGTGCATTTATAAAAGCATTTATATAAGTAAATGAGTTGTCCCTGCAAGTTGGGTTAATCTAAATTGCTGTGGTTGTTCATCTGCAATCTCAGTCAAATGGGTACTTCAAGGAAAGTAGGCAGTTGTTGGACATATTTGGTGGAAAAACATACTCAAGTATTACGTAAATCTGACTTGCTAGACTGTTTTTATGCATAGGAAAAAAAATGTAAGCCTTCATGAACATAATTGAAATTCTTAAGAAATGTTCTAAGGAAAGACATAACTTTTTTACACCCCTAATTTTCCATGGTGTACCAATCATAGACCGGTCTTGAGCCACCCATCATTTCTTCATATTTTGCTTCCAAAGAGCCAAATGTTCCTTCTATTAAGAAAGGAATTCCTTAAGGGCTCTTATTTTTAGCAAGTTGGCTCAGATTTTTTAGTCCAGTCCCTGTATCTGAGCAATATCAGAGAAATAAATAAATAATTCAAGTATTAAAAAAACATCTAACTTAAGGCATGAACCAGTGATAAACAGATGATGACAGATGATCATGCCGGTGATTAGTATACTGGTGATGATGAATGCTGAAACGGTTGGCAGACGAGAGGGGAAATGAGGCTGCTGCTCAGGTTGTTACATGAACCAACTGTGTTTAAATTGTTTCTTTAGACACTTTGCAACCTGTTGCGGTAAAATATTTTTTTTTCCCCACTTATTTTTCATTTTAATCTGCATAATTTAATCTAATATTAAGAAATGAGGGACTTTTGTACATTTTCATTTCTAGTTTAATGTAATGTACAATGAATAAATGAAGCGTACCTCAAGATTTAGTACTGTACATTTTAATAAATGTGCTAGATCACCTGTATCCCTGTGATTACAGGGAATTTGAGAGTGATGACTGTGGAAACTTTATAGCTAGTAGTGAAAGGGAAAGTATAAGAAGTTTACTAGAAAGAAGGTGAATCAATAGGTGTGACCTTTCTCCTGAACTTCTTTTGAAACTCTATTTATGGCAGATACATGAGTAACAAGTGAGAAGGGAAAAATTAAACATGCACCTCATTTGTGGTTTTACATCATACACTTAAATATTTTGAGTGAGACAAATTATGTAGCAGATGGAACAATTCCACATAAAATTATTATTAGACCAAAACCTTTGGCAGGACGAATGTGAAATTATTAAACAATTTTTACATACAGTACATTTATAACATATTTTTAGTTCCAGTGGTTCCAGTGCTGGTATTATTGGTTCAGTAGAAACCACTGGCAGAAATTGTGATTAACATGATAAAATCCTTTACGTGATATAATCGTGGTATTGTGTACTTACTGCAGGTTTCGCTGCGGTGCTCTGACGCTTGAATCTCTAAAACAGAAGCAACACCACATAATAACTGTTAGAATTAGATCAGAAATAATGTTAGATTGTATTTCAAAGATTTTTTTTTTTCTTCCATGGTCTGCAGCCAAGGGTGCGTGACAAAATCTTGTTCTTTGAATGTTTATGCCACATACTGTAGACACAAATTATAGAGTCCTGCCTTTTTGTTTAGACTAGTGTTTGGCACAAGTATGAATTACCTGACTCTAAAACAAGCATGACCAATGAGAGTTTGCCCACAAGCTGAAGTGTGGTTAGTAACATATAAAACAATTTTACCTTTAAACTGGATAAATAAATAAATAAATAAATAAATAATAAGTGACAGCAATAAACTAATGAACCAATGAAAACACCCCTGTTCACTGCCACTCGCTTTGCTCCATCACAGCGACGCCAGCGTATGAGTCGTGGTTGGGGCTCAAGGTTGTATTAAAATAGACTGAATCAAAGCCTTTCATGAAAGCGCCGCAAATTGAGGTAAATATTGTACTGTACACAGTACACAGACGACTTTCACTTGTTAATTATGCACATAGACGATTACTGTGTGAGTGTATTACCGTATATCCTTTTAAAGAAGGAATGCAGGAAATACAAGATGAATATGGAAAATTGGAAAACACTCAGTGTGTGCCTTGGCTGTATTTGTGCACGTAAATACAGAAAAGTCAAATAACCTGGAAACAACTTGTACTGTACATCATTTAATTGGAATGCAAATGGAAACAGTTCTCAAACGCGTATGACTAGTTCAGTGTGCGATATACACTATAGACCTTAAAAAAAATCCATGTAAAGGACTGAGAATATACAATCAGGTAAATTTTAGCACTGCATTTTCTTTTGTGGTTACATTCTGATTTGGCACAAGTTGAGTCATCATCAACATGTACAATATTACTGTATGTGTGTGATTAATGCTCTGATGTCTATATATCGTGGTGGGAATCAAATATCATCGCAAGGTTCGAAACATCTGACCATGAAGTTCTTTTTGAGGATATCTGGTGACTCAACATTTTTAAGAACACTAAAACTACAGCATTTATTTAAAAAGAAAAATTTAATTCGGCAGCTAAGGCTAAGATTGGGGCTGCTTTAGCTGTGTGGTGTGGCACAGCATTAATAAACTGCTTTACAAGGATGATAGTGGAAGGTTCTTACAAAGATGCGTATCTACCCGATGTTCAGTTGTAGCATTCACTTCAATTTATGTCTAAACCCCGAAAACAAAAAAGTTCCTGAATGGGATCACACCTGCATGGGATCTCCTTGGACACAGGAATGGTGTGAAAAACTAACATCACTGAGATCTCTTCACAAGTCATGAGAAATTTGTAAAAATTACAACCTGATTTTTTTTTTTTTTTCTTTTTTCAATTTGCTATAAATCCTGACAACATATGTTCCTCTATAAGACAGGGGTCAATGAGCCTTCTAAGAAAATCTGACTCCCACTTACAGTACACTTGGTAGGTAAAGAGAAGACCTCTTAAAGAGCTCTTTTACTATAAATACTTAACCTTGTCTTCATTTAACTAAATAGTTTGGACGCAAATGGAAAGACATTCTGTAGGTGGGCTTTCTAACAAATCACAAGCTATCTACTTTTCCAAAAAGACAGAATTGGTATCTCTTAAGACTCATAAATAAATTGAGATTATCCCCCCCACACACACACTCACTGTGAAAGCGGCTCCTCGTGCCTCTGTTCGCGCGCTGCACTCCGCCGCTCCTCCAACGCACACCACGACCACGAGCAGCCTGACCGCGATCTCGTGCACACTCACAATCATCTTTAATTAATCTACCGTCTCAGTTCAGCCTCCGGCAGTTTTATGCAACCCCCAGATGAAGCATCGTGTGACAAAAAGCTGTGCGTTGTCTGTTTTTCGGTGCGTAAATCCCTCCCCTGTACTTCCACAAGTCATCCAGGTCTGTGCGCGTGAGAGAGCGGGACTGTGTGGTGCAGACTCGTACCTGCGGGAAGGCTACATATAGAGCGACGGAGGGGGTGTTTATTGGCTCAAGTTCAAGTACAGCTCTCTGTTGGAAATTTCACGCAGTCCTGCCATCGCTTGGAGGCCCCAAGTGTCCTCACATGGTTAACCCATGAATGTCTCCCTTATTTATCTCAGCTTTCTTAAATAAATAATAGATAGAATAAAAACCAAACATTAACAAATCAACATTTCTTACCTTATGCTGTAATTCCAAAGTGTTAATTAACTATCTCTAGAGCCTTTTATCTGGGCATGGTAAAGACATATTTTCATCCTCAGTGCTACATTTAAAACAGTATTTACTTTACTTTTTATTTGGCAGCAGTAAATATCAATAACAAGATAAAATAAAATTAAAAAGTCAGAGGCAAAATAGAGATCATCTCGCAGCTTGCCCAGGTTTTCTCTAGGTTCTTTGGTTTCTTCCTACAATCCAAAAATATAGAGGTGTGCTAAGGTTTAGCTACTTGTGGATGTGTATGCATGGTGATATTTGAATTTAGAATAAATTAATCTTTTTTCAAATTATACCCACCAACATACACTATCTGGCCAAACAAAATAACTAAATAAATAAATGAATAATAAAAAAAAAAAAATGAAGCAAAGAAATCTTTAAAATGACTGGAATTAGGTTAAGAATTGTCCAATGCACTAATAAAACCTTGAAGGTAAATTGTCGACACTGCGAAAGGACAAGTCAGCAAAAAAAAAAAAATTTAAGAGCATTTCCACGAACAAATTGTGACAAAAGCTATTAGAAAAAGAACTAATCAGAAAAAAAAGGCTTCAATTAGGAATTTTGAGCAATGGAGAAAAGGTCATGTGCTTCTGTCTGACCCCATTCCAGAGTGATGGGGTCCATATCAGGGTAAGAAGCAATGAAGCAAGGCACATGAAGCAATGCACAATGTTATGCTCTGGGGTTGCTTCAGTTGGTCAGTTGTGACAAAGTGGTTCTGGGAGCATGAGGAATCATTTTCATAAAATTGCATAGGATGCAATCTGGTGGAATAAACTTTCCACCAGATTGTGTGGGTAGTAGTAAAGTATTTATTTTAATTTTTTTGCCAAGCAGTGTATTCTATTATGGACAATACATATTAAAAGTAAAAGTTTAACATTTATTTCTTACAGAAACTATAGCAATTGCAGGGTTTCATATTTAATTTCATATACTTCACCAATCACAATACTTCCTCGTTAGCCCTTTTCTATTTCAACTGGACTGAAGTATTTTACACTGTACCAGAGTATTTATTTAGATAACCTTAAACATCTTGACAGATTGAACTATAGGAATTTAGTGAAAACACTTAAAAAAAAAAAAGGTGTTTTAGCTCTGGTCAGATTGTTAACCTGCATATATATCACAAATGAGTATTTGTTTGGTTGCTGTCTGAGTTCCTGATGTCTCTCCCGCTGTCTTTCCCTCCTACCATATATTTAAAAAGAAACTCTCATCAAAGCAGTAGCTCTTCCAAAAATCTAATTCAGCTAATGTTCAGTACAACAATATATTGCTTTTATATAACAGTTCTATATATTTTTTAAAATAGCATGAAGTAGAAAATTTCAGACACAATCAGGACAAATATTGTGTTTATTTTTCCTTCGTCATTGAAAAAGCTTGAAAAGAAAAGAAGTATCTGTTCTGATACATTAAAATTGACTGTGTTGCATCAGACTGTATTAAAAATGTTCTGGAACAGTGCGAAGTGCTTCTTCTGGCTGTCTTGTCACATCAACATTCTGTGAGACAATAACAAATAAAATATCTACATAACCAAAATACGTTTTATGTACATATTCAGAAATAATTCTGCTCTGTCAGTTGTATATGTTATGTTTATTCTGTTATGCATTTGGGTGATTACCGCAGGTTTTTCTCTGTGTGTGTTGACAGCTTGAATGTTAAGGTAAATAGATTCCACTTTGCATCCTATATGCAAGTAAAAAATTTTTATATGAATTAATAACTTAACTTTATTATTAAATTTAAATTATTATTAAATTATTATGGATTATTAAAGTTATTATAAAATAATATACTGTAAAGCATGGCTTCTGATACTGACCGTAGGCCACTGGTGTTAGTTTGAGTACAGTATGGAGAGGACATTTAAGGTACGGAAGTTCCTCTGCGGAAAAAACAAATAAACAAATTTGAGTCGTAGATTCTGAAATTCTAAGAGGGTTTCATAGTCATGAATTCTGAATGCCTGGTTTTTGTTTCTAACCTGCGCTTTTGTCTAGGAAGTAGGCCAACAGACAACGCATGACTGCCTGATGGCAGATGACCAGGACATTCTCCTGTCTTTCCAGCTCCATGATGACCGGCTCCAGACGATGTACCAAGTCTTCGTAAGACTGCGCAACACACAGAGAAAAAATGTTAGCTTTAAGGTAAACTGGATTTTAATATGACATATTAGCATCCTATGTTGGCTTCTCACCAATGAATGGTCTATACCATCTTTGTATTTATTTATTCATTATACTCCATACTGCTCGGCCCTGTGTATGATGGGCTTTTGTCCACTGCGTGTTCTGGTGACTTTCTTTCATGGACAGAACAGTTGTGCTACACTGGCTTTTCTGTGTAATTGGACCAGATGGGCTGGCCTTTGGTCCCTGCAGCCATGGGTGAGCTTTGGCTGCCCATGACCATCGTCACCAATTTACTGGTGTATAATTGATCATCAGGCGGCACGATGGTGTAGTGGTTAGCACTGTCGCCTTGCACTTCCAGGGTCCGGGTTCGATTCCCGTCTCTGTGGGCATGGAGTTTGCATGTTCTCCCTGTGCTCTGGTTTCCTCCCACAGTCCAAAGACATGTAGATTAGGCTAATTGGTGTTATGCACCATAACATAAATTGGTGCCGTGCAATAAAGTCTCCTTGGATAGGCTCCATAAATATAGGATAAAGCAGTGTAGAAAATGAGTGAGTAATTGATCATCAGTATTAATGTGTGGGAAAAAAGGATTCTTTGATTTTTGTTCTTTTTTATTTTTGGCTTGGCCAGAGTTTAAGCAGGCCAATTAGATTTTTCCCTAATGTGACCTCACATAAGAAGATGCCCCTCCCCACTGCCTTTTTGCTCAGCTCTGCCCAGCTCTGCGGTTCTCTGCAGGAGCTAATTTACATAGACATTGAAGTGAAGTATGGTATTTAAAAAAAAAAATGCATTATCTGAGGTGTGTTTCAACTAAAACTTTAACACACACTTTGGGGGAGCTCTGAGCCCTGTGTTATTAATCATATTAAATAAATATTCAAATAGAGGACCTTTAATGTTGTGTTAGATATATAGAAGCGACAAATTCACTTTCCCTTTCTCTGTAGAAGATAATAGGCCAAACCATATATTTTTTTTTTTTTTAAAGAAACCTTCTTTTCAGCTTTAGCTCTAGTTGTTGCAAAGTACTGGCACTGGAGACTCCTTCTATAAATGTCTCCGCACAGAAAACTTCACCATATCCACAACTACACACATTTTTCAATCTGTCAAGGTAAATCATAGATATACTTACGCAACTTGTTGCTACAGACACAATAACATATTAGATGCTGTTATATGAAAATAATTTTATCATTTAGTATTGTTTTAATTGTAATTATTATTGATGTAAAGTTTTGGATACAAATACAAAATTCTGTCTCTTGGGAGAGTACAATCATGTTCATAAGGATTTAAGAAAAAAATCGTGCATTCCAGCTTAACAAAACAGATGTGGATCTTACCTCTCCTTTGGGATATCTGTAGCGATACTTGTCTTGATCTCGCATCGCAAACTCCTCTGGGAAGTTCTCCTGGATCTCTTCGTAAGTCATCTCCTCGCACACACCCTAAAGAAATGAGATTTTGCCATCATACCACATGTACTTCTGATAGGATTTGCTGTAATTATGTTCACATGAGGTGTTATATCTTACAGCATCAATCTCATTCAGGGCTTTCCACTGCTCGTACGTGACACCCAGATCTTCGGCCGTCTGTATGGTCCTTTTCAAGTGACTCGTCCACACCTTCAGGTCCTTTATGGACTGATTTCTGATGAACTCTGACAGAGCACTAGAATACTGACAAACAAAGAAGAATAGTTTAGTCTTTACTAAACAAGTTTCATTATGATACTTCACGCTTCACATGGTGGTTCTAAAGGTGCTTTTGATGCTGAGGAAGTCTTCTAATGATGATTTCTTTTTTCCAGCAGATGGTGCTATAGAGTTGAGTTAGTGAGTCATAGCCAAGCTTGAGTGCATCATTGGCTTATTTTGGGAAGATTGCACAATAGTTATACCAATTCTATACAAATTATATCCTATGCACATGTTTCTGATCAATAACTTAATACATTTGCATTAACGTAACAATAATAAAAATAATTTGACATAACTTTTTTAGAAACATTTGTGTCTATTGTAACACAAATTTTAGTTCCACAACATTCATTTTCTCACCATTAAACCTTTTATTGTTATTATTTTTTTTTTATATTGTGATATTGACCAATTGACTGACTCACTATCCATCCATCCATCCATCCATCCATCCTAAGGCATAGCACAGACCTCGGGCCATATACATATGGAGTCATATGTAAAGTCGAGCGGGGGGGGGGTTTGATCTCAAGATAGCAACTTTTCTTTCCTGAGATCACAAGTTTTTAATGCATAAGGAAAGGAAAAGGAAGACTTTAGAGGTGGAATGCTTAAGGCCCAACTATTCTATCTGAATCAATCCTACAGGCCAGTTATTAGAAAAGTTATTTATGAAGCTTCCTTATCTAGTAAAGCGTGTGACATCACTGTTTACAAAGCCACAAAGTAGGCAGCACATTAGATGTTGTATGTTGCAATTTTAAGGTTTTTTTTGTTGTTGTTCTTATCTATGGAAAATCAAAATATTGAAATCAGCAGCAGTTGTGTGAAAGCTTTATGCACACAGACAAACGTTATAGATGCGTGACACAGCTGCATGATGTTATCCTAATCAGATTGCTCCACTCACAATTGTTTCAAGCCTCTATAATAGAGATGTAGGACTGTCTTAATCTGATAAAAAATGGCTTAAAAAAAAACCCAGACTGGAGAGAAGATAAGAAGAAAAAGAGCATTTTTGCTTGCGAAGGAGGTAGTAAAAAGTAGGAAAATTCTGCCCTAATCGAACATCTAAAGATAAAAAGGGAGTTTCTATAAAACCATCGATGATGCATGTTAGTACCTGGTACTGGAATGAAAGTGTGAATGTGTGAAAGTGAATGAAGTGAAGAATGAATGCTCGAATGAAATTTTAACTTACAACAAAGAATCTAAAAAACAGGTTTTTTTGATGCCCTTATCTAGAGTGACCTTATCTCCATATGCATGTGAGCAGTTGAGGGTTAAGGGTCTTGCTCAAGGGCTCAACAGTGGTAGCTTGGTGGGGGTGGGGTCGGAAACTGCTTCTGGTGAGCCTTAACTACTAAGCGGCCCTTGCGCCTTATATAAAGCAATGCTATTTTTGCTGTGATTATGTTTTCAGTTAACTCCAGCGATGCACATGAATGCAGAATATTTTGCGTTGACTTCCTGCTGCATTGTGGGGAAATGTATGAATATGTGCTTGATCTGTGGCACTGCAAGAGCAACAAAAGTTTTATTTATTATTGCCGACATTGCCAAATCATCACAGATGCAAAACTGTATCTTTGCCCTTTGTTCCTAAAAATAGTAGCAATCAACTTAGGTTCTATAGAAACAGCAACGTTTATTGATGGACTAGTTGGATACCGCACAAGATCTGTTTCAAGAAGTATTCTATTTGTAGCTTTTTATGAGCTCCATGTCATTCAGTGTTACCCAAACGTAAATACAAGCCCAGAACTTATAAATGGTGTAGAAATCTTAAGTAATGGTTGGTTTGGACCAGTGGCTAACCATACACTTATCATTGACAAAACTCAACAATAAGTATATGACACAAATACTGTATCTGCTACTGTAATTTGTGTTAAACTGTTGCCAGATTACATATCATAAATTTGAAGCCTTGCGTTTTCACATTAATCAGTGATAAGAATGAGCACACAAGTTACTTCTTGTACATATAATGATGCTCTAGGACAATATGTTTGGTAACATCTTCAAGGATAACGAGTATACAGTATATGGGAGTCTAGCAGGGATAAGCTTTAAGAGTCTAGCAGGGATAAGCTTTAAGAGAAAAAGGCAAAAATACATATAATTTGTCATCCCAACCAGAATACTCACTTACTCACTCACTCATCGTCTATACTTTATACTGTATACAGGGTCGCACTGGCGTCTGGAGCCTATCCAAGTGTACTTAGAGCACGAGGCGGGGTACACCCTGGACAGGGTGCCAATCCATAGTAGAGCACTCACACATACAAACCCTCACACACTACAGACAATTTGAGAACGCCAATCAGCCTAATCTGCATGTCTTTGGGCTGTGGGAGGAAACTGGTGTACACGGAGGAAACCCACCAAGCACGGGGAGAACATGCAAACTCCATGCACACAGAGACGAGAAATGGCTGGAGGTACAAGGCCGACAGTGCTAACAACTAAGCCATCGTGCTGCCCTCACACCAGATTACTTCATGTTGAATGTCTTATTGTGGATTTTTATGGACTTTTAAGGTGGTCATAATATGGACTTTTTTAAGGTGGACCTGAAAAACAAACCTTCATAAGGTGTGCTACCTCATGATATGTTTTGCTCAACCGTACAGTAATATTTTAATTGTGGATATGTTGATAGATATTTGATTTTAATTCTCCATCTAACATTCATTCATTCCTCAATATCAGTGAAGATATCATTCAGATTTCACAAAACTCGTGCAGATCTTATCTAACCCTTTTGCCTTGTGACGAAAGGCCAGAGTCCCCTCCGATGCGGCCCAGCAGGTTCAGCTCGCTCTCCCCGTGCCTACTGAGGTAGATGGAGCGTGGCGTAACATGGATGTTCATCAGGTAGTACACGATTCGGCTCTGGATGTGGTCCTGCACTTTATTCACCAGATATCTGGTGCCCACGTTGAAGATCTTAATGTAGGACAATTTCCTAATGGATACAGGACAGGAAGTGGAAAAAAAAAACAGAACTGATTGAAATTTATGATTGGGTGATTTCGATAATCTGTTGCTTTTTAAATCCGTGTAAATAAGTTTTTAACCTGTCATTTTCATCATCAAGGGTAATGTAAGTCATCTTGTAGCATTCAATGCGCTTCAGGAAATCATCCACCACTTTGTCTTTGTCGCAGTTCTCATAGTCAGGGCTGCTTAGTTTCACTTCCTGTTAAAACCAACAAAAATAGATTTCAGTAAATATTTTTTTCATATTAAATGTCACATTAGATTGGAGAACATTAAGTTCTTGTACTGTCCCTTACCATTATATTTGCCTCAATGATTTCTGGGTCATCACAAATCGACTCGATAAAAAACACCTGAAAATAAATGATTTACTGCTGAAGAACTATGAGAATGAACATGTTATTTGTTTTATACTTGGAGAAGCATGAATTATTTAGTATGTGTGGGAAGCCCTGCACCTGCCTTGTAGCCTCTCTCGCTGGCAAAGCTGGTGATGATTTCTCTTCTCTCCTTTGTGGTGTTTGTGGCATCAAACACCTGTGTAAAATGATTTCATTAGACATTGCTTCAGCTTCATCACTCCATCATGTGTTCTTTCTGTTGTTCAAACATTCAGATGAAAGATGGAGTGACTAGGAAATGGTTTTTGCTGCAGCACAACTTTTTACAAAGTCAGTGCAAATACTAACCTGATATTAAAATCAAGCTGAATTTTATGATTAAAAGACTGCACTTAGTCATCAAAAGCTAATGAGAAAATATGGGTGTTTTCACACTCCTTGGTGCTCGAAATCTGATTTTACTGTTGGATGGTGATTAGATAAAATTTTCTTCCGCAGTATTTTTTATTTTTTTTGCCAATTTAAGCCAGTGACTCAATACTGGTATAAAAACCTATCACAAGATACAATATGTATGAGCTTATTTTGCATTTTTATGAAAAAAAACAACAACAACTCAATAATGCATTCTTGAATATTAATCAATTTCATTATTTGTAACCATGGTAAAAGTGCAACAATGTTGCTAGGTCAGTTTTAATACATTCCTAGGTATTTAACTTGCTCTACACACAAGTTAAAATTCCTTGAGGTAGTAACCCTGAAAAGAATTGGAGCAGTGTTGGGGAAAATGTAGAATATTACAGTGTGTTTGCATACAGTATATTTATATGCATTCAAATGTATTTACTGTATTCTACCTTTTTTTAACTAGCAGAAAGTGTTAAAGGTTATTTTCTACATTGGCATAGCAAAATCCATCCTCTATACAGTAGCATACAGTATATTCTGTGTAGGGCCACATGGTGCCTGGAGCCTATCCCAGAAAACTGAGGGCACCTGGGGTGCACCCTGGATAGGGCGCCAGCCCATTATAAGGCGCAAGCACACAGTGTCAGGCAACAGTGCTAAGCATTTTGCTTCCATGCCTGTCTTTTGCTTATATTGCCATACCAGTACTGTAGCTATAACTATAATATTAGTTAGCAATTGTATTCTTTGAGTTCTGAGGCATGCACTGTAAATGTCAATGTACATAAAAGTCTATGGTACTACAGATTTTTCTATGCTTTAATAAGCAGCTCTACCGTATTCCCCCTTACTCACTGCTACTTGTCCATGCTCCTTATTGAAGTAGGTGGCAATGTCCTTGAGGGCCTTTAAAACACAAGCCCTGTACAAAACAAAATGACAACATTACCATACAATAATAATCCATGCACAAGCTATTGCTGTGCATTCATTACTTATGTAACTCGTTATGTATTTACTATTAATAAGTGAATATATAATATATCTTGCGACATACAGTACCTGCGGATCTTCATGGCCTCTTTGTTATCTGGATGGAAGAATTCATAGTTTTTGTAACACTTGACTGCTTCTCTTCTGTACTGGCCTAAATTAAAGACTGCAGAGAAACACATTTTTTAATGTCATACAATCTTCTTGGGTTTTCTACTCAGAATTGGTTTTCTTCAGTTTTGCAACAATGCCTGATTTCATCATAGTTTGCTGAAACATGGCTCATCCTTTTATATCCTTTATGCTCCTCTACCACAATTAGAACTATGCCTTAATGCATAAAAAATTCAGACCCCTAAATTCAGTTCACATATGCCGCAAATGATCAAAATCCCTACTACTTTATGCTAATGTTATTATGGTATATCTACCCAAATCATATAGGTAATACTAAGTAGTACTCTGGTACTACTTGTACTTGGTCTGCTGGTTCAGACGTGGCCCTACAGGAAGCAGATGGTTTGCATGATATGCAGATATAACAAGTCTTAACAATATGGACCCAACAAGTCTATATTTTTATTAGTCATGGTTCAGACACTTAAACCATATGAACCATTAAATTGATTAATCACCTTGAGTTGGCACTCCAATCCAGTTGAGGTAGCGTGTAAGTTTCCTGGAGATATAAGTCTTCCCTCTGGCAGGCAGCCCCACCATTACAATCATGGTTGGAGAGTTTGTGAACTGGGGTCGTGACGCTGCAGAGTAATCAATATCACAGTGAGTACACCAGTGTATTTTCCTTAAAGGACCAGTTAGAGAATCCTTATATGACAAAGCATTACGTATTTTCTCAATATTTAAAAAATGTATAGCATTGGTTGGAGTAGTTTGTCAATGATTGACAGATTCCTATCTCATGGTTCCCACAAGGAAAGCATGTTGTTTTCTATAGTAAACTATGGCTCACTAAGGACCTGGAAGAACTGTTGAATAAACAGATTACATATCAGAACTCCAAATGGTAGCAGTTAGAACTCAAGAAGTTACTAATTGAAGGCTATATACTGTAGTGAAGAACAATGTGAAGAGTCTCCCAGCAGGCCATCCCACCCCACTAACTTATACCTAATCCAGTTCTTTTGTTTCATGTTTTCTTCAGGCAGGAATAAATCTCAACCCCACCCCCTTTCTTTCTTTTCACATTCAACCAATGATTCCCCCACTGGGGACCCCATCACAGAGCACCATCAAACTCTGTTCTGACGGTCTGAAGGCTAACTGAAGAGAGCTGGGGGTGTGTTGGAATCAGCCCCGGGGTGCTATAGTGGAATGCTGCAGTACCCGTTCTTTCTCTTCCTGGAACGGAAGAAATCTCCCTAGCTCAAGAGTATTTCCTGTATGGCTGCAATGAAAAACTTTGATAGACTATACAGCAAAGGGATATAACCTTTGGTGCCGGCAAATAAATATTAGTGTGACAGAACAGCTGGACTGGACTGATAACGTGTTGTACATGAAAAAACAAATTGTATTTTTCTATCAGTCTGTCACAGTTCTCTTTATCTCTGTAGACATTTGGTAGGTCAAAGTCACTGCAGGGGATGGCAATTGTCGCAAAGACATTCAGGAAGCCCAGCGCTATTAAAGGAAGTTGAAATTCCTGGAGGCTGTAACCATGAAAAGGATTAGATCCTTATATATAGAGAACTTTTTGAACAATTTTGCACATTGCCTGTATTGCTTTATATCAGGAACAACTTTCCCAACAAACTGTTCATTGAAACACTACTGGGGATTAGGCTAACAGATTCCCCATGCTTCCTCACAGCATGCGGTCCTGCCCCCCATTTCTCAGGAAGAACATGTGAGTAACTCAAAGAGCAATCCTTAACTTGCAACACCATTCAAACTTTCTGGCAAAAGTTTTTCCAGTTTGTGACAATAATCAAACATGTGGTTTGAAAGCATAACTGAAATTAATTTCTAAATCAATTAAAGAAGGAACAGTCTGCTTGTTCCAGCTAGTGCCTGATAATTTATCACACAAACTGAAAAAATATTTAGCAGTAGTCTGTTACTGGAGATGTGAATTCTCCACTAAGCACTAAAGAAGTAGCGGACTAAGATCAAAAACACATTAGATGAAAAGAAGAAAAGAGCAAAAAATATTTTGGTTCACACTCACAGCCTCTCCTTTGGCCCAGTGAGCCTCCAGCCCCAGGGACCCAGATTTTCAGCAAGGGGGTCTGCATGAGTTCTGTCTTTTCTGTAGACATGTCATATAACATTTAACTTGTTCTCCGTCTAAGCCTAAAGTCATCAAGTCACACAGTCTCACACCCATACACAAAGCAGCTCCTGTGAGTCCTGCTCCTTCTGAGGTCACCCGACTGTTGCCTTGGAAAAGCCAGTATGGGGAGGGAAAGGAGGAGGAGACTGTGATAAGAGGAGCAGTAAAGAAGGTCTATTGGATTGACTCATAAACCATCTGGAAACACCAAGACTCTAAGTTCAGTTGTGTCCCTATCACATCTATCACAGAGTGTTGGAGAAAATGCGACTAACAACAAAAAAAGTTTTGTATTTGTATGCAAACTAGACAGTTATGACCTTAAACTGGAAGTGTAGATGTTTTGTTGATGACCAGAACTGTTTTTCTATAATTTCTAAAAATAAAACAAAAACGCACCCAGATTATCTACGGAATGCAACATCCTGTCCCTCGATTGCAGCATGCTATCACATAACTGTAGTTATGAGTTATTATACACCTTTTTTTTTCTTAGTGTCACTTTGTGCTTTTGTTGATTAGGCTGACCCCTCCCCCAAACAAGTCACACTAACACGACAGGCATGCTAACCAGTTTCAGTTTATGACATCAATTGGTCATGGTCATGTAGATTTTTTGTCTAAAAACTCAAAGTTGCATGAAATTAGCTCGCAACTTTAAGAAACCACAGTTTCGTGTTATTGTTTTGTAATTGCAGGATAAAAAGTTCCCGTTTAATTACACTAACTTGCTAATAAAAGATACAAGGCAAAAAGTTATTATTTATTTCTTTTACATAAAGTAAATTTTTTAAATATATAAAGTAAATTGATTTATTTCTCAATATAGTAAACTTGTAGCTTAAGTCACTGCAACCCGAACGAATTCTGCAAATGCATTCAAATTAAAGTACATGTTTTTGTTTGTCTTGCAAGCTTTATATCTGACCAGTTCATCCTGTTCAAGTACAGTCAAGTCAAGTCAAGCTGCCTTTTATTCAAACCTGTTTTGGTATATGAGTGAAAGTTCATCCATTAAAATTTTCCAAACCACATTTAAATTATAGTACCATGGTAACTAGTATCCTTTAAAAAGATTCCTCAAATTTTGCATTCATTAGATGCATTAGGGCAAAGTTTAATCAAACAAAATGAATAAGGCAACACAAAGCAGCTGGACTGTTACAACACCATCATGAATGCTCTTTCGTAAAAGAGACTAAGGGACCAGGCGGTCTCAGACTGGTTATTATCCCTAACAAGGTTAGACAGCTGGAGTCTGGTTTGAATCATGTTTGATCATGTGCACTGTGCGCTCCTAGACCACACTGCAAGATGTTTATTGAGAGTCACTAGTGTCTGGCTCTTCTAAACTAAAAGAGAAATGTTCGTCTACCAACACAGATTTTTAAAGGATCGTTCTATGTGGCAGAGAGCAGATCACAAATATTCATGCAAATTATTATTATTATTATCATCATCATCGTCATTATTATTATTAGTGGTGCTTGTGAAGCGAAGCACTACTATTGTTATCTTGCAGGCTTATTATTATTCTTTTTCTTTTTGTTCTTCTTCTTCCGTACAAAAGTTTGGCGTAACTAGTCCCGCACCGTTTGTCGTTAACATTGGGACCGACATCAACTGTGACATCATAGCTATGACTATGATGCTACGGCAAGCACCACTCACATTTTCTTCAGGAAATGTGCCTCTCTAGTTATTATTATCAGTAAAAGTGCCTAAATTTACTTGACATAATGAATATCTGATAATTTAAGATCATGGAAGTGTGAAAAAAGTTTCTTATGCAATTTCCCTCTGGGATTAATAAAAGTTCTTTGAATCTTGAATTAGCTAGAATGATGCTAACGTTGATAGTTGAATGCTAATACCTATCGGTCACAGTGCAAACTGCCTTGATAGATCCAGAGCACCGGGAGTTTTCCCGGTGGGCTGCTGGCCAATGTGGGCCGGCCCAGTCAGTACGCAAATATATAAAAAATTATGGAAACCATAATATTGCATCTCTTTTCTACACATATGGATGAGTGCGTCGATCGCACGGACGCCGCCGACAAAGAGCGTGTGTTTATGTTTATGGGTTCCCTGTTGAGTCTGGTTCCTCTCAAGGTTTCTTCCTATTACCATCTCAGGGAGTTTTTCCTTGCCACTGT
>JAQQZT010000015.1:20158894-20172335 GCA_030068275.1 Clarias platycephalus | reverse complement strand
CTCTGAGCAAATTAATAATAATTTCCATGAATGAAAAGGAGGAAGAAGAAAAGGTGGAGCTGAAAGTTACGCGAAAAAAAGAAAAAAGCTTGAAATTGAAAGTGCTGTGAAATTCTACAAATGAACAGATTCTGCCTGTAACTTGTCAGGGACAGCGAGGCGGGATCCAGCAGCCCACCGCATCCCACATCATAATACACCGGCTCATTAAAGTGGAGATTAATTTTTAAAGCTACTTACTAGTATAAAAATATAACACAATACAAAAACGTAAAATATAAAAAAGTATCACTGAACATATATTGGGTCATATTTGTAAAACGAAGAAACAAAGGAAAGAACAATAACAACATATAAAACTACGTATAAAGACAGTATTTTAAGTGTCCAGTAGCACCAGTCTCACAGAGACCCAGGAGGCTTAGAAACACTGACAGCAAAATAAGACATTTTGGCAGTATTGTGGTTTTTTTTCTTCTATTTATTTATTTATTTATTTATTTATTTATTTATTTATTTCTAAAGATGCAAGACAATACTGCCAAAATGTATCATTTACAGGCTGTTAGAAAATATTCTGTGCATTGTCTCACAAGGGTGTTAAAAAGCATTAATCATTCAAAGTTATTCATATTTCATATCAGTGAAAAGTATGATTTTGAAAGTGCTATAACTCCACCTGCCACAGTTTCATCCCAGTGGAACAATCTGACTACATGTTCAGTGCCATGAAAAAGTATTTGCCCCTTCCTGATTTTTTTTTTTTCTTTGCATATTTGTCACACTTGTATGGGTGGAATTTCACCTAAACACTTTATGAGGAAAAGACAAATTGGCCTTGTTTGTGGGATATCATGAACATTTTGCAGGGGGTATCATCGTGATGCAGTGTAAGATGTACCACTCATCAATGTAAGCTGCAAGTGCAGCAGGTCAGTGATGATGAAGCAGTGCCTGCTGATGATGACCAACAGAACAGATAAGCTGGAATAAAATCAGTAGCAGCATTAACTCGTGCTAGTAATTATTATGGTAGTTAATATTAATTCAAAATAACGTTTCTCAGCATTATTTAGAATTAATATTGACTACCATAATAATTTAAATAAGTAACTAGTTTACTAGCGTGAGTTAGTGCTGCTACTGATTTTATTCAGTTTTATTGCCATTCTTTTTTAAATATAGCCTTTATAGATTTATATGTTGTTTGTCTTGATGTCCTTTCCTTTGTTTCTTTGCTTTACTAACATTACACAATATATGTTTAAATAGCATGGATTTCTGTATTGTGTTATAGTTTTATACTAGTAACTGGTGTTAAAAATTTATCTACATTAATGAGCCAATGTATTATTATGTGGGCTGCTGTGGGCCAGGAAGTCCAGGGCCACTTTTTGGTCCCAGGCCGCCCCTGCACTTGCATACACATATAGGCTATCAAACAGTCACACATACTTATATACTACTAACTGCTCAGACAACTACATATGAAATGCGCGCACACAGCTATGAGACGTGCACACACATATGAGACGCGCGCGCACACACACACACACACACACACACACACACACACACACACACACACACACACCTATGAGACGCGCACAAACAAAGGGAACTGTAGCGGTGCAGGGAACGAGTGAACAACGGATCTTCACTTTAGCGGAAAAGGGAACTTTCTGAAAAATGAAAAATTGCCTACCAGTCATTACGTGTCGCTGGCGCGTGAAAAAAATTTACTCGAAAAATGATTTATATATTTATTATAATTATTATCGAGGACGACATCGTATGAATATGACACAATAATTTAAATCATTATTATTATATAGGCTAGTAATCCGTAAAATATAAATAAATAAAATCTCCGTACATCTTGTAAATTAATCGAATTAATTTCAATTCTTAATAAGTCATAAACGTTTCAATACGTTATATATTTTATAATGGTATCAGTTTTTGTTTCAATAAATATTCCATATTTAATGTCCGTAGCGGGACATTTCCACAGCAGCAGCGACAGGTATCCGGGGTGCTTATGTTACCATGGTAACGCATGGAGGAAATGCAGGGTGTTCCGAATGGTGGAATTTTTCAGAGCGAAGTTCCCTTAACAGACATTCCCTGCACATGGAGAAGGGTGTAGGGTGTAGTGATTTCAATGTAT
Organism: Clarias platycephalus; assembly: GCA_030068275.1. Classification (NCBI taxonomy): domain Eukaryota; kingdom Metazoa; phylum Chordata; class Actinopteri; order Siluriformes; family Clariidae; genus Clarias; species Clarias platycephalus. The sequence goes on along the minus strand of JAQQZT010000015.1, from coordinate 20,170,165 downwards.
ATGTACTTGCCAACAGTGTTGCCAACTTAGCGACTTGTCGCTAGATTTAGCGACTTTTCAGACACCCTTGACGACTTTTTTTCAAAAAAGCGCCTAGCGACAAATCTAGCGACTTTTGGACAAACCTTGGTTTATCTACTATGGGTCAGATTATCCTAATCATTCCTGAATATCATACGCTGTGTGAGAGAATAAGGAAAGCATTCTGTGGCATAAATTATATCTATTTTCATTTTACTTCTAAATATAACTGATAATATCATAACACATATGCTGTCTTTAACTTACCTCCAGTAGTGATTTTGTCCAACGGATTCCGGAATTACTTCATTGCAGAGGATGTAACTGCTAGTTAATAATTTCCGTTGTGTTGTCTGAGAGAAAATATGTAACGTAACTGATAACAGTTTTATATTGGACACGTGAGGAAGGATTTGGGAAAACACGCAGAATGCAAATACAATATGCAAAATACGCATGACGTCATCTAGCGACATTTGGCGACTTTTCAAGCAGACTTTAGCTACTTTCCATTGAAAATAGTTGGCAACACTGCTTGCCGAGTCATTCTCCCCGATTAGTAGTAGTGTTTTTTAATAGACAGTTTAGAAGACAGCGAGTGATTTATTTATTGATCAAGCGAAGGGAGTCATGTGGGATTCCGATGACTTAGTTGTTGTTCATATTAACGAAGGCGAGAAAAGCACATTTCACAAAACATATTAGCCACAGATTCTGTGCTTCAAGTTTTCTTTTTGCAAATCATCACCCGCGTTTTCTGCCGCTTCAATATTGTGGACATATATCATATATATTCAACATCATGTGGACATATATCTATGTATATGTATGCAGGTTATATATATATATATATATATATAAGACCAACGTTGGCACCATATTTTATGCCAAGATTTATTGGACCAAAGGTGGTCTATTTAAGGATTATAACCACCTTTGGTCCAATAAATCTTGGCATTCTATGATAGGCACTGAGCATGATGGGTTCATCATTTTATCAACCTCACCTTACCCTCTGGAACAAGGTAAACCTGGACTCATCGGAGTACAAAACCTTTTTTTCAATTATCCACGGTCTATTTTTTATGCTCTTAGCAACTCGAAGCCTTTTTTATGATCAGCCTCATTGACCAGTGGTTTTCTGCTCTTCGCATTGAGTGTGGGAATCCTCTGACTTTCACTAATAAACATAGCCAAGAGTTATACTGTTGTTTTGTTTATGATTTGAGTTCACTAAGTATTTAAGTGGTCTCCTATTATACTCATTCATGATGTTTTTTTTTCTGACCACATTTAGTCCTCACAGGTGATGGTTCACCACTATCATTCCAGGTTCCAGTGATCTAATGGAAGGGTCTTGCATAGTTAAATCCATGCAGGGAAAGGTTTTTTTGGCCAGAAAGTCTAAATCAAGGAGGTATCTAAGGAGCTGAGGGTAAGTGTGTTTACTAGAGAGAGAGAGAGATTGATATATAGACGGATTGATTTGTACTGTTTTCCAGACGTGTCTGTCTGCCTCTTTCAGTTATTGTTTGTTTAGGTAGGGGGGAGGGGGCTCTCTGAAGTTAAACATACAGATGACTAGACACTGGTGTAGTTAAGAAGCAGGGAACAGGGTGTCTCACTTGGAGTTTTTGCGACAACCCCTCATTAACCTAGTGCTTTTACTTAATGACTGTGGACGTGAAATAAGGCATTAATTAATTTTTTACTTGCTTACTTGCTTAAACAAGCGTTGTTTGAGTAAAAACAAAACCAACGTGTGGTGACAGTTGCTTGTATGATAACATCTTCTGCGCTGAGCTGTGAGTGTCTGTGGTATTTCTGTGCGTCTATACGTGGATCTATGACGTGCTTTTCTGCCACATGAAATAATCACATTTTAGAAAGTTGCAGCAAACCTCACCTTGACCTATTTATTGATTAAGGTCAGAGTGCAACCACAGCTGTATATGATTTGTTTTTCGGGTTGTAGTCGGTATTTCACTCAAAACCACATGCTTCTTAGCACACAGATAACGATCTCAGCACATGGAGACCTTTAGATTACACTTGTGCTTAATTATGTCAGCCTTACACTATATTCCCAAAAGTATCCACTAGCCTGCCTTCACATGGATATGAACTTGAGTAACATCCAATTCTTAATCCATAGAGTTTAATATTAATATGAAGGTTTAGGAGTGTGTTTATGGGACGTTTTGATCATTCTTCCATTTGTGAGGTCAGACACCGATGTTGGACGAGAAGGCCTGGCTCACAGTCTCCGTTCTAATTCAACCCAAAGGTGGTCTATCAGTTGAGGTCAAGACTCTGTCCCAGTCCATTTAAGTTCTTTTTACACCAAACTCGCTCATTGCAGTCATGTTAGAACTGGTGTGGGTTTGTTTTTCAGGATTTGGGCTCAGCCCCTTACTTCCAGTGAAAAGGAACTCTTAATGCTTCAGCATACCAAGACATTTTGGACAATTTAACCATCAAAACATGGATGAATGAGTTTGATGAGGAAGAACTTGACTGTCCTGACCTCAACCCTATAGAACATATTTGGGATGAATTAGTTCTCATAAACACACTCCTAAACCTTGTGGAACCCTTCCCAGAAGAGTTGAAGCTGTTATAGCTGCAAAGGGCGGGGCCAACATCAGATTAAACCCTACGGATTTCGAATTGGATGCTACTCAAGTTCATATGCATGTGAAAGCAGGCGAGCAAATACTTTTGACGTGTATTTGCATAGTTTGCAATGTAATAAAACGAGAACAGCTAGCACTGTTATGTATTAGGAGTCCTTATACAGAGTCTATATAACTGAGCATATGCTAAAAGGTAAAAGGTCAGATGATATATAAATACTAGTTCATTATAGTTACTCAATGAATGTTCGGTGCTATTAAAAGCCAGACCAGCTGGAGTGACGCTACACATTCAATATGTTAGCAGTGACAGTTTTAAACCCAAGGGAGCTTTCCTCCTAAAAGCATGCGTGGTCTGTAAATAGAAAACAATGTGGAAAATGAGAGAGAAAAGTAAACAATGCTTTTACAACAGTTTCCATGCCCCCACAAATCAGGAGGTTCATTCAAAGTGTGACATGACATGCTTGATGTCTAATGGTAGTTTTGCACGGAACCTATGAAACAAATGGATCTAATAAGTAATAGAAGTTTTATCTTAATTATGTTATGTAAATCCATAATCCAAAGTTTTCATATAAATCCGAGCCCAAATCTTCAATTTATATTTTGAAATTTGATGTAAAATAGCAGGGATAATCTGTAAGCATAATAGAGAATGTATCACCAGGATAACTTGCAATTAAAAAATGTAAATAATGTGCAATAATAAACAAGTCTCTGTAATGATTGATTATTCTTGCTTAATAACCTATGGACAAACCATTATTTTATAATTGCATTGCTTACTGACATCAAACACTGTGTCTCACTATCCATTCCTGTATCTTGTTAGTATTAACAATAGAACTATTTATTTAAATTAATCAAAAAATCTATTTGGATGGTGTGGGTGTTACAATCTGCTGTATGGTATCTACTGTATAGCTTCACTTATCGATCATCTCTTGTTAGTTCATCTACCTGGTCCTTACCTGTGCTGTCACAGACAGTTCGCATTCGCATCTCTTTCGGAAACATATCCATCGCTGGAGAAAAACTAAAACTCAAAAGTGAGTCTGAGCACAACGCCGTGCCATGTGCTTGATTCCGTATGTTCGCATGGATGCTCTTGTTCATTGTAACTGAGAGGCTTTGGCTGGGGTTCCCACACCCTCCCTTATTATGCACAGACATATGATCTGAGCAGTCTGACCTTGGCTTTTAACACCATCCAGGCCAAGGGGTTCACCACATACACATATCCCACATAACAAGAGCAAAGGTCATGCTGTGGCTTTTAGCATTTACACTCATTCGCCGCTGATCACATGCAGAACATGACTAACATAATTGAACATATTATTTGGCTGAAATACATTTCTCTGCTAATTACACACACACAGATTTTACAACATAGTTACAAGTGGTTCATATTTCAAGAATCATATTTCAGTTTTTGTTGTGGGATAAATTGTGAATGTCTTTGCTAAAGGTGCTGGTTTTATACAGTAATCTAATTGAGAAATCATCTTTTTTATACAACAGTTTGTTCCGACGAAGCTCGGGCTGTTTAGCTGTATGTTTCACGCCACGTCATGGTTTATTACACTAACTGACGGTTGCAGTACGGGTGAAAATAGGCGGGTGTGGTCCGCAGAACTGAAAAGAGGAGAGAGCAGCTACCACATTCAAAACCGACAGTAAGTAAACACATCTAATAACGTTATGTCATCTCAGACACCACTGTGTCTCCTTAGTTATTGCTTCATTCCAAATTGCCTCTGAACCATGTGAGTCGTTTTTTTTTTTTACAAGAGCTACAAACCTAACTAGTGTCTAACAAAAATTGTTGTGCTGTTATTCATTACAACAGCACTCCTTCTTGCATGATATTGCTTAAATATCACATTCCCTGCTGTAAATGTTGATCAAATGATTTAATCCAACTGTACAAATGATGGACAACTACATTTGAATCATACGTTATTTACATCATGACATTCAATCCTTATCTCTAATCATTCATAGCATAATGTTTATTCGTAATATATTTACACACACACAGCAAAATCAGTTGAATTAGGACTGTACATATATGTTTTTATAGATCAGGTCCAGTCAGACTCAATCTCTGAAAACACTGCGACTGCGTGGAATCAATGTACAGATGTTTGTCCTATTAATAAATTATGGTATTAATAAGATTTTCAGGACATCAAAGTGAATAAATGCCTTGGCATTGATTCTACACATCCGTGTAACAGTAATGGATAAACGAAGTAGAAATATCTTTAAATTGTCCTCCAATTGCAAAACATTGGAAAGTGCTGAAATATTATAGCATTGAATATTGACCCTCACAGATGGCGGTAGGCTAAATGACCACAAACAAACCTAAAATAGCCAGCAGATGTCACTGCAGGAGTAGACTTATGATTAGCTGATGCATTTAATGTGCACATGGTCATTGTATAATGCATTTTTAGCCGGTGTGAAATAACTACTATTCTTACCACTAACAGAAAAATAGCTTTATTATAACTGTGCATCTCTTACTTTTAGAAACAGGAGGTTTGCATGTCTGTAATCAGGATTCAGTTCTCTTTTCTTTCCGCTCTTTTTTCTTCTTTCATATTTCCTCTTTCTTATATGGAATATGGTGTTTGCGTAGGTTGGGACTTTTATGACAATGATACCATGATAATGATTATGATATGACATCTGCTTTAAAGAGTGCTACACAGAGGGTTTTGCGCTTGGCTGTCGATGCCCACCCACCATGCTTTTGATCAGGTACTCCAGATTATGCTTAAAAAAAAAAAAAAAATGCCTTCTCAGAAAATGCCCTGACGTCTGACTTATTTGGTTACCCTCAATCTTTTGGCAGACACAATGAAAAGCTGTATATGGAGGTGTTAAAAAGGCGAAATTGTGTGTGGTGTGAACATGTTAATTGCCCCCGCTTATGATAAAGAGCTTCTCTATTGACTAACATCAGCTTCAACCACAGCCAGCATGCCCACGATAGTTGGCTCCTTCTTCCTGTTCTGTTTAATGGGGCATAGAGCATTCTGTTCACGGCTACCACATAAGCTCTCCACAGTCTCTGTCTGCTTTTAAATCAAGCCTAAAAACGTATCTGTTAACTAAGACCTCTAAAAAAAGTAAGCTTTTTTTTTTTCTGTTTTCAATGTTTCTCTATTTTTGCTTGTTATACCAGCTCTTTGAGATTGTGTCCGTATGAACCATGCTCTTTTAAATAAATGTGTCTGGAAAGTGACTCAAGCAAAACCACTCTCTTTCCTTGAGGTTTTCTTACAACCTTTCTTGCGGTGAAAAGAAACTTTCCCTTTATCTATTACTTTAGCACCTACCAACTCTCCTTTACTATATAACAACAAACAAATGGGGGTGTTTATACATCAATTCCTGTTGATTTGCTGTGGGACGATGAATAATTTCTCCCCCTTTCGTTCACATTATTTTTGGTCTCTGTTATGAGGTACACTTGCATACGGTATTCTCCGATATAGAGAACAGAGTGAGGAAGTTATGTCTAATATTATAAAAATTTCAGGAAAAAAAATTCAATTAGGTAAGAGGATGAGATTGGGCGCTTGTTACATGCATACAGCGATTTGGGAGCCACCATCCAGAGCCCGGATTTCGGGCACACTTCCTGAGTTCTCAGTGATCAAAATGGAGCTTCGGTAAGGCCTAAATGTGAAAACATCCTAAAGCTAACATGTGCTCCCCTTGAGACACTTGAATCCAGTCCTACTGTATCTGCCCTCTTCTACATACTTGAGCTTACAGACACCCTGGATTAACAGGGAAGAGATAGTGTGTGTTTCTTTGCAACAAGAAAGCATGCCAATTTACTAACTTGTCTCCCTTTCCATGGATGGCTGTAGCACTGATGGGGATCAAAATCATGATCCTCGGATGACAAGGCGAAACACCGTAATTTAATGCATCCTGGCTGTGGTACAGACCACAGCCATACAGGGCAGAGAATTTGTCTGAGCTCTATGAGTGGGAGTGGGGGAAGTGTGTATAATGTGCATCTCTTAGCTTGTGTAGGGGAAGTTATCAGCCACAGGGGTTTTTTTTGGCTGTTTTTTGGTGTAATTATCGATAGTTGGTAGGAACTTCTATATTATATTTGTCGCTTGATATACGTTATTCTTCTATTCAGCAACCAAAAGAAGTGTTTTGTCAAATGTCATGAAATCTATTTTGTATAGTTTAAATTTAATCCAGAACTTTAACCATATTAGTAAACGCATTAATATTATTATTTTGAATATTTAATCAAATGCCGAATACATTTTATTTCAAGAAAATATGAAAGTGGCTGAAATAACCCCAACTCCCTCAATGTGGAAGAGGGTAGACAGGACTTTCCTCTGGTATGTAACACTAACCTGTGATCCAGCATTTTAAAAAGATGCACTTGGCCGGCTTTATGTGCATGCGTAAGACTTCACCTACTCTGCTTGATACGGATGAACTGGCTTGAACTGGTGGATAACCAAACTGGGGAGAACATGGATGAAAAAAGACCACAGTTGCAAAAAGAGTGGAAAATGATCTTTAAAAATTAAAGCTCATGTTATGTATTTATATATTATCATATTGAAGAAATCATGTAGAAATGGTATAAATGGTTAAGTCAGAAAGCACTGCTTTGTTTAAAACAATACAGTTCAGGTTTTATTGGGCAATGAATAAAGATTTTATACAGTATACACCAAAAAAAGATGAAAAAAAAAGAAAAAGAAAATTTATAACTGATATAATAAGTGCGGTGTGAGATTGGGTATTACTTGCAGATTTTGAAACCTGCCAGTGTCTTTTGTGAATATTAGATTTTTCTTTTTACAGTTATATATTTACCAATTAAAAAATCTTTCAAAATAAAATAATTGAATAATATTTGGCAACAAAAATATTTAAATAATTATTATTCAATTTACTTTCCATACATATATAAATAATTTGATTTCCAGTACATATGATACAAAAGTATACAAATTTATCCTTAATGGACGTTAACAAAAATCAGCTTTTTCAGTTTTATTTATAAAAATTTTAACAACTGTCAGTGTCACAAAGTAGCTCTAGAGAATTTCTAAAAGAAATATGGAAATGAGTTTGAATAGTGTAAGGAAATATGTATAAACCCTAGTTATCAGATTGTCCTTCATGAGTTAAAACTGAGGGTGACAGTGTACAGTATTTATAATTTAACAGACTCTTCGTTTAACACTTACTTTATCGTTAGGTTACAGTAAGCACATTTTAGAGGGACAAGCATTTAATGCTAAAAGAAAATAGCATGTTAAAAGTATATCCATATCATTTTGGTTAAGGTCCATTTTGAAAAGATTAAATAAAATTAAATCAAACAGCCCAAAATGCCCATAGTCGCAGAAACAGCAGAGACCACACTTGTTTTATGAGGGGTGTTCAAATCAAAGCCGAACTTCTGATAAAATTTCACATGAATGAAGACTTCAAGCAAAGTATAATGATGAGACTTCACCGCAGTTAAAATTTGAATGATGCAAACGTTTTTAAGAAGATTGTACATCCTTGAATGACGATCCTGGCCGAGGTGTCTCGGAGCTCATTCAGTGAGTGGAACACCTGATCCATGTCTCCAACATGCAGAAGAGGTGCATTTGTCTGTGAGAACTGTCCACAAAATCATTCACAAATACCACCTGCACATTACAGGAACTCGGATAGGAGGTATTGCGTCATCCCCCGCACAGTTCTCATTTCACTCCGAGCCATTTCCACATGTTTCTGCCATTATAGGAATTCCTGTGAGGTCAGAGATTCAGATGTGAAGCAGGCAGTCCGATCTTCGCTCCGGTATGCTGAAGGTATTCGAGCACTAATGAAAGTGCATTAGTGTAGCAGGTGATTAGAGAAATAAAGGAAGTTTGTTTTTCTCTTATAAAAGTGTTCTATTAGTCAGCAAAGTCAAAAGTCCCGGTTTGACTTGAACACCCCTTGTATATAGTAAACAATGCTTTACCTGAAGTGCCATCATAATTTTAGTCAGTTATAATTAAAAAAAAAAAAAAACACACACACCATAAGACTTTTGAGAAACCACACTGAAATGACCTGATTATACTGATCACTCACTTTAGATGTGCAAGTTGATTTCAGTCCTCTGTTGATCGCAGTTGCGAGAGTTCAATTGAACGTGGATCTTGTTGTTGTTTTCCCTTGAAACCGAAATAGCTCTTCAGCAGTTTATTACTGTTCAACAGATACGCCAGTGGGTTAATGGCACTGTTGAGACATGCTAGTCCGTCGCTTATCTGTTTGGCGATGTATATGCTGGAATACCATGGCTTACAGATGCCCTTCAGTTTTGAAATGCGAGTCATCAGGTTGAGATTTCTGAAGATGACGACAGGGATGAAACATATGGAAAAGAGCACGGTGAGAATCACCACCAGCCTGAGGCACTTCATCTTCAGCGTGCTGTCTCCGATGTCTTTCTTGGTGGCTAGAATCACAGCCACATGGCCATAGGAACAGACTATTACGACAAAAGGGATAACAAGTCCAACAGCAGTCTGTATGATGCTGTATTGTAGATAAGAAAGAAGGTCATCGTCAGTAGTTGAGTCATAGCATTTATGTCTATTTTTGAATGTTTTCTCATAAAACACATCAGGCAGGCACTGAATCAAAACCACAATCCAGACCAGTGCAGATATTCCTATAGAATGCCTCACGTTTATCCTGCCTTTCACCTTCATAGTGTGCACAATGCCCAGATACCTGTACACGCTGATGCAGGTGAGAAATCCAATACTCCCATAGAGATTCACGTTGAATATGAATCTTGTTACCTTGCAGAAAGGGTCTCCAAAGATCCATTTTTGTTTCTTCACTTGATAGGTCAACAGAAAAGGCAAAGTGAGCACATACAGGATATCCGTAATGCACAGGTTTAAAGCCAATATTTTAATGTTTCCCATCTTCCTCCAGTTTGTAAAAATAGATTTCAAGCCCAAGCAGTTGCCAAGAAGTCCAAAAATAAAAGTGATAACATATACAACAGTTAAGAAGGTCTTTGGAAAGTCATAGTTAACCTTCCAGCAGGCATTAGAAGTAGAGTTGGCCATCGGTTTTCATCTGTCGGAGTAGCACGCGTTGCTTGAACTGCAATCGAAATCTTCAGCACATGCATCCAACTAGCACACGTGATGGAACTGTGGCTTCTTTTTCTGAAAGGCGCGTTAATACTGCCACCCAAACAGGAAGTTGAGTTCTCAGAAGCAGGTGTCTTGAGTAAAAAAAAACAAAAACAGCAACAATACTTCCATTAAAATATGCTACAGCAGACAGTTGATCATGTAAAAGCAGCTACCCAGCCATTTTGATACTTTAATTGTGTATCTATTTAGTGATATTTTATATCAGTGTCTAAATGATTAGTAATTATAATTGCTTTTAAAAATCCATTATAATTTCATTACAAATATGAGGGTAACTTTGAGGAGTGTTCAAGTCAAACCTGGACTTGAATAACAGAACAAAAACTCTCTATGATTTATTTCTCTGAATAATCCCCTGCTACACTAATGCACTTATCCCAGTGTTTCACTAGTGCTTAGATACCATCAAGGTAGAAAGATTTCTCAGTAGGCCAGAGCCATGATGCAGGACTGCCTGCTTCACATCTGTGCGCTCCGAACCGCCTCGGATGGAATCATCATTCAAGGATGTACAGCCTTCTTTAAAATGTTTGCAAAAAGTCGTCAGTAAACATCAATCGGTCTTTACACCTTTATTCTCAAGAAATTTTAGGTTTCGGTTTGACTTGCAAACCTCTCATATGTTATAGCTGTACAGTAGCTGATTGCAGCAGAAGCTGCTAGCGGTTTTATCACTAGTTTTGGAGATGCGACTCTGACCAAATTTTGGTTTCCTTCCAGCTTAAAAACAGATTGCCTGTCTGGAAAGTAACGGGTTATAGGTTATAATTAAATCCTCCAAATAAATTGAAAAATCCATCTCTGTAAAAATCACTGTCCATTTTTTCACCCGTGGTGTGACTTGGCGCACTCCACTAACGTGCCTTGATTTCAGATATCATGACCTATCAAAGATCAATACATCTTGTTGTCGAACAAAAACATGAATTGATTAATTGTTTAATGACGTTCTTGATTTTTGTTTTAAATAATGACAATCAAGCTTATAAGAATCTTTTTTTTATTTTTATGAAATACCTAAACAACAATCAATATTCAGTATGAAGTCCTTTGTTTCTCAAGATCTGCAGGATCTGTCTGGGCATAAAATCAAAAAGAAGATCAAAAAGAAGTCTGAATTACTTTGGGGTCACTCGCTTATCCATGACTGCTTGATTGCTTTTTGGAGATCATGTACAGAAATTTGCAAATCACTGGAGAATTCCCTTGTTTTAGACAGTATTGTGCAGGGCTGGAAACCCTGGCTTTCCGGCACTACCGGAAGAGAATGAACCATGGAGGTGGTAAACAGGCCTGTAACACAAGTATATACACTCACCTAAAGGATTATTAGGAACACCTGTTCAATTTCTCATGAATGCAATTATCTAATCAACCAATCA
>JAQQZT010000015.1:20144123-20155861 GCA_030068275.1 Clarias platycephalus | reverse complement strand
ATTTACACATTAAGTTTACTGAAAGTAAAAACAGTTGAAAGTCAGAGGACGTTTCTTTTTTTGCTGAGTATATATCAGGAGCCCCACTCATACCTGATTGTCATCCCACTAATTAAAAACACCTGACTCTGATTTCACCTGTAGGGGGTGTTTTCACTGGGATCATTTCCAAGTACACTTGACCCGAAAGTCTGGATCATTTTGATCAGTGAGAACACAATCATACTGCACTCGGGAACTGTACCCAGGTCCGCTGGAAAAGGTCAAATCAGATTTGGAAGCCAATCATTCCTGAAAATGGAAATGGATGCGATGCCATCAATGCCGCCTGTCTCCCTGTCCCCCCAGCATCCCCCTCCACCCCCCCCCCCCCAAAAAAAAATAAAAATAAAAATCTCTGTGTGTGTAGCATGACTTACACAGCCATAGCTGATAAAGTTGAAAAGTTGGAAAGTGTTGTTCTTGACATTCCTGAAATATCAATAATATTACGCATAGTGATTTGAAGTGATCAAGATTGATGTCCTTGTTCTCTTCTTTTTTTGTGTGTTTAATGATAGCTCACAAACCATTAAGGTGCAAACTGCCACCTGTTGTATTGGAGGATGAAAATACACAAGTGTACCAGAGTACAGAGAAAAAAAATAATGTGAATGCTGGCCAGTGAGGGAGTGGGGAGGGGAGAGCAATCGTTCCTGGGCAAAGTACAAATCAATGTGAACGTGCCATAAATTAACCGGTAATCCCAGAGGTTCTAAACTGTCTAAAAATAAAAATATATTTTTATATACTATCACCTGCTTAATTGGGTTCACAAAGGGTTCACAAACTTTCAAGCACCACTGGCACTGTACTGAAAGGTGACAGTGAACATATCATAGCATCCATAAATACCCAATATTCTATTTAGGTGCTATATATATATATCTAACTTTTTCAACACTTTTGTTACAGTCAGCATTTACAAAAGTAAAATCTTATGATGTAGATTATGATTCTCAGAGCATAACTTCAAGAAAAAGAGAAAATAAAAGAAACTTGTTTGAATCAGACATGTAATCTGTATTGTTATGAGCACACATAATTTACAAACCAATATATATATAAACATACAAAAAATATTATAAGTGCATTTACAAATATGTACAGGAAATTACATGGACAAAATAATGTGTCTCACAACACAACAGTTGGTGTCTCTTTAAAATAATAATAATAAAAAAAGGTTAGACCGTACAATATTTCACCCTTATCCAAGTGACTGCCTGGATGTAAGAAACTTCTAGAGTAATAATGGAAGGAAAGAAAATCATATTACAATAGCCTTCTAGATAGGAATGAACAATATTATAATACTTTCGAAAGCTTCCTGGCATTTGTATGAGGCTGAATATTGATAATAGGGTTCAAGATCAAAGCTTGGAAGAAACTTTGGAAATGTTGGTCCACACTGACCTTCCAGTTTTAAACATTCAAAAGTATTCAACACTGCAGGCCCGTAAGTGTCCTAATGCTAATTAATTTACATGAGAAGCTGTAAGCGTTCGAGGCTGATAGCTGCCATTATATGATCCTAACTAAGAGGGATGGGTTAAAGATCTGTACAAGATGTAAAAAATTAAATTCTTACCACATTAAAAAAAGAGCAGTTCTATATACTGTACATAGGATATAAGTGAAGAATCGGGTCAGTCCGCTACCTTATCAAGCAAGGTCAATAGAAATGTATGTGTGATCACAAGCTCTTTATACACAACGACAGGAATGGTTCAGTGACCAGAGCTATTAGGTTCTGCGGCTGCCCGGTAGGCGGTCTCCAGGAAGCATAAATTTGAACCAAAATTTTATAAAAAAAGAACTGGATAAACCCTCCATGACATCACCCATAGGTTTTCAAAAGAGCAGTCATCTTGAGGACGTGGCGACTCAATCGGTTAAGGCTATGGGTTACAGGACTACTGATTGGAAGATCAGAGATTTGAGCCCCAACACTGCCAGGCTTCCACTGTTGAGCCCTTGAGCAAGGGGTGCTGTATCCCTGGGCTCTGTCCACAGCTTCCTACCTGGGATACTTGAAAAAATCTTTTCACTGTACTATAAGGTATATGTAACAAATAATTGATTCTTAATCTTAATCTTGGCACTTAAACCCTGTCTAAAACCTTGTTAATCCACAGGTGGAGCAAACAGAATTTAGCTGTTGGTTGGAACATGCCTACCTACCTCAGTTACCACATGTTAGCTAGCTTGGCTTTAGCTTAGCTAAAATTCTAAGGTGATTAAGATTAATTTACATGCTATTGTTACTTTGAATTTGATTGAACTTATCCATGTCAGCTTCTATATGGCGTGTGCTAAGTCAAACTACAACAATTACAGCTAGCTAATTAGCTTAAGTGATGCCTAGCAAGCAGCTAGCAGTTTGACACCTACATTTACTGTAATGTGCTTACATGGCTTAATACAATTTAACTAATGAGTGAGGTAAAAATGTACCTCCATTTGGTTGCTGGAATTCTAGCTGTGGAAACCAAAACCATTTAATCACACAGCAGTGCCTTAACAAAACCCAAGCTGTTGAATGTACAGTTACAAAATATGAAAGAAAGCCAAATCATTTTCCTTCTGCCTAATGGATTGTTAAACAACTGAGTTAAAGCTTGCTTATGATCTGGATTTTAGTGGATTTGGTAAAAGAGTCTGTCAGGAGAAAAGCAAGAAAGAAGCCAGTTGCCTAAAATAAATCTTCTCTATAACAAGATTTACTAATCCATCCCTGGTAAAAGAAAATACTGCGTCATGTGCAAAGTGCTATTTCCTAGGCTTCAACTTTTGGTTTGTGTTAATCAGTGCGTTAGAGTCTCTATCCCCACAGACCAAGACTCTTGTAATTCTCACTAAATGAATGGGGGCAGTTGTAATGACAAACACAGGACCTGATCATCATGACACCTTGGCGGATCAGGCGGCCCCCTGGACAGCGGAAGGTCACTGTGACAGTATGGGTCCCATAAGGTGTGCAACATCGGCCGTCAGTGCAGAGGCCACAATAACGGGGATGGTAAAGTTGTGTGCTGTAGCAGCCTTGATAGAGCAGGTGTGTGGGAACATTTGACCAGTAGCTAGACTGGCATTTCCTTGGCCACTAATGCAGGGAGAGAAAAAAACACAATGCAATGCAATCATAAAAACAGAATAAATGATGTTCTTTGTACAACAAAGCACAGTAAACTTGCAATCCATTATCACGTATCCTTTGTGTATTAATAAGTATTTGAAGTGTTAGCATTGATGGTGAATAAACATTGGCTCACCACAGGTCTTTGATGTGGCAATGCCTGGCATGATCTGATGTTACACATCCTGGTCTGCTGTTCAGGTCTGCAGGCTGCATTCTGGTTGCTCACACGAGTGGAAATCCCCTGGCCACAAGTACTTGAGCAGGCACTCCACTCCGTGCTCTGATATATACAGTTTATGCTGGGGCTGGTCCGGTAACCAGTTAAAGCATTGGCATGTCTGTAAGCTGTAACAATAAACCAGGTACAATTTGATTGAATGTTTCTATCCTGATGATCATGTTGTTTGTGCAATTCAAATATTTTTCACCTTTAATAAACATACACCTTTTCAGGTAAAGTGCATACGTAAATGCATTGTGGTTTGTAAAAGATTGAATAATAATCTAGTAGTTAAAGAAGGTAAATGTTGCTCATTTGAGAACTTGATCGGCACTTCGGAACGAAAAACGTGTAGGGCAACTCAGAGCATTTTAGCCAACATGTACTGTATAGGGCTCAGAATTTGGTAGTATAGAGTGACATCCTTTTTTTTTCAGCACAAAATAGGCAATATGATGAACTGAATTTTAGTTCCATTCCATAAAAAAAAAAAAAAAGGTCACATAGGCAAAGACATAGCACAGATACACATGATCACGTGTTTTTATTGTTTCTTTTTTGTTTGTTGGTTGTTGTTTTTTTTTCTATGACCAAAAAGTAATGATATAAAAGTAATGATAATTTTTGTTGTACCTGACATATCTGAAAACCTATATACTGTACACAGTTTGCAGCCTCTCCATTCACACACACCAGCACGGTTTCCATTTTGTTTAGTTTTTTTTAAACATCATTGACCTATGCTGTGCGGCCGGCACATATTTGTGCTGCTTGAGATTTCAGGGTTAAATTATCATCTGATAAAGAGGATGCAAATGTAAATTCTTTAACCCAAAGTTTTAATGATCAGCTGCTCATTTGCTAAGCTTATATGAGCAACTTTAATCGTCCCTGCACTTGCATGCAAGAGAGCCTTTAAAGGTGCTGTTGCTCTTGGCCTGACTTCGGTGACATTGTTGAAATTTCCAGATGTCCCCATAGTGACCAGAGTTTTGCCAGCCTCTCATCATGTCCACTCAACAGCGGGCCAGTTTTCAGCATTAATTACTGGCTTTAACAAACACAAGCCTAGTTATGAATCATGGAAAGTTTCTGGAAGCAGTTCCTGTTTGGGTGGTTCCATCTTGGCAAGACATTTTCAACTAATTGCTTAAGATCTCAGTTTAAAAAAAAGAAGAAAGAAAAAAAAAAAGCTCAGTGTGGAATGTGACTAACCACTTTTAGATAACCATGTAGTTATGGTTTGTGCAATGACTGGGATAAAAGACCAACATTTTATGAATCATGAAAAAAATCCCACAAAAAGTGGGAAGGCTAGCTTTGTCTCTAGATGCTTGTGAAAATTACAGTCTGGTAAACTTGCCTTGTGTCTCACTTAAATGGGAGTGGCTTAAATATTAACGAAAATTATCAATGATAAATTATTTATTAATTGTCATACCAGATTTGTCAATTCTCACTGGTCAAAAGGTTTTGCATAATTTCCATATTTTTATAGCAAGCATGTCCATCATTTGTATAATACAGCTTGCGCAGACATGAAGGGATTTTGAAAAATGTGTAATCTGTGATCAGTGACGTTCTCCTCTGTAAGGAGCTGTTTTTCTTTCCCAAAGAAATTTACACTGTCAGTGACTTTTAACAGTATTTTAATGGTCTTTGAAGTTTTTAACAACACAAAAACTATTTCAGGGTGGAAAAACTTTGAGGTTTCTTGGTAAAATGAAAAGCTGAATTAATTCTCGTATTAATTTCAAGCAGGAAATGAAGAGAGGCTGATGAGGTAACAGTGAGATCTACTGATTACATAAAAACCTCAGCAGTAATTCTTGTCTGTTGCAACCACTCAACATTTAGCATCACCAGTCTACTAATGACCGGCCTGATCGTCTGTCATCATTTGCACGTGTTTCTCAATAGTTCATGTCTTAATTTTTTTTGTTTTAATGATTGAATGATTCATAGGTCACTTCATGGCTGAACAGACCAAAAACATTCCTTTAAAACCGCTCAGGTACATGGAGTGAACCGAAATTGAGAACCAACAATTTGACAAAAATGAGAGCCAAAAAATCCTTCAGGAAGCTTGGAGAACTATTCCTCTAGGCTACATTAAAAATACAAGAACATCTGGCTCTTTGAAGCAAAGTATGAAAGAACCTTTTGCACAGTACTGAATGTAAGCAACATAAAAATAGCCTTTTTTATTTTTTACCTTACCTGTTTGATCATTCTGTAACACTCTGTTGTCCAAGCTCTCACACACCCACTCCTTACAGCACTTTCCTGGCAGCTGGACCCTATGAGGATACGGGCAATCTGAGCTGGGCAGGCGGATATCTTCAGGGCACAGGGGCACGCAGGTCAGTCCTCCACCTGTACATTTGCACTGTGTAGTGCAGGACGGCTGGAACACCTCACCGTCTTGATAAGAGACGCCATTCAACTCACAACGCAGATCTTCCTGACCTTAGGGTGCAAAATATAGTGCAAAGGTTCACAGACAAACATAGTTTATGGATAAAAAGGTGAATTCCATAGCATAATGTCGAATATGTTACAAAGATGAACAGTGGATATATGTAAATCTAATATAAATATTGTTAAACAATAAACAATAGTAAACAACAAACAGGGACTATCTAATCATTTTGATTCATACACATAAATATTTCATACAAACTTCCATAATTTCTTTTGATTGTGTTAAACTGCTTTGCGACAATGACAATTGTTAAAAGCGCTATACAAATAAAAATTGAATTGAATTGAATCTTTGTTCAACGCTACAATAGCATATGTAAATATAAATAACAGGGAACTATGATACATTGATTAATTTTCTGTAACAGCAGCTCTGACAGTATTACCAGCTTTTATTCAGCTTTCCATTTAAGTGTAAACTGTTTTTTTAAGTATGCTTTGTCACTCTTTAATAAATAAATTGTTAGTTTTGATTAATTAATTAATTTGGGATAAGAAGAATAAAACACAGGACAAGCTGATATGGGAAAATAATCAGCTTCAGGGTTGATGGTTATTTTCTCATAATATCACATATCTCCCAATAAAGCCCGATATTTATTTAACCTACATCACTTTTTGGCATCAATTAGAGTAATATTTTTAATGTTTTGATAAGATACACTAGGTAACAATTGTTAAAATTATGAACATTTTTGTATTATTTAAAGTTACTCAAATTCTTTTATTTGACTATAAACTATATAAATTTTGCGTGGTCATACAGGTCTTACAGCTTCACCTCCAGTGTCAACAGTGTAAAGGAAGTGGAAGCAAGAAAGTTGTAAAGACATTTTTTGAGGAGGGGCTGTTGTAGGTAAATCCTCTCACATAGTAGCCTTATTTGTCCTCCTGCTTGGAGCTAGGATTGCTAATTCTGTTTACAAATCCTGTCCTGGATACAAACTGAGACATGCTGTTCGGCACAGGGCAGTAAATCTCACTACTCACTGACACACTCTCCTGGATCTCCGGGGTAGCTGGCGCTGTAGTCACATTCCAGGCCCTGCTGCTTGTCACACACGAGGATGTCAGTGCAGGCTTCACCCTTCTGCCGGGCACACACTTGGCAGCATCCACATCCGTCCCGGACGGGAGCGACGCCGTCAGGACAGACTGGAACGGAGCTGGGACACTGGCACGGCTTGGCACACTGTTGACAGCATACCTGAAGCAGTAGACAGGATGCGGTCTACTATGAAACCACATTCAGTTTCTCAAATGCATGCAGCCCCAGCTAAAGTAATGGCATTAGGAAAGAGGATATTTTTCTTTTGTAACAAACTTCAGAGCAGCCTAGTTCAGATGTTTATTGCTAAATTGCTCAACCATCTGGGTTCAATTCAGTGAAAAGCAAATCCACCAAAGCAAAGACCTTATTACACTGAAGCTTACGGAGAACTAGAAAAGAAAATGAGAAAAACATCCCCTGGAAACCAGGCTTTAGTTTTTAGAGGAAATAAAAATATGTTCTCAATTAGAAATGAACTTGAAACCAGATCAGACCAGACCTGGTGTAAAAAAGCAATAGGGAAAAGAAAAAAAAAAGGTTCAGCATATATACACAAAGCACACAAGTTTTTGTAATCCAACTGACATTTATAGATAAACCAACGACTCAGATTAAAAACAAAAAAAACTGAAAAAAAAAAACTTTCAGCTATACTCAACTTCCACTGTTTAATCCCAACTGAACTGACAAAAACTAAATAAGCAGCAATAATGAATTACCTCAACACCTCAGATCTCCCAGTTAGTGTATCAGGTGGAGAGAGAGCTTCTCACCTGGGAGCACAGGTACAACAGTAGTGCCTGTGCCAGCAGCGTGTATGTGTTTTGCACTTTTTTGTCCATCCCACCGTCCCAACGCAGAATGCTGAGCTACCGGTGCTGCTGTTTGCTCACTGGCTGGCTCTGTGCACACTCACTTTTATAAAGTCACCCCCCCTCTGATGTCACAGCCTGTCTGTGGTGTAAACACTGGCTGGCCAGTAATCAGAAAATGTTTCAAATTCCACATCCCTGTTGGCCAGGTCCGCTCTGCACTTTCTCTCCTCCTCACAGCTACACTTGAACACCAAAAAACAAGCTGTGAAGCAGAAGCAGGCGCAGCAATAGGATTCGTTCTTGGCTGCCACAACACGTTCCTGTTAAATGAGTCTGATAAGATGATGAGGCTTCAAAGATTTTATCCAATAATCAGCATTCGTAGTTTATGGTTTATGATAATGAAGCGTCTGGGTTTTGGGTTTGAGTCAGTGTTATGGTAGTGACTAATATATTAAATCAAAAGAGATTTCTTTGATTTATCAAAACTGAAAGGGAAAGCAAATAACGACAGATGTGGAAAGTGAATAAATATAATTTAGTGCATATGGATTCCCATAATATGATACTGGAGATTTACAGGACATACAAAACAGTTACGGTAATCGTTGAGCTGTAGTAGAAATGACTCAGTAGGACGCATTCTTGAATAGTTACTGTTTTAGTAAGGAACTATTTTAAAATACAAAACCACCTGTGATATCTTCCCTTTCCATAAGGCTTAAAATTTTGTTCAAATTACGTGTTCAGGCAAATAACCATATAAAAATTCACGGTGACTAGAAACACAGGTTTAAATATAGACATAGACAACGGAAATTCACCGTACATTAATCCAGATGGGACCCATGTGGTCTGCCAGATACAGCAAATGTCAAGAATGTGGTCTGGTCTCAAAACTTTGGTCCTCTCAGCTCTCAGGTTTATTTTGCTGCACTTTCCAAAACTCACAAGCTTGGAATGTTCCGGAATAGTGGAGTGTTACTGTGAAGGGCAGTCTTGGCATTAAGACAACTTAATTCAAAAAGCAGACCATCCATTGGGAAGAATTTTGTCCTCTTATGTTAGGGAAATTTCAATTCACTATTTACTCAAAAACCCATCCATAGTTGGACTAAGAAGTTCAAATATTATTTGTCCTATACAGTTCAACCCCCTGGACACATTTTAAATAAATGTTGAATGGAATGAACTGTAACATGCTTTGAACCAACATGGAAGCAATTTTTGGCAATTAAAAAATGTAAAACTTCTTAAAACAAAGTTAAATGTTGTGTTTTGTCATTTGAACTTTTTACCTTGTTACTGGGTTGGATGCATTAAGCACGCAGGGTTCAGATATTGAGCATGCCATATTATACACTGCTTAGCCAAAAAAAAAAAAAGTTGCAGTATCAGAAGGGTCCAATTAATAGGCTGCATCAGGCAAAGAAAACACTCACTCAACACCTGGAAGGAAAGTGCTGAATCGTCAACTGTGGAGGTAATGTGGTTGGAAAAAATCATGGAGATCTCTTAAACACTTGATGAAGTTGTATGCTAAAAAAAATTCTGGGATGAGAACGCACACGATTGGGACTAAACAGTTGTGTTTCCATTTAAAAAAAGAAGAAAAAAAAACATTTCCTAGTGAGTCTAATTCAAAAAAGACTTCAATATGCTAGGGAGCATAAAGACTTGGTCCGATGAATTCAGATTGACTCCTTTCCAGAGTGATCAATGCATCCGGGTAAGAATGGAACCTTTTTTAAAATGATGCACCCATCATGCATAGTGCCCACATACAAGCCTCTGGAGGCATTGTTATGATCTGGGATTGCTTCAGTTGGTCAGGTCTAGGCTCAGCAATGCTACATGGCAGTAAAATAAAGTCAGCTGATGACCTGAATGTACTGAATGATGGGGTTATCATATCAATGGAGTTTTTCTTCCCTGATGGCCTATATCACTATCAAATAGTGAAAAAGTGGTTCTGGGAGCATGAGGAAACATTTTTATACACGAATTGGATTTTCCTAAACTTTTGTTTGGTGTAATCAAAGCAGAAGGTGCACTTTCTCTGCATTCTCTGATTCCAATGAGCGTGTGTGAGTGGAAAGGGTGTGGTTTAGCCTGATTGCCATAGCTCTGGAAGGTCCCAGGTTCAATCCCAGATACCACCAAGTTGCCTGAAAACTAAGTCAAGATCTAGTTCAAATGAATGCATGACCAAGTCAAGACTGAAAACCCTCACCAGTGACTGACACCAGTGGTCACAGTTGGATTTCAACACAGATCCAACCCCCCGCCCCCCTCCCCCCTCCCCATTTTACATCCTCTCCACTTTGTCCAACAGCATGAAAGTGTTCTCTGCTTCCCTCACCCTATCTCTGTTTCCAAACATTATAAAATGGAATAAACGTTCTAAATCTCTGTGCTAACCAGCTGTGTGGGATTTTACAGCACCTTTTTACCCTTGCTTAAGTCAGGAGAAGGTTCCTGTGCTGTGGAAGACATCTTGCCTCGTTCCAGTGCCTCCCACTCTAAATGTCTACAGACTGATTGTCCTTACATCTCACATATTGAAGGTCCACAGTCTCAGTTGATTTCTCCGGTGCTTTTAACACAATTCAGCATTTACTGCTAAAAGAGGAGCTCCAGAAGATGCAGGTTGACACTTCTACAACATCTCATTACTGTCTACCTGACAGACACACCGCAGTTTATGAATCTGCAGGGATGTGTATCTGAACAAGCATAAGAGTACCCCAGGGGACAGTTTTTCACACTATACACCTCAGTCTTGCTGTACAACTCCTGTCCTGTCATCTTCAGAAGTTCTCAGGCGCAGTTGTAGGGTGTGTCAGCAGTGGACAGGAGGTAGAGTACAGAGCTCTGGTGGATTGTTTTGTGAATTGGTGTGTGAGCAATTCTGGGATCAGGAGCAGGTGGAGGTGGAGAGTTACAAATATCTCGGAATTCACCTTGAAAGCAGACTGGAAAATGTAAATTGGATGCTGTCTATAGGAAGGAACAAAGCAGACTCTAACTCTTGAGGAAGCTCAGATCCTTTAATGTTTGCAGCAAAATGTTGCAAATAATTTACCAGTCTGCTGTTGCCAGTGCACTATTCTTTGCTGCTATCTGCTGAGGCAGCAGCATCAGGGCCAGTGAAACCAGGAGACTAAACAAGTTAATCACATTCAGTACTGGGGAATCCCCTGGAGGGTTTGGACTTGGTTGTTTAGAGGAGGATGCTGCACAAACTAATGGAGATCATCTCACATCCCCTCCACCACTTCTTGGTCAAACAGCAGAGCACTTTTAGTACAAAAAATGGTAAACTTAGTTAGCTAGTGTCCAATGTCATTATGTGGTCTGTGGAAGACTGTACCTCGTGGATCTTGATCCTCACCCAGGTGTCATTGAAATATCTGACCCAATGGATTCATTTCCATGTACAGGTTGGCAACAATACTGTATGTGACAAATGGAAATGATGGAATGACTATGTTTCTGTCTGTAGTCACCTTTCTAAGTGAAGTACTGTAGATGATGTTCAGACACAGATTGAGGAGAGAGTACATCTGCTTCAGGTTGAGGCTGCTTCCGGTGTCAAGGGGGCTGTCATCTTTTTTTAACAAAAGATCTTGGACATTAAACAATACCATGGTTTCATCATGGTTCCATTCATATTTTCAGCTCACTGATATTTGAGTTCTGGTGGTGGTGGTGGTGGTGGTCAGTATTTCCAACAAACTAGGATGAAGGATATAGCAAAATGATTCCTTACTGAACTAATGCTGCTGACAATGGATCTAAGGAGGGTTCCTACTTTATTTATCTTGGGTAGTCCATAGATGTAAGTAATGGCCTCTCCAGGGTACAGAATAGAGGCAGTGTCACCCTGTCAATGGTGCCATCCTTTTCCACTACCAGCTCGACAGTGAAAAACCTGGGCGTAATATTAGACAGTAACTTGTCCTTTGAAAATCACATTTCAAATAT
>JAQQZT010000015.1:20088080-20127221 GCA_030068275.1 Clarias platycephalus | reverse complement strand
TGTTTGTGGCTGTAATGTGACAAAATGTGGAAAAGTTCAAGGGGGCCGAATACTTTTGCAAGCCACTGTATTATTATAAAAATCAGGAAAGACCATGGAGTTAGAAAGTGGTCCCAAACTTTTGAGCGGTAGTGTATATATTTATTTTACTAATTGAAAAATAATTACTCACTTGTACTTGAGCACTTTTCTTTATAACGATGTAGCTTTTTTTTTATTACAAAGTCCTCTCCAGAACACGGCATGGTGGCTTAGTGGTTAGCATGGAGTTTGCATGTTCTCCCTGTGCTTGGTGGGTTTCCTCCGGGTACTCCGGTTTCCTCCAACAGTCCAAACACATGCAGATTAGACTAAATGCCGTTTCCAAATTGCCCGTAGTGTGTGAATGAGTGTGAGTGTGTGTATGTGTGTGCCTGCGATGGATTGGCACCCTGTCCAGAGCGTACCCCGCCTCGTGCCATAAGTCTCCTGGGATAGGCTCCAGGCCCCCCGCGACCCTGTACTGTATACTGTACAGCGGTATAGATGATGAGTGAGTCCTTTCTAGGTTATGGAGTGACATCAAATCAATATGGCTATGCAGATCATCAGCAGTACTTCTTCTTTTTCATTGAGTTATACGGTATATACCAGGATTTGCTTTGGATTAATTGATATACAGTATAGACATGAACACTCCAATTTCCTCACTCGGTGCAAAGACATGCAGATTAGGTTAATTCCCAAAATGACTGTGTATGAATCAGCGTGTGTGTGTGTGTGTGCCCGCCCTGCGATGGATTGGCTCCCTGTCCTAGGTGTACCACGCCTCGTGCCCTAAGTAAGTACCCTGGGTTAGGCTCCAGGCCCCCCGAGACCCTGTATACAGGATAAAGACGATGAGTGAATGAGTAATAATGGTGTCGGGATTAAAAACGTTTCTTTCGCACACCTGGCAACCCGAAAGAACGACTAAATGGGGAGGGGTTAAAGTTCTAAGCTCCAGCGCGTGGAATTGAGCAACTCAGCAACTTCGTTTCAATTTCTTCGGCACTCAGCAGCACAGTTAGTTTGGTGTGTTTGAGTGAGAAGCATGGCGGAGACCGGTGTAAACACAGCCAAAGCCACGTTTGACAAACCTAAGGTGAGTGTGTTTGTTTTCCCTCGGGGTGTTAATTCGCAGGAAGTGTTACCGCGTTAACGGTTTGGATATGAACGTTTGTGTTGTTGAAGACTGGAAGAGGCACCTGACCCAGCATCATTCACACTGCTACTACTCTGCTACTTAATCATAATCATAATCATAATCATATAGTAATAGTAGAAGAAACTATATAATAATAATAATAATAACAATAGAAAGCACCTCTGTCCTGTGTTCTGGGTAATAAACTGATCATTCCTCCAGTATAATACACATTTAATTATTTTCTTTTTAGAAATGTGAATGTGGTGTCTTTATGTCTTCATATACTCCAACATACATCCTAAATCATTTTTAGGAACCAGTACATCCCTTATTCCAGGCGTAAACACATGATCACACCAACCACAAGCAAAACTACCTTTTTTTCTTTTCTTTTTGCACTAGTATATTTTCCCTCTTAGTCCTAAGCCGCACAATATGACGTCCATCTAGGAACCTCTATAGTCCAACTAGGTTCACACATTACGGGCAGTTTGGGAATGCCACCGCAGCACCCGGATCAAACCCACGAAGCATTTACATTTAGGCATTCGCCAGAGCAACTTACAAAAGTGCTGCAAAG
Source organism: Clarias platycephalus (assembly GCA_030068275.1). Classification (NCBI taxonomy): domain Eukaryota; kingdom Metazoa; phylum Chordata; class Actinopteri; order Siluriformes; family Clariidae; genus Clarias; species Clarias platycephalus. The sequence goes on along the minus strand of JAQQZT010000015.1, from coordinate 20,125,473 downwards.
GTTCCGTAAAAGTAGAGGTTCAATAATGTGATTATTACCCTATCAAATTTACCTACGGACACTGTTACATCAGAAGTACCCTATATATGTTGCAGCTATATATGACCAGTGCTTTTTCTGTATTATGTGCAAAAAAAAAAAAAAAGAACAGGCTTGTTAAATGAAAAAAATATCAAATTAATTAGCAGCAATAATGCAGACCTAAAGTTTCCAGGATTTTTTTTTTTTTTCCAAAGAAGTTGAGTCATACATTTATTTGAAAATGTTTGACTTTTGATGATGCAGGATAACAGAAGAAGAAGTGCTTAGGAAGAATCCTTTCTCAGTACGCCGGAACCATGTTTTGCCGCGTCAGGTCTGAAACCCTGGCCTCCACGGAAATACGATAAAAGCCAAACATGTAGAAATGCTTTACAGAGGTTATGGCAATAGACAATTTCCTGTAATATGCAAGTAATATTCGTGAATGATTGCATCAAGAGTTTCTACAGAAAGATGCATCTCTTCCTCAAGTTGGCCGTTGATTTTCAAGGATCAGGCGTTCCTCTCGGCCAGGATCGTCACTCACGGACGTACGGCCTTCTTTAAAACTTTTGAACCATTCACATGGTTTACTACAGCTAAGAGTGACAATACTGTAAATGTCATCTGTAATTGTCAATTGGGTTTACGCCTTAGTTCATGAGAAAGTGCACCACAAATCCCAGTTTGACTTGAATGCCCCTATCAACAAAGTTTATACAGTCACTAAAGATCACACCATGTCTGTCAAGGCAGGAGTTACTGCTTGCACTGTGACATCACACCTCCAGATTTAAGGGCGTGATTCTTGACCTGGGTCTGTATGCATGAAATTTGCATGTTCTTCCCGTGCTTTGTGGGTTTTCCACAGGTACTCTGGTTTCCTCCTACAGTCCAAAGATTAGGGTAATTGGCTGGTGTGTGCACCCTGTGATGTATTACCACCTTGTGCTCTAAGTGTCCTAGGATACTCTCCAGGCCCCCAATCCAAATGTAGTTTGGCGGTAAAGGGGTCAAGCAGGTCATCGCATGTCTACTAATCCGGCAGTGATGCCATTTAGAGCTACACAATTCTTGCTAAATTGTGAATCATAATTTTTCCTCCACGGGAATAGAGATCACGATTGTCTCATGCAGTTTTTTTTTTTTTTTTACATTTATTGATAAAAATAATAATAGAACAGAACGCATGCAATGATAAAGTACATTATATACTATCTACTAAACTCAAGAACAGGTTTGTTTTGTGTTACACTGTCAGTTTGACTGTTAAATCAACTGGGATTTTTGTCTATAAGTGAATGCGTAAATTCGGTGCGATCTGACCATGACCGTGATCTTGACATGCAAGTGAATTGAATCCATTCAGAAACGAGAACCTCTGTATGTATGTATGAATCAAGATTGTGATTTCTTTCCCCCCCGATTAATCATGCAGCACTGATGCCGTTGCTGCGAACCAAAAAGAAACAAAGACATTTCCGAAAGCAAATTTCACCGACCCTTCCCTAACAGAATGCTGATTGAAAGTCACTGCACTTTGGAACCATTTTTTTTACTGTCTCAGCATGAGGCGGGTATAGATATTGTGAACTGGTACAATAGTTCAACAGATACGAGCTTTATGATGTCCGCTGTAGCAAATGTGAGCCTTTGCGCTCCATTCATCATGAGGGTGATATAGTGTGGAGAGGTCACCATGTGTATGTCTGTGTCATGCTGTGTCATACTTTTATCACGTATGTATTTTTTTTTTTTTTATCTTTTTTTTATTGTGACAGAAGTTTATTATTTTATTATACTTCCGGGTGCTGAAGCGAGTGGCAGCCCATCCAGTAGCTCCTTCTGTGTGTCTTTTCTTTCTACATTGCTTTTGGTTTTTAATTGCTTGTTTTAACAATTTTTTTTCATCACAATTTTTTAATAGTCTATTCTATTCTGGAATTTTCTTTCAAGAAGTATCTGTCTGTCTGTCTGTTAAAAGTGATTTTTCGAGGGGGATTTAATTTTGTTTTGTTTTTTGGAGCCAAGTGCAGCAGAACCGCAGCCAGCAGCACTATAAAGATGGCACATGTGAAACACTATTGTGGATGTAATTATTGAAGATGAAAGTGAACACGGTGCATTATGTAGTCTGTTTGATTGAAATAAAAGGGGTACAGCCTTTCTGTATAGCGTTTTTGGAATTAAGGGGACAGATGGACATGAACACGTGCTAAAATTCTAAAGTGAATTGAATCCATTCAGAAACGAGAACCCTGTATGTATGTATTATTGATGCGCGGGTCGGGTTTTTTTATGAAATTATTTGGCCCGCCCCGCACCACTATCTATTTTTACAAACCGCCCCGCACCCGCGAACATTAAATAGACATACTAGAAAACAGCCTTTATTTCAGCCTGAAAGTGCTTGGAAACATTATACGAATTGCACGCAACATACATGCATTTTTTATTTAATTTAGTTTTTAATGATCCGCCCCAACCTGCCCCGCAAATAAAGTGACAATTTCGATCCGCGCATCACTAGTATGTATGTATGAATCAAGATTGTGATTTCTCCCCCCGATTAAAGTTCTAAAGGGCTAAAGTTCTTTAGTGAAAACTCAAATTATACCTATTTGTCTGGAAGGATTTTATCTCCCCTATCATCTTTAGATTATTCGTCCGTCATACTGTAATAGTCTTATTGTTAGGCTGTTGATTGATTTGAGCGAATACCTCTGCTTGTTGCATGGACCGCCTGTTTCTTAAAAAAAAAAACTGGAATGAGAATTGATGAAAGTAAAACGCAATATACCTTATTTTGCATGAATTAATTACATTTACTTGCTAAGCATTTTCCCAGCTATTGTATCATGTTTCTGCTGATTTTGCTCAACATATACAGAACTGTGCAAAAGTCTTGAGCCACCAAAGAGCAAGACTTGTATTTCTTTCTTTTTTTTTTTCTTCTTTTTTTACTTAATGTCGTCTTCAGGAATAGTTCTCCAGGCTGCCTGAAGGACGTTTTGCCTCACATTTTCATTCCAGTCCCTGTACTGTACCTGAGCAGTTTTAGAGGATTGTCCTTTGTTTGTTAATCCACACAGTGACCTATGAATCATTCAAGCTTAAAAAAACATCTAACTTAACACTAGAAGCGCCGAGCACCGGTCATTTTAATGTTATAATCAGGTGCAGATGATCAGTTCGAACAGATGAGTGGGGAAATAAAGTTGCTGCTGATGTCGTTACAAAAACAACCAGTTTTTAGGTTGTATCTTTCTTGGCAGGATTTGTTCTCATTTCTTTAATCTACATCATTTAATTTAATATGAAGAATTGAAGGGTGACCCAAATCTTTCGCAGAGCAACATACATTACAGTTTCCATCCGTGTTTGTCTTTTAAAATGTGCAAAAGTCTACAGTAGATCATGTATTCTCAATGATTTGCGGCAAAAAATATGGCAATAATAGGCACACGTACGGATGCAGATTTTCTACGCTAATCCTCTCCCGCTCATAAAAACTATGTCCTTGTTAAAGGACACACAGCGAAGGTCTTGAATTTGAGACAGACCATCTGGGAATGCATTCTATAAAATACAAAGTTCTCTACAGTTTTCCCGAATGTAGCACATAGTTTTTCCTTTAGCTAAGTCCAAACACTTAAATTTTTTCTAGAAATGGTTGAAACCCTTCGAGAGGTTTTTCAAACCCCTAGAGGTCCAGTCATGTTCTTAACAGATGTGCTTTGCACAACATGTATCCTCACACAATGGACATGTTTACACTGGTCCAGGGTGTGGACATCTGTGTTTGTGTGTGTTTAAGGACTACGCCGGGAAAAACGCACAAGCATCGATCTGATCCCTGACTTGACCAGATCCACGCTGGGATTTAAAGAAATATAGAAGTCCATATTCTAAACATTTACGATATAGTTTGTAGTACAATTTTAATTGAAAAAGGCTACCTTATAAAGTCTTGGCTGCAAGTAGACACCACATGACAAATGTCCAGATCTTGGGTGGCACAGGTCCAAACAACAGCGAGTACAACAACTTTCAACTAATAGAAGCAACAGTGTATGAGCAGACACACTCATCATTTTCTAGCTAATATTTGTGTCCAAAATTTGTGAAATGTTGTATAAAATTAATATCTCACTTGCAATCAGGTGACTGTAGTGAATAATCGGCACAACTAGGGATGGGGCTTAATCATGGTTGTGCCAGTACTGGGCGTAACCACACTCTTGCTTAAACACACTACTTGGCCAAAACATGTCTCTCTCTCACACACACACAAACACACTTGTATATTAAGCTGGAACAATGCCATAGCATTATTTCAACAACCTGTTGTCATAACATTTATTTCTGATCAGAGTTGCATTAATATTTGGCTAAGCTCCTGTACTGATGAAAGATGAGTTCATAAACTCACTGATCATGTTTAGTCATGATTTTCCTCCATGAAGGTTTAACGCTATCCTTCCAGGTGTTAATATTGTGCCGAACAGTTCTTAACCCTGTTCCAGTCATTTCAGCAGTCTCCTGATTTCTCCCTTCTGAAATTCAGCTAGAAATACCAGAACTGTTGGTGTCATAAATAAACCGTGTAAATGCATCACTAAGAGAGGTGGATGATGTAGAGGTGAGGCAAAGTGCAAAACCTACGTATTACTCTATGTACAATAGGAAAACTTTGACTAAGCGACACGTAGTATCACAAACAGAAACTGAATCAGTTGGATATTTGTTATTTACCTTGACTTTAATCACCAGTTACACCTGTTAACATTTTGGCAATCAAAATTTGACTCACATTTAATAAGAACTAATTGTGTAATACTACAGTGACTTCCCAACTTATTGTTTTTAACGAAGAACAAAAATAATTTTCGAAACCTTTTTTCCCCCCTTTCTTCTTTCTCGTATTTGAATGCAAACCTGTTTTTTTTTTTTATCCTGTTTGCACAATAAAACAGTAATAGTTATTTATGCTTGTCTAATCTATTAGTGAAATACTTACCATATATAGTTGGTTCCCAGGCAGTTAAGGATAAATAAATGAACGAAAGAATGCTGTCCTTTTCTTTCCAGCAAAGCTTCATATTTGGCTCTTTAGAAAAAAGCTAAAAAATAGAAAAAGATTGCAAGTTTCATCCCCTCCTGTGGGATCCTGGTCTTGATGCATATCTGTAGACATAATCAGAAAGCCTGTGAAAAAATATATAGTGCACCTTTTATTTATACAAGGCCGTTCAAGTCAAACCTGATTTGAGGTGACATTTACAGAAGACCTCAAACATTCAAATGGTGCAAATGTTTTAACGAAGTTCGTCTTTCTGTGAATGACGATCCCAGAGAAGGTGACTGCCCACCGCAGTGGTTCTTGCGAATATTCAGTGAGTTGATCCCCCGTACAGTCCTGACCTTGCTCCAAGCCATTTTCACATACTTACAGTAGGCTATTAAAGGAGTTCCTGTGGGGCCAGTGTGTGCAGGCAGTCTGATCATGTGATCAAGTAGACTGAGAAAAATTTCCTGAGGGTATCCAAGCACGAAATGCTGGAATAAATGCGTTTGTGTAGCAGGGGGATTATATAAAGAAATACAGGTAGTTTTTAACTCTCATAACTGTATTCTGTTATTCGTGCTATCAAAAGTCCTGGTTTGACTTGAACGCCTGTATACAGCATGTTATCTGTTCAGGCCAAGTAATGCTTTGTGAAGGATGCTACAATTTCCACATTACCATAAACACCACATTATTTCTCCACAGTTTTATACTTTATCTGTCCGTGTTTTGTTTTTTTGTGCTGGTTAATAAGACGATTTATAACAGATATTATGTCTTGTTTATTGACCCACAGGTTGAACTGCATGTGCATCTTGATGGTGCCATCCGGATCGAGACAGTACTTGATGTGGCCAAGTAAGAGGAAATTCTATTGCTATTAATACAATGGGTATTTTTCTTGGAAAAAACAAGAATGTGTTTAAACTACCTAATTTGCTGGATAAGTGGTTCAATATCAATTTTGAATTATCAATAGTATATCAGTAGATATGATTTTATTTGGTAAAAAAAAATTAAGAAACATATCACTTTCTTTAATATTTGTAGTTAAACTGACATGATTGTGCAAACTGAAATAAACAACCTCAGAAAACTATTTTCTAGGATAAGGAAACCATAAAACAAGCCCACTCAACTTTTACAGCTGTGGCTGTATAAATCTTTAGCTAGCTGTTTCATTGACCTGGCAGTTTCACAACCGGACTAGTCTTTCATAACAGAAAAGAAAAACAATCCAGATGTTGCTTGTATGCACTAATGATGGTTGAGTGTGATGGAGATATGTTCTGTTCCACATTATACAGCAGAAGCCTAACTTTCAAAGACAAATGATATTTAATTTCAGTTTTTCCGCAACTTCATGCGATACCATACATTTCTTTTTGCAAGTCAATTATGACATCATCTTTCTTTACATCAGAGGTAATTTTCAATAAAAGAAAACAGAAACAAAATAAACAGAGCTCCGCCGTCTACACGAGAACGGACGGCGCTCTGGAAACTGAAACAAAACTTATATCCTCTCGGGACTTATGCCCTTATCAAGGACTTACAGTATTGGAGAGAGCTTCTTATTATGTGCTTTGCACTATAACTAAGAGTGCATGTTAAACCGAGGCATGTCGCTCTCTCTCTCTCTCTCTCTCTCTCTCTCTCTCTCTCGCCGGCGTTTTAGGGAGACAGAGGCTGGGTCTTTGCCTCTCTCCCTCTCTTAAGCGTGCTTTCTTTGTCTTTGACCCTGATACCTTACCGGTGCTACCTAAATGATCACACAAAATGCAGAGGTATCAGGGCCCTTATATAAACACGCCGCCAGGTGCTGTTCGTTGCCTGGAAACCGCATGTATAAAAGGCCGCGTCTTAGCCTGTTCAGAACTCTGCGTGGTAGCAGCCTGCGGATTTGCCCATTCTGAACAGTTTATGCACGGTTCTGCCCATCGCGCGGCCCGCATCGTTACAACTAGAATTAGGAATTTTATTGTCATGTAAAATAGGTTTAAATAAATATTTTTAATACAGATATTGGTAAAAGATCTTTAATCGTACTTAACTCTGTCAAATAGCAGATATGAGCCCTCCTAAGATGACCGTTAATGAGCAACAAACATCATCACTTCATCATCAGTCCTGGAAAATTTCCGGAAATATATGTTACTAAAAAAAAAAAAAAAAACGAGAAACGCTTGAATGTCCTATGAGCTATCTGTTAGAATTATTCTGGTCTTATACACTGCTGATCAATAATGCCAACCTCATGAATTTGTCACTAGATTTAACAACTTTTGATGCCCATTTAGTGACTTGTTTGCAAAAATGTGACGAGTGACAAAATGTAGACTTGTAGTGGATATTTTCTCTAGATGGTGCAGTCGTAGTTGCCGGACATAAGAATGTCCCTCTTGGCTTCTACTCCACTCAGTGAGAGCGTTCAGCCAACAACAGAGACATGAACGAGCTAATGTATCTGTTTGATTAGGGAGCTCCTTCTATGTTTTTATTCACATATTTATAACACTTAACTATTTAATTTAAGTGTTTCAGTTTGTTTCAAATATTTAATATAATTAATTATAGGAAATATTATATAATCATGAGGGATGTTCAAGTGAAATTGGGATGTGAAGGTGTGAGGATTGACATTTACAGACAACATCAAGCACAGTATAGTAATGAGTCTCTTAGCTGCAGGAAAACATTTGAATGGTGCAAATGGGGGGGGCCGAGGGGGCCAAGGGGGCTTGGAGCTCACTGCCATTGTTCCCATGTACATTCATCAGTCGACTTATAACTTGTCTCCAGCTTGCAGAAGAGACAAATCTGTCTGTGGGAACTGTACGCACAATCATTCACCAACACCACTTGTACATTACAGAGACTGAGCCGTGAGCTATCTCCGGATACCCTGTACAGTCCTGACGTCACTCCAAACCATTTCCACATGTTTCTGCCATTAAAGGAGTTCCAGAAAACTTTCTATCTTGATTGTATCTAAGCACTAGTGAACACTGTTTGGTGTAACGCGTTACAAAGTAGAGTTAGAGTATTTGGATTACTTTTTTGACTAACGCGTTAGGTCCACCATTTAAGTACTCAGTTATTTAGTTTTATTCTCAAAAATGTCATCCCTTATTCAGACAATTTGTGCTTCCGTTAGAGTGTGTGTGTGCGTGTGCGTGTGTGAGAGAAAGTCGTCCTACAAGCTCCGCCCTGCCCCCGATAACCCGCCCCCTTCTGTTATTCCTGCTGTTAGTAGTTAACAGATTATGGGCCAAATTTCGCTGAGTGATGATGGTAGAATAATTATAAAGGTCCAAAATAACTAAAACAATATGCATCGGGAATCACAAAGGAGTTTTCATTTTCTGCAATGGAAAAGTACTCGAACTAGTTACATTTATCAGAAGGTAATGCTGTAATGTAACTGATTACTTTTTAATAGGGCTGTAGCTATCGAATATTTTAGTAATCGAGTATTCTACCAAAAATTTAATCGAGTAATTGGATAAAATGTACTTTTGCTTAATTAAACAGCAGTGGTAGGTGTTTCGCCTGCCATGCGGAAGGCCCGGCCGGGTTCGATTCCAGCCAGTGCCCAAACCCCAGCCACTGGATGCAGTGCCGGTCCCTAGCCCGGGTATAATATGGGAGGGTTGCGTCAGGAAGGGCATCCGGCGTAAAAACCTGTGCCAAGTTGTAGTGCGGACTGGATATTCCGCTGTGGCGACCCCTTGCCGGGAGCAGCCGAAAGACCAACAACAACAACACAGCATACAGCAAAAATAAACATTGTCATTATGACCAATACAAGGAATAGCTTATACCCATATCTCACCTATGCGGTGTGACACGCGGTGAGATGCGGGGTTAGGCACCGTGAGCCGCCACGATTGCCCGCAGATGTTCCGCGAAGTTCTGCAAGGTCCGCAAGCTTCTGCGAGGACCGCCAAAAAATCTGATTTTTGTAAAAGCTATCACACATACGGACTAATCAGTCACAAATTTTGTTTTCAAATCTGAATGGTCTGGCATTTGTGTATTTTCTAAATAGTTGATGTGTCACCAAAGAAACCCACATGCAACTAACTAATGAACAAACTTAGGGATACTTTCATACAGTAGGTCATATGGATATGCCGTGAGCACTGAATACACTGTTTTATTGGTGTGATATTGATCACTGTATTTAAAATCTGTGAAGGTTTATAGCCTAAATTAAGTATCACATGCTCCATAGTGACGATGCACACTTCTGTTTAAAAAAAGAAGTAATGAGACCTCTGTGAAAGCAGTGTGCATGCCTGAGTGCATGCGATTACATTAATCTTCATCTGACTGTTTCAGGAGGCGAGGTATCGAACTCCCTGCACGTACACCGCCTGAGATGACCACCCTGTGCACAATGGCTAAGCCGGGAAGTCTCACTGAATTTTTGGACAAGTTTAATCAGTACATGCATGTCATTGCGTAAGTATTACCATAGCTAAAACATGATAAAGGCCTCGATTTAGGATGTGAATTAACACAGTAAGTGCATTGACTGCAAGGTAGATTTTTATTTTTACACCAATGTGGTTTGTAAGAAACATCATCTTTGCAAGACATGATGATGGCACATTGTGAAATATGATTATGGTTGAGATATCTTGGCATGTGAGAAACTAGGGTTTCTCCGTTTCCCATGACCCCATACTGTACATATAAACTATTTATTGCAGAGTACACAGAATGTACAAATTAACTATTACTGTAATTACAATAAAAAGTCCTCATTACATGTAATGCATTAGTATTACTGATAAAAACCCTGGTCCCAATGAGCCTCTGATTTCTTGGTTCCCAACCCACTTAATTGAACTAATCAACTAATCTCCAGATTCGTCTGAAACAAATTGGGTAAATTACAGTAAGGAAAACTCTAAATTGTGGAGGACAGCAGCTTGTCCAGGACCACTTTGATGTCGATCAATACTGAAATCACGGCAGACAATAGCCAATATACTGTACTGTGCAGAAGTCTTGAGCCACCCCTGGTTTCTTGATATTTTGCTCCCAAAGACTTTCTTGTGTTTGTTTTTAATTTTTTTTTAATGTAGTCTTGAGAAATAGTTCTCCAAGCTTCCAGTTAAACCACACAGTGATCTATGCATCATACAAAAATCTAACTTAACGCACAAACCAGTGATAAACAGGCACAGATGATGAAAGATGATCAGGCCGATGATTAGAATACTGGTGATGCTGAATGCTGAGTGATTGGAACAGACGAGAGGGGAAACGAGGTTGCTGCTGAGGTTGGTGTTACGTAAACAAACAATTTTTAAATAGTATTTTTAGGCGCTTTTTTTTAGCTTGTCGTAATAAACCGTTCCCATCTCTTTCATTTAATGTACATCATTTAATTTCATATGAAGAAATGAGGGCTGGCTCAAGCCTTTTGCACAGTACTATGTCAGTTTAAAAAAAGATTTTTGGCTGATGTTTTCTTATTTCTTATGTTTTTTTTATTTATTTCCCCTCCATCTGATCAATATAACAGTTATAATAAAAAATACATAATCATAAATGATACAAAGAATTATGTAACTTAAATAGACAGGTATGTAAGAATTATAAAAAATAAGGTTAGTTACAAGGTTAGTATAATTTTTTTAAGTCATTTATTTTATAATTCCATTAATCCATGCATATTGCAATCTAATACTGCTCTTTCCTTGTTAGTGAACTTGCTAGCTGATCCTAGTCTGACAGATTGCTTCAATAACCACCCACGAAACATCAGTCTTAGTTTCAGATGTTTATTAAAGAAAGAACTGTACACCTAAAATAAACATTACCAGTTTTCCACATGCAAATGGCCATAAACACAATCAATATAGTTGCAACTGAAAATACAGTATACAGCTACTGTAATAAGTGTAATAAGTGCATTTAACATTAATTAGCATCTAATATACTTATACTTATAGCATATAAGTCTTTATTTTACATTTCTAAGGTCACTGGCGGTCTTATTAAGCATTTCACTGCATTTTGTACTGTGTATGACTGTGTATGTGACAAATAAAATTTGAATTTGAATTTGAATATTAGCTAGGGTTTAGCTCATTTAGCACAATGCTAACATAACATTAAAAATCCCATAGACATGCTAGTACAATTAGTATCGTATGGTTTTATATTAGCTACAAGACACAAATAAACCGAACTAAGCATACTGTAGCTGCCAGCTCTCACCCAGTGAACACGAGGCTCACACAATCTCTCGTCTTCTCACGCTCTCATGCCCTTCTTTCCAATTTCTCATGCTTTCATGTTCAAAACAATTGTCTGTGAAATACAAGCAAAATCATTGATCTCCAGCCTCATTCTGTAATGCCTAGGTTTTTTTGCAGCAAGAGCGCTGTTTTTCAAGTGAAGAGAAATAATATTTGCGTAATCAAGTTGAAATGAACACAAATTTACAGCTGCGTGAAGACATCAATCAAAAGCAAAAGCACGGATAATAATTGAACAGTCATAACAGTGCTGAACAGATCAACATTATAATAAAAGAAATTGACATTCAAACGCATTTCCAGACTGCAGTAAAGTTACGCACCAGATTAACAGACGGAGTGAGTGTGGTGACAGTATCATCCAAAGAGGGAAATACACGTCAGTATTTATTTAAAACCGATTAAACCAAATCATTCATAAAACGATGTAGCACTTTTTATATTCATAAGAACACTCAAGTGGCTAGCAAACTAGATTGAGAGAGAATCACGTGCGTATGAGAGAGAGAGAGAGAGAGAGAGAGAGAGATTCACAATCATTCATGCAGCACTTTATATTTAGTATGTTTTTTCTTTTCCTTAACTTCTCCCCTTATTTTGTATCAATAATAAATCCACTTAGACTACTTTTCACATTCATTATTGTTCGTTATTAATGTTGTTGTTTTTCCTTCGTCTTCGTCTTTTTTTTAGTAATTATAATTATTACTATTATTAGTAGTAGTAGTAGCAATGTGCTTATTATTATTATTATTATTATTATTACTAATACTACTATTAAAACTTTTGCTTTGTTTTTTTTTCACTAGTGTGAAAAAAAAGTTTCTAGTTTTTCACTAGTGTCACTTTTATTATTAGTTTTTTATATTTTCAATGTTTTTGACTGCACAGTTAAATGTGTGTATATTTTTTGTTTATGTCTGTTATTTTGTGATTCTGAGCTTACGAATGTCTATATTTGTCATGCCAATAAAGCACCCTTTGAATCTTTGATTTTCTCTCTCTCTCTCTCTCTCTCTCTCTCACACACACACTCAATCTCTTGGTGGACTTTTCTAACAAACAATTCATGATATTTAAATTTTCCTCTTTTTCATCAGTTTCTGCATGGCCTTAGTTACCTCACTGTCCTCATACATACTCTTTGCATTTCACATAATGTTGCATGTGTTTTGTGTTTCTTCTCTTAATCAGTTGTGTTAACTGAGCGTTCTTACAAATATACATAGTGATACATTGTTTTGTGTATGATTAAACTATGATTAATTAGGACTACTCAGGGCCCCAGAGACAGGAGGGAAAGATATGAATGAAGAAGGGAAGGGGCTCAATGCGTTGGTTTATGTATAGGGCTTATGTATAAACGCCCCTGCTCGCCTACATGGAGTTGCGGAATAGGCAGTTTGGTTGGTGGGTAAGGTACTATAGGCCCCATTTCAGTCACATGCTTCTGTTGTTTCACTTTAACACTGCAACATTAAAATATGCAGAAGCTGAGCCGTGCACAGTAAGGTATATGGCTAGTGTTAGTCAAAATGGCTGGCCTTACACAAAGGGGCGACAATACCACAATGTGGCTGAGCCACAATGGCCTTATATACAGGATCTCACTTCAAGCTTTTCTGAAAAGTTGGCAATTAGTTTCTGAACAACAAACACTGGGCTGCTCACAGATGTGCCTGCTTTATACATTAGATAATCTAAAAGATGGCAAAAGATTTACCTGATTAATCTGCCAAACTGTAGAGTCACCGGGACAAATGACTTTCACAGCGAAGGCTTGTTGTAGAGTTTCATATGTTGCTCTCTGTTCACTTCAGACTTTGTGCATCTGGTTGAAATAAAAAACATTTTCCAGCCAAAGCAAATAACTCAAACGTCAAACTCTTAGCATTTGGACATGTTGTGCCACTAGGAAACTCAACAGTTTTATAATCTTTTCCACAATGCAGTAATTCTAAAAGAATGTTTTTTTTAGCAGAGCCCCAAAAAATCCAAATATGGAGAACTTATCCATTGATTAGGCTCATGCTAGACTTTGTTCTTTATGTGTTAAGATAAATCCTTTACTTTTGTCACATACTGTAGATAACATGTTACAGAACAGTGGAATTATTATTATATTATATTATATTATACTGTATTATTATTATTATTATTATATACAGTAAGCAGTATTTTTATTATTAATATTATTGCTTATCACAGCTTGTTAGAAAGTTGGGGACAGAGCACAAAAGCACTGCTCTTGAAGTAAAGAAGGTTTGTGGTCTTGTTTAAGGGCCCATCAGTGGCAGTCCACCAACATTCTGATCATTAACCACGAGCCTTAATAGTCCAACCTCATCTGCAGGACACCTGTGCTTGTGCAGGGAGTTCTTTCAATGAAGCAGCACCCATACCCCATCTCACTTATTTAATCAGTTGCTGTTGACTTTTAATAGTGTGTGACTTCCGATCGTTTAAAATGAGAACATACACTGGCTGTTTGTTGGTAGTATTGGACACCTCGGGAGTGTTACTGCTATTGTTTGCACTTTTGTGCTTAGGGTTTCACCTCTGTGTGTGCGTGTGTGTGTGAGAGACATTCATGTCAAGTGCCTACCAGTGTAAAGGAGTCCATGTCAGTAATTTAAAAAAAAAAAAAAAAAAAAAAAAAATACAAAATAATCAGGTCAGAAGTTGAGAGCATTTCCTTCCTGATTGTAGAATGTACTTACTTTCTGAAACCATCACATCCTGTTTTTCAACATTTCAGTCAAGCATCATCAAATACAATGTATGAGTAAATCCGTAAACCCTGCTCATGTTTGGGAATTCCCCGGTGGTGGGATTGTAGGTGTGTATACACAGGTGGAAATGTGGCAGTAAGAACTAGTTAGATACTTAACGCAGTTGTTTCACTTTTATTGCTGCACACTCATGCAGAAGCTACAGTGTATATATCTTTTGGTTTGTTGTGCGAATTATTCTTCTTTATGTTGCGACTTTAGGGGGGACAGAGAGGCCATTAAGAGAATCGCCTATGAGTTTGTGGAGACCAAAGCTAAAGAGGGAGTGATTTACGTGGAGGTGAGGTACAGTCCGCATCTTATGGCCAACTCCAACGTGGAGCCGATCGGATGGGACCAGGAAGAGTGAGGCATCTGCAAATGACTATACATTTATGATTAAAAATGAATGTAGTTTATGGTTATTTTTTGACCATGTCTTTGTCTCCTGCTTCTCTCACCAGAGGTGACGTGACCCCAGACGATGTGGTGCGTCTTGTGAACGAGGGCCTGAAGGAGGGAGAGAACAAATTCAAGATCAAAGCCAGGTCCATTTTGTGCTGCATGCGGCACATGCCAAGTAACGTACCCCTCCTTCACTCTCTCCCTCAATCTCACTCTCACTCTTACTCACTTCCTGCCCTATGTGAGTACATTATGTTGATCTGGGTGAGAGTGTAGAGAAGCTTAATTCACTGCTAGGCCCTATGAGGAATCTCTCAGGTCAGTCTTAACCGAGTCTGCCAGTTAGAGATCAACACCTATGTGCTATGCATGCTTGGTAGTACATCACGTTGATTTATCATCTTGCTGCCATCCATCATCTTGCTGCCTTCTACAGTGTGGTATTTCAAACGAGGAGGTGTGGAGAGAAAGTAGAGTAGCTTGGTGCTCAGTGTTTCTCTTCTGTGGGTTTTTAAAAAAAAATCCTTACTTAGATCATACAGTTGGAAGTTTAATGTACAGTATGTACTGTACTGTAAGTAGCAACATACTTTGTTGTGCAACTTGTCTGTATAATACATCATACGTATCCTAGCGTCACATACGGCTTCTGTGAAAGAAGATAGAGAATTTCAAAGACACTATAAAGACCATCACTTTAACATGATCACAAATTAGGTGATCATGCCAATCCATCACAGGCCACACCCACACACTACAGGCAATTTGGGAACGACAGTTAGGCTAATCTGCATGTCTTTGTACTGTGGGAGGAAACCGGAGTACCCGGAGGAAACCCACTCCACACACACAGGTGGGAATTCAACCCCCGATCCTGGAGGTACAAGACCACAGGGCTATCTACTACACCACCATGATGGCTCCGATTAAAAATGCCTTAATTTAAAAAGGATAGTCTCTAGTGTCTGTAGCCCTGTACGTTTTCCACTATGAGAAAGTCTTCATAACGGAATACTTTGCACTTTGTAGTTTTGTCTTAAATGGTTATAACAGGAACACTCGCATTAACTATAAACAGATTTTTTAAAATATCACTTTCTTCAGTTAACAAAAAAAAAACTATATTACTGCATTAAATGTAACTATTAATAGATCAAACGTATGACATTGGTTCTTTAATTAACAAATGATTCCTCGGGAGGAAATTGCCGAGGCACATTAATTTATAAAAAGAACAAATGCTTCAGGACATCCCATTGTTAGAAAATAATCAACCTCACACTGTCACATCTATCCTGTAATGTTTTACTGCCTTGTACAGTATCTTACAGTACACATGGTATATCATTTATAATAGATGAGTCGAGTATATAGATGTGGAAGAGTGGATATGTATTAGTATTACGAGCGGTGGATTTGTGATGAAATTTATTGGAAATGAGTGTGTAACACTGACAATTACGGTGATGAGACTTTTAGCCGCAGTAACACATTTGAATGGTTCATAAGGTTTAAAGAAGGCTGTACATCTATGAATGATGATCTCAGCCAAAGTGGCTCGGAGCCCACTACAGTCTTGAACATTCAGTGAGAGGAGCACCTGTTCCTTTAAAATCAACTTGTCAACAAATTGTGGATGAGACACATCTGTCTGTGGGGACTGTACACACAATTGTTCCCAGTCCCACTTGTGCATTACAGCAGTGGTCCCTGACAGTACTGGGTCCCTGCTGACCAGTACTGGGTCACACAGAAAGAATAAATAAAATATAGATTTTTATTTTATTTTATTTCAAGTTTATTGACTGTCAAAGTCTACAGAGTGTTTGTTAGGTTTAAGAGAGTGTCTGAATTGTTAAGCTTTAAAATGGATTAAAAGAAGAATTATTGCTTGTTGTGTCCGCCGCACCTCGATACATTTGCCGGTTAAGCACCAGCTAAGACTCACTCACACGCATGCACGCACACACACACATGCATGGTGTCTGAAGATCTCTGTTCATTATCACCATGTTTAAGCTTTTGGCCAGGTGCCCTTTGTCACGTACATCCTGTACATCAAAGGAAGCAGTCATTAAGATGTAATTTATAGAGAGACCTGGAGAGAGACAGGCACCTTGATAAGGAGTTTGTTCAGAGGCCCAACAGTGGTACTGTAGTGTTTGGTAGTGCTGGGATTTGAACCCATGTCCTGCTGATCCATACTGTAGGTTAGCATTTTAGCCACTGAGCTTTCCAAAAAGAAATACTACATGCTATTGTAGATTACCTACAACATGTTTTAAAATAAAGAGTGAGCTGTTAGCAATGCTAGCTATTGCCAAGTTAATAGGAGCTCAGTTTTTAAGTGCAACTAAATTTGGTCACAAACAATACAGAAACGATGGCCAAGACACAATCTAATTCAGCCCTTTTGTTTTTTTTTAAAGGGTGTGAACTTCTACTTATTTACAACAATTTTTATTGGGAAGAATTCCATGACAGCATACCACTCAAGTATCATCTCTACATGTGATTACTGCCAAAACTAGTTTGATGATGCGAAAAGTTCGCGTAGAGGCCGAAGAGTAGATGACCTGAAGAGAATATGAGATAGTAACGTGTGTGTGTGATATAAATACCAAATGATCTTCTGAAATCTGAGTCAGTGCTCACTGCATTTTCACACTACTGACGCATCCTGTGTAACACACAAAAGCCACTGCACCAGGAAGAACACACCATATGATCATAAAATGCCTATATATGGACCTTCTTTTCTTACATGACTGAGAAGTCTTTTTATTTCCTAATCCATTACCATCTTATGCTTTAATAAGTCATTTGTGTTTGTGTGCTTCCTCTATGCAGACTGGTCCATGGAAGTGGCGGAGTTGTGTAAGAAGTATCGGAACGATGGCGTAGTAGCCATCGATTTAGCAGGAAATGAGTCTCTAAACTGTTTAGCCTATCCTGGCCACTGCAAAGCCTATGAGGTACACATTTCTCTTACAATTTATATATAGAGTGACATATGCTTTTTACCTTTTTTTAACACCTACACAAATATGACTTAATTAAAAAATATTTTTTTAAAAGGGGTCACATGGGCAAAGAAATAGCACAGATATTCTTAAGATCATGTGTTTATAATTGTTTATAGCTGTTTGTGGTTGTTTCTGTGACCTGATAGTAATAATAACAATACGCACATTTTTAGTAAAAATTTTTGTGACGTCAGTCCCATATTCCCGTGAGCAGTACAATTTAACGTGTTTAAAAAGTAGTGACAAATTTAATTCTGCATGACCTCAGAAAACTCAACTCCACAGTGTAATGTCTGAAGCCTCCTTTTAACATACACCTGCAGGACTTTTTCTTTGGTTTAGTGATGTGTTGCCACACAGATCCGCACGGCTTGAATATTTTGGGATAATCCACCTTTGTGTGTATTCACTGTGAGAAACTGTGTTTGTCTGCAGAGCATGTGCAACTGTCAGTATGCCCTCTGGCATCCGCTGCACTTACTGCCTCTCAGTACACTGCTCTGGCGCTATCGCTCCTGTACCTGTTTACTCTGCTAGCGTGGGACGGAATTGTCCACTAGTTAATCGATCACCAGATGGACTGATTTTTAAAAAGGATCAGCAAATATACTTGGACAACCTGCCCAAGTATACACTTTGTGTGGGAAACAATGTCACTGTTGACTCCTTGATTCTGATTGGTCAGAAAGTAACTACAGTAAAACACTTTACTATAGTAACAACTGTTTTCTGGGACATGTATGGCAAAAATACATGTCCCAGATGTTGATGATTTGTTGACTTTTGTGTACTGTTTTGGAAGCAATTTCCAGTGTCAGTTTAAACACTTTTTTTTTTTTTAATTCAGAGATAAACTCTGTTTTGCAGAAGGTCCACAATTGAAAATTTTATTCTAAGGAGCGAGAAGGTAGGATGCTTTGTTCCAGTGGTGTCACTAAGTTCGGTGTCAGCCAGTGATGTCCGGGAAAGCATTGGGGTGGGGGGGTGGGGGGGTCGATGGGGTATTGTCCCCTCTCCAGGGTGGTCTAGGATGGGGGTGCAAGTGTGATTCTCCAATAGTAACACAATAGTACACTACTTGTCATTGAAAAACAATAAGAGTAATAACAGTCAAATGCCTCATTTTGTTTTTATACACATGCGTGTTTCTGCAGGAGCAGATTAAGTTCAACAGTGGAATAAATTAACTTTCTAAATTGGGATCCTTGACATTGCGTGATGTAAGAGAGCCATAATGTTTCTTCACATTTGACCTCCGTGGGTGTTATAAGCGAGGAAAGATATTAATTAACCTTTATCAGAGCTATTATGAAATCACCATAGTGAAATTAGACAACAAGCATATCATTAGGCTATCACATTGCTTATCTGTAACTTGTTGATACATTCAAGGTCTCCTGTGACACCGCAAGTCACTCATAGGTTTTTACGTGAAACCATAAAGTGCAGTATAGTGCTTTAAAGAACGGGTTGAAAATCTAGTGTGAAACAGGAACAGAAAACATGCAGTAGTTTCTCCAATGATCTGCAGACATGATTTTAAAAGTTTATTTTTTATTACTGTTCATATAAAGAGCCCCAGGATTTCTTGAATGTTTTCAGACAAACCTTTCTGCCAGGGGGTAAGTATGATATGATAAGTAAGGTTGTCAGTTAGAGGTTTCAGCCATGAGACTGTTGTTACGCTCAGAAAAAAAAAAACATGGCTTACTATTTGGAACATCGAGTTATATTGAGCAACATGCTACACTGGGAAGTGTGCACAGCTAAGCTTGGAGGGAAGATGCTTAAAAATATGGAGGAAATGAAAGCGGCCCCTGGGGTACATTCCTGGTCTATGATCATTTGGAACATGGCTGTGTTAAGACATCTGCTTATGCCATAAACTTGAGACAGAAAATCCCTTAAATTCATTACTTATCATATTGTCAAGATGGAGAACACAAGCATATTGTGTAACTCTGTCTTGTAAATGCATTAGGCTACAGTATGTTCACACTCCTGGTCAAAGTTGCCCTATTTATTTATTTATTTATTTATTTATTTACTTATTGCTTGTTTATTCATGCTAGTGTGAACAGCCCAAACTACATGGAATCTGATTTGTTTCACTTCTGATCTGCACCACTTCTGCCTTGTTCAGACTGCCAGCCAAATCCGATTTTTTTGCATATCTGGATTGAAATCAGTTTGTAATCAGTTTGCAGTAAACAAAAAACAAAAACAATCAGATTTTTGCAAATCAGATTAAGATCGGATTTCTAAACATGTGTCTCGGTCAAATCAGATTTCAAACAGTCCTCACACTCCAAACTCCACTATGGCCAAGACCAAAGAGCTGTCAAAGGACACCAGAAACAAAATTGTAGACCTGCACCAGGCTGGAAACGAAAATTACAGGCCTCTCTCTCATCTTTTTAAGTGGCAGACTAAATACTTTTTTGCCCCACTGTAAGTATATAAAATGTATTGATTTCACCCTGTGTGGTGGAGAACGTATGAATCTGCGCGTGATCTGTGGTGCTGTTAGAGCAGAGTGTGATTTATTATTACTGTCAGCTGTGTCAATGTTTCAAAGATGCATCTTTACATTACTAAGTACCCATACAGTAGCACACACCTGCAGAGACATTCTTGCATATGGAATGTTAGTTAATTAACCGGTTACATACCGCACACAATAAGGGGAAATAAAAAAAGTATAAAATTTTTGTTCAAACGTATATTTTATGAACTCTGTTTCTTTCAGTGTTACTAAAACTTCTATCCTCCCTGTCGTCCCTGCCTTAATGTTATTTTCTCGCCACTCCTAACCAGTTAGGACACCATCAGAGCTCTCCCACATTTTGGTGGAGATAGGAGTGATTTCCTAATTTATGAATGTTGATGAATTGCTCTTACACCTACTCCTAAAAATAGGACCAAAATTGCATGACGTTGATCATTTTTGGCCACTTAGGATTTCTTACTCTTGAGACGCTTAGTCACTACAGGCCCTGGTCACTTTCAACAGTGATGACAATGTAAAGATCAGAGTTGTAAAACAAATCAGGTTTGCCTGTAGACTGAACAAGGCCTTCCATATGACTAAATAAGATAAGATAAGAGGAACTTTATTTATCCCGAGGGAAATTCTTTTGTCTCAAACATGCTCAATGCAGCCAAGGAACAAGAAAAATACAAATATATAGTGAGTAATAATAATTAAAACAAAAACAGTATACATGAGTACAGTAAATAGTAATAACAGTAGAATAGTGCAAATAGATAAAAATTAAATACAATAAGATACAGTACTTTGAATATTGGTGCAAGTGGCTCTGAAAGTGACGGTGCAAAAAAAATAATAAAAAATCAGATACTCAATCAGATAGATCCGTTTTTTTGCAATGCACCCTCAGTCTGCACAGTCAATTCGACCCTTATCATCATTTTGTGCTACAAAAGGAGAAATAATATTCACACAATCCAGATCAAATTTGTGTACATTCATTCATTATCACCTGAAGATCCAATCATTGGCCTAGTAAAGCTCATGTCATGCAAGCGAACCAATGAAAGCAATGAAATTACTGATTAAACCGTAAGGTATGTTGATTAATTCAACAAAACATTTTCACCTTAAAAGTTGCTGGTACACTACAGACACTAAAGATGCGAACAAAAGTTAATATTAAGGATAATGTGCCTTTTTTTATAGTTAGTTTGAACACATCGCATGACACATTTCTTCTGTGCGCATGTTGATTAGATTAGATCTGTTCAGATCTAAGGGGGAAAAAAATCTGATTTGGTCAGTAAATCATATGGGTCAGATTTAAAAAGCTGGTTTATACACAAGTGGAAACCTGTTTAATGTTGTATCTTGTGCACACACTGACTTGGACTGAAAAAAACTCATTTCATTTTACAGGGGAGTTGTGGAACATGCAGCTTGTTGCAGCTTGTTGCAGAGGAATTTCTAATTCCAATACACCACAGTCTTTTCTTCCTTAGACTTTACTGTTGTGGAAACCTTAAAAAATAAAAATACATTGCTGACACTGGAAATTTTAAATATGCATGTCATTGTATTCATCATATTAATGATTACTTTGTTATAAATACCAAAAAAAAAAAAAAAGTGTTATTAGGCTTAGATTATGTGGAGCCTCCGCTATACAAGCCCTTAAGGGACAAAAAAATGTAAATATAGAAGCGATAGCATAATAGGACTGTAATTTGCAGCTGCACTACTGTCAGAGAAAACTAACCAATCAGAATCGAGCGTTCATCAACACAGCAGTTTGAACATAACAGCATCTGTCTTTGACAGGAAGCAGAGAAATGTGGCATCCACAGAACAGTGCATGCAGGAGAGGCCGGCCCTTCATCTGTTGTGAGAGAGGTGAGGCTTCTTTGTTTTTTCCTTATGGAACAGTATGCACCACTTCCTGTGCTCAGTCGGACACAATCAGACTGACCCTTGGCTACTCTGTATATGATAAAACAATTATGAATTAATAATAAATGGTTATCAAGATGTGGAGGTTGTACATGCTGTAAAGGCAGGAACACAAAGTCAACAGGTTAAAGACTTCTTCAGAAAAGCTTGATTACTTCAGCAGATCAAATACACAGCATAGCGGTGTAATGTTGAGACATTTTAAATGAAGATTCTTTCAGAGTAAAGATAAACATGTAACATTGATTTAGTGAGATCTTTTTATAATTACACTTGCAGCAGCTGGTTTGATGTAAAATGGTATTTGCCATCCCAAGTAACAATCAGCATTTTTCACAAGTGCAGTGCTGCTGGAAATTTATCCTCGAATCTACAGCAGTGGCCAAATGTATTAAAACAACATATGACTTAATATAGAATAGGCTGATTTAGTTAAGGAGTGGAACAAATACTATATGTCGCAGGACTTTTAATTTCTGATGCCAGGGTTTCCACCTCTGTACATTATTGAAAACTAGGGAGTTCTTAATTACAGATTCCTGTACATGATCTTCATAAAGCAATCAAGAAGGTTTTGCATACTAAATGAATAAATTCAAGCTTAATCGATAAATCGATTGTTGTATAGCAATTTTATTGCTTAAAATAACAAATTATTCTTCTTATTATTTGAGTGTTGTTATTCTAAAAATTTGCATGTCATTAAAACATTGAATCTTTTCAGAGTAAAAAATTCAGGAACTTCAGGAAGCCTGGAGAACTATAACGACATGTTCATGTAAAAATATGAAGAAATAAGATGTTGTTTAAGACTTTTGCACATTATTGTATAATGATGTCACATTTGTCATAACCCTTCTTGCATGCTACACAAATTATTTTCTTATAGTATTGCTTCAGTCTTGACTAAGCCCTTATTACACATTTTCTTGTGTCTGTAGGAGGCTTAGAACTTTATGCAGCATGAATTAAAAAAAATAAGCAATACAGTATGCTTATAATAGTCATACTGTATAAAGGAGTTCATAATAGAGATTTTTTTCTTATTACTGGAAAATTCCTAAAACAGAACATATGCTAGTTAAATTGTAATAAAAGGAGTCACTGATTTATTTACATTTATTTATTGTACTTGATCCTGAAGTACAACATATTGTTTTTTTTTTAAAGAATTAAATTAAGTGAAACAGAGAGTGTAAGCTCAGCTATACACATATACCCTTAATAGGTTTCCTTCTACTTTGTTATTAATTAATGCCAGTGAAATAGGATGATCCTAAATGTGCAGTATTCCCACAGCTCCCAGAGTTCTCTGCTGTATATGAGGTAATATGGTCCAACAAACCATGGCCCCATAGCGAATGAATCATTTTGCGTCATTTCTGTTCTCCCCTCATTTATCATCATGACACACCAAGGCAAACACTTGAGAAAGCAGCGCACCAACTCTTACATTTCTCATTGTTTCTATTTACAAAATACATTAAGGGTATAATCCGGATGGATTTAGGAAACGTACACAAAGGCTTAAAGTAAACTGTTGTAAATTCAGTTGAAATTCTCAGTTAGGCTTTTTTCTTCAAATGTTCCTAACATGTGTTTTTATTCTTTATACAGGCGGTCGAGGTGCTGAAAGCCGAGCGGATCGGACACGGTTATCACACAGTCGACGACGAAGTTCTGTACAAACAGCTGCTCGAACAGAACATGCACTTTGAGGTATAAACACAGTGCCGAAAGCGGTTCTTGTCTTGGTCAGAGGTTGCCTTGTATTATTTATTTATTTATTTATTTATGTATTTTCTATTAAAAAAAAAAAAAATTTTAATGTTAAACTGCAGTTTAAACTGCTTAAACACCTGATTGATAAGATTATTACATGTTTAAATATTTGCTAATTTCCAGTAATTAATGTTAGGAGTATTATGCCTATGAATTTTGTATATACACAGAAATATTATTTTCTTTGTCCAAATATTCTTCTTTTTCATTTTTATTTTTTACACAAGTTCCATATGTATACACAGTAAAGTAAAAACACGATTGCATTCATTTTCAGTTTGTAGTCTTGCATACACAGTGGCATTTTCCTACAGTATTTGGAGTATCATTTTATATTGTACATCAGCCATAATAATTCACCAGCAGGTGAACTGAACATCATGTACCCTTTTTCCACCAAGGCGTTTCCCGATGAAGTTTGGAGCCAACCCACCGGCTCTCAGACTGAAAACAATGGTTCCATGGCGGCACCAACACTTTACTGGGATAGAACAAATAACCACTTATGTCAAGGGGCTAGGGGTGGTATTATCATTACCAGCTAAAGGTTTGTGACCACCATCTTTAAAACAATACCCAATATGCAATGGGCCGCCCAGATGCTTGTTTCTAATGATAAAGCTGCTGAGGAGATGATGAGGAGAACTGCTCGCAATGACATGTTGAAGTTCGCCATTGTTGTTATGGTGCTTGCCGCTAGCATTTTGTATTTATTTATTTTTGGCCACTAGAATTTTTCATTTGCATTGCTGGGAAAGTAGAGATGTATATGAACGTATACAGTAACATATTGATGTGACTCTCTAGCCCGGAGGTTAGCTATTTAACTAGCTCTGAACCGGCGCTAGCACCACACATGAACAGGCACATGGTTTGCTTTGGTGGAAATGGGGTAAATTGGTGACAGGATCATTGACACGCAAGGGTCACCCATGCCTGTGAGGACCAAAGGCCAGTCTGTCTGTAGTGATCCCACAGAAAAGACACAAAATGGAGCACAAATCACAACAAAAGTCAATGCTGGCCATGATAGAACCAGCCCCAGAACATCTAGTTCCAAACACCCCAATTTGAGCCCAATTGAGCACCAATGTGATGCGCCAGACAAAAGTCCAATCCATGGTGGACCCACCCCACATCTCAGATCATCTAAAAGATCTGCTGCTAACCCGGTGCCAGACACCACAGCAAACCCCTAGAGGTGGTTGCACAAGAGCAACCCAAATCCTAGATGGATTTAATGTTAATGATGTTTTTAATGATATGACTGATTGGTGTATATCTTATCTTTTTATATTCTACTACTACTAATAATAATAATATTAACACTATACCATAAAGTATGCAGTGAGTAGAAAGTGTTCTACAAATCAAAGCTGTTAAAGTCTTTTATACGTTACATTCTTGACTGTTTTCCTGATGAAGCTTTGCGTAATGTTGGCATGATTGCTTCAGTTACATGAGGAAACCTGATGAATAATAAGGAAAATGTTTTAATGTTCAAGCCCGAGTACTTTGTCTGCTGTTGCATGAAAAAATATTATTTAGAGAGCATTAATGTGGCTGTGGACACAGTTTTACCATAATCCTATTCTAATGTTCAAACACAGAACATTTTGAATAATACACAGTGTACAGTACAAGTACAATACTTTATAGTCACCGCCTCATTTATAGTATAGTGTTAAAGTCATTGCTAATATATATTTTTAATTAGTAGAAAATAAACATAATGTATATGTACAGGAAGAAATGATTCTGTAAATTATAGGAGGAAAATATTACTGTGTAAGCTGGGTACAAACTGTCATTGCAAATGAATGTAACCATGTTTTTACTTTACCTTATATACATATGGAGCTTATGTTAATAATTATTATGAGATGTTGAGAGAGGAGTGTCGATTGAATAAAAGCAAAATAAAAAAAAAAAAAAAGTGAGCTGGCATCACATCTCCCCCTGGTGGGAACTGCAACCATCAGTCTGTCATCAGACTGTCTTAGAATTTAAAGTGTATGGTGTTTACGAACATTCCTGCACAAGCATTTCAACTCAGGAATGGCTCAGCTTAGGGACCATGGTTGTGTACTACGGACTGTGCAAGAAACCTCAGTTAAATCACACAGAGAGAGAATGAGTGCAGGACGTTTATACACTGCTAATATTTATTGTTTAATTGTGTGCGTCTCTCGTGTTTCAGACATGTCCAATCTCCAGTATAGTGACAGGAGCTTGTGATCCAGACTTCACTAAGCATCCACTCATCAGGTAAATCTGATTAGTGTGAACTCAAATGTACTGTATTCTTGCAAAGCAGTGAACCGACTAACAAACTGGCCCCAAATCAGTCAATATGATACTGTATTAATATGATTACCCAAAATGAATAAAGTTTCTCTTATTGTCTGGGGGAAATTATAATGTGTGTAATGCTTATTTTATACAAAGAAGGATTTTCTCATTTTGCCAATAATTCTGGAGACACTGTACTGTTTTGCTGTATTTCGCACCATGCTTACGTGCCTGTGAGTCCCTGTGAGAGTGTCATGGCTTACCTGACTCCCAAAGCTAACAGCTCTTCCAATACTCACTCTCAAATCTCTGCAGGTTCAAGGAAGACAAAGCAAACTACTCTTTGAGCACAGACGATCCTATGATTTTGAACACCACACTGGATGATGACTACCGGGTTGCGAAGCAGTCCATGGGCTTTACTGAGGAAGAGTTTATGCGGCTGGTGAGAGACCTTTTTCCCCCTTGTCTTATTTAGTATGAACTCTCTAAACAACTTGGATTTTGGTTAGTTTTGGGGGAAATGTAGATTTAGATCATCTAACACAACCTAGGTCAATGTAAAAAGATAATCAAATTTATATTAGTCGCTAATCCACAGACCTATGCCAAAGTCTTGAGCCATCCCTTATTTCATCATATTTTGCCTCCAAAGAGCCAGGCTTTATATTTTTTATGTTGTCTCGAGGAAGAGTTCTCCAGACTTCTTGTGTTTTGTTTGTTAAGCCACATAGTGACCTATGAATCATTCAAGCATAAAAGCCATCTAACTTAAGGCATGAACCAGTGAGAATCAGGTGCAGATGATGACCGGTGATTAGGCCAGTGATTAGTATACTGGTGGTGATTAATTTTAAGTGGTTGAAACAGACGAGAGGGAAAATAAGGCTGCTGCTGAGGTTTTTACATACTGTAAATCAACCCTTTTTTTTTTATTGTACTGTATCTGTAGGCACTTTGCAGCCTGTCACAGAAAATTATTTGTTCACATTTCTTTAATTTAATCTGCATCATGTAATTTACATGGGTGAGTCAAAAATTCTCCATCCTCTGGCTGTAGAATTGATTTAAATTCACTTTTAGAAAAGACAATTTTCCGACATACCCTAATCATTTTGCTTTTCAATACACTTTGCCCATCTGTCAACAAGTTTTCATGTTCCTCCAGGTAAAAAAATGTTTTAGGCGGAGCTGCGAGTCACCAATGCACCACTGTCTACACTTATTAATCAGAAGTGAATCTTCGTCCTTGTAGGGCTGCTTTCATGGGACCAAATAGGTGCAAGTCTGACAGAGAAAGATCAGAACTATAGGGAGGATGTTTTAACAACTCAAAACGAAGTTTTGACAGTGTGAACAGCATTGTCATGCAAGATCACACAGTCCTCGGATATCAGTCCTCTGTGTATTCCAAAGTTTAAGCTTCAGCTCTTCAATAAGCGTCTCATTGTAACGAGTGCTGATGAATGTTGAACCTTTTTCCTGATAATGTTCCAATACTGTTCCTTGAGAATCCCGGAAAACTGTAAGCATCGATTTTCCTGCTGATGGTTGACTTTTTGACTTTTTCCTGGTTGCGGTATGAGGATGTTTCCGTTACATACTCTGCCGTTTACTCGCAGACTCGTAGTGGTGAATCCACATCTCATCATCAGTAATGAGTCTCTTAAAGAAACGTTCACCTTCCTTAGAGTATCGGTGCAAATTCTGTTTGCAGATATCCAAAAACTTTTGTTTATGCTATTCCATGAGTTGTTTCGGCACCACGTAAAATACAATACTGTATTTTTATTGACTTATAGTTAAGGTTCAGGTTATAAAATATGCACAAATCAAGTTAGTTTCTGCAGTTACTTTCTATTTCTTAAAGCTAACAAGAAGATCTGCAACCTGTTATGTTTCTATGAAACTAAAAAGCAGAAGCTGACCTACTCTAAAGATGTTGATTTGGTGGGAAAATATCACCATTACAAATCACTGACACTGGATAAAAGTCGGGGGGAAAAATTAAATCCCTGTGTCTGAACAGAAATCTTTGCCATACTGTTTGTTTCTTTGTTGTGATACTGCCATACCATAGTCACTGTGAATAAGGTGTTGCATATTATTAATTTATTTATCTAAAATATTAATCTAAACCTGTGATTTGAATTACAGCTTACTCTATTTTCAGAGCAGTCATTATACAGTGAGTTTTATGAAAATTTATCATACTGTAAGTCTTGAACACTCCTTATTAAAAAATCTATCAATACTGGTAAAACTGACCAATGGGATTTAAGAATTTAACAACTGCACGCCAGTATAAAGTAACTTACAGAAGCCATAGGTTTCCGTGCTGATACAGGGATATCTAATACATTCAATAAGAATTAAACAATTATAAAACAAACTCAGTCTGGCAAATAATCCTACTTTGCTCTTATTTCTGTTTTGCAGAACATAAATGCAGCCAAGTCATGCTTCTTGCCCGAAAAGGAGAAGAAGGACTTACTGAATCAGCTCTACGAGGCGTACGGCATGATCAATGACACTAGCTTCTAGTCACAGATCAGCTAACCCCAAAGCGGACCGAGCCTTTCCGGGACAAACCCACAGGAACTCAATCCCATAAATAAGCCCTCTAACTAACAGAGAGCATTCCCTTCTTCTTTGTTTACCATACAGTAATTAAATAACATATATTTTAGTAAGTAGCATATTTTAAAAAAATTTTTTTACTGACATGTTAAGGAAACACCTCAGGTAACAAACCTAAACACACATAAAACACAGTGAATATTAACTAGATAAAGCAATGAAACACGAATCCTTGTGGCGTCGTGGCTGCAGTGCAGACACTTTTACAGCACATTACAGCAGGTCAGAACACGTCCATAAATCTCTCGTATGGCAAAATAAATATAAAATCAATAGCTGGAATTAGAATCTAGAAAAAAAAAATTTATGTAAAAAGAAAAAAAAAATGTTAAAGCTATTAAGTTAGGAATTATTGGCACCCTTCATAAAGCTTGTTGGTGATGTTTGAGGGGTGTTTGGTGAAACCAGAGGTGAAATTGCAGTATTTTAAAAAGAATGTACCATTTAAAATATACTGCATTCTGTTTGTATGTTTAAAAAAAAAAGATTTTTTTTTTATAAAGGGTGCCAACATTTTTAGAGGGTAGTGTACTCCTCCATATCTGATTAATCAATTGTATGTAATAATAATACTAATACATGTTAGAAATTTTTAATATGATAACATTTCTCAATGTTCTTTTAAAAACAAATTAGATGTTGTATTTTCTAATATTGTTAATGTTTGTAAATCTGTTTTAACACAACACACATTTTAACAAAATGACTGAAGATATGTGTTTTAATATACGTGTTTAAAAGTTCGGGTACATTAATAAATCAGACAGTGTGTGGGCCGGTCCTTGTTCATAACAGTGTTGGTGTGTGTTGCATAAAAAGCTGCATTATTGCACTAAATAGGATTCGGCCCTCAGTTTTTCTCTCTCTTGATCTAGATATATAAGGGGCGATCAAGTGAAACCTAGATTAGTGATGGCATTTCTCCTTACAGAAGACTTCAAGTACAGAACAGTGATGAGGCGTAGCTGCAGTAAAACCCATGAATGGTGCAAACATTTTAAAGAAGGATGTAATTAACGATCCCAACCGAGGTGACTCAGAGCACACTGGAGTCGTTCCCGTGAACATTAACGGAGTTAAGTGCCTGATCCTTGAAAATCCACCAATAACTTGTCACCAACAAAAGAGACGCATCTGTCTGTAGGAACTGTGCACACATTCACCAACACCTCTTGCACATTACAAGAAATCATCTGGGAGTTATTGCCACGTCCACCGCACAGTCCTGACCTCAATCACTCCAACCCAGTTCCACATCTTTGGGACATTAAAGGAGTTCCTGTGAGGCCAGTGTTTCAGATGAGATGCAGGCAGTCTGAACATGGCTTCGGCATACTGAGAAATCTTTCTACATTTGTGGTTTCCAGTACTAGTGAAACGCCGGGATCATTAGTGTATTAGTATAGCAGGGCATTTATATATATATATATATATATATATATAGAGAGAGAGAGAGAGAGAGAGAGAGAGAGAGAGATAAAGGAAGTTTTTACTTATAGCTGTGTCCTCTTATTCCGCACAATCAAAAATCCCGATGTGACTTGAACGTCCCTTGTAGAATTGCTGTGATTAGCATTTGTGAATGATTGATAAGGATTAATACAGGACATGCATTTTTACAATATGCCCATTTTTCCTGCAAAAGCCTATTTTACCAGGAATTACTTTATCAACTGACTTTTCATAAAAAAATTAGAAAAAAAAGTTTCAGACCAAGTGAATGTGACATTAAGCCATTTTGTCAGGAGACACTTGACACAGAGTCAGAGTAATACACAATTTTGCAATGTGTGGGGTGATTAACAATGTTTCATTCATTTCACTTGATTTACTCTTTTTGCCATTAACATGTGTTACTTATTAAAGATTCCTTAAACTATGTCATCAGGAAACAGATTTATGTATTTCTTATATCTATACATAATATAATACTGCATTTATTCTTTTTTTAAATGAAACACCTTTTGTCTGCTTCCTGTGCAGTTTAAATCTTCATGGTAATATTTTGTACAGTAATTTCCATTTGAAAGAAGCTCTCTCTTTCTAACCTTTAAAATGACTTTAAAGCACAGTTGATATAAATTGAATTGTTTTTAGGATTGAGGTTGTACTTTGGATTAAAATCATTCAGTTTGAGTGACTTGTTAAGCAGGATAATAACTGAACTCAGAAATAAATATTAATAACTTTGATGGTGGTTTATGACTTTCAGTACATTCACTAAATTTAAAAATCAAAATGGTACTTTGGGAAACACTGCTGATACTGAATCTCTCTCGGTTTTGTTGTATTTCCTTGTATTTCCACAAGGGGGCAGACTACATCAACTATAGCTACTTAAATATTAAGAATTAGGTTTGTATTATGTAATCACAAGCAACAACCAAGACATCATCTCTTTGCCTCTTTTTTATGTGCATTCTTTCTTCATTTTTATACAAAGGTTTTATTAGAAATTATATTATAGAAAGCATTAACTTGAATGAAAAGTACAGTATAATCTTAGAAACATTTACATGTCTTTCAGAGTTTCTTAGCCTTTTGGGGGGGAAATCTGTGGGAAAATGATTAATTTGGGAGAAAAATCCATCAGTCTGTACATTTTCAGGAGGGATTAGAGATGAGGACAATCTGACTGTGAACATGTATTTGCTTACATTAGCAAATGAACCTAAAAAAAAAAAATGCATCATTTTGCATATTAAAAGTTTAAAATACTGAACATTTGCTTTCTTTGTTGAAAAATGTTGAAATTCTAAAACTTTCTAGAAACAACAAAATAAATAAATAAAAACATGGTCTCACAATGGGGTTCTTTCTACCCCACTGTACAGATGTGTGTATTTACTTCAGTTATGGCAACTCCCAGATATCCATTAACTATCCCATGTTTAAGAAATATGAAAACAAGCAAGTTTAAAAAAACAACAACTTGAAGACACTGTGAGAGGGATAACTGGTTTGGAAGAGTGTGGCATACGTCACACTTTTCACTCTTTATAGGTTTCCTAGGCAAATAGATAGATAAATAAAAGAATGAGGCACATGTACAGTGATCAGCCATAACATTATGACCACTTGCCTGATATTGAGTCAGTCTCTGCCTTTGCCACCGAAGCACCTTTCTATTGGAACCAGCTTTCACCTTTTCTTCAATTTTATCTACTGTACATTAGCGCTTCTATTGGATCGGACTACACAGGCCAGCCTTCACTCCCCATGTGCGTCAGTGAGCCTTGGCCACACACAACAGACGACATCAAGCACAGTACCGTGATGAGACTCTTAGCCACAGTAAAACATGTGAACTGTGCAAACATTTTAAAGAAGGCCGTACCTTCACACATTCACAATGATGATCCTGGTTTTATTCTTGAAAGTCGACATGTACTTGGCATCAGCTTGCGGAAGAGTCGTATCTATCTGTGGGAACTGTACAGTACACACAATATTCACCAACACCATTTGCACATTACAGGAACTCGGCAGAGAGTTATTGCCACATTCCGCGAACAGTCGTGCCAGTGTGTGTCGAGAGAGGAGGCTTCGGACATCACACTGTGCATTTGGCTTTTCTGATGTGTCATGTAGAACCAAAGTTATTTACCAAGTTATTACTTTTAAAATGTGTAAATTGTACTGCAGCTGGAATATACTCACAAAATGCGCATATTATTATTATTATTATTATTATTAGGACACTGATACAAACTAAAACCTAAAAATTAATCTGTGCTATTTATTTTTTGCTCAGTCACGTGTGTATAATTGGTTAAAGTTAAATAAAATTCTAATTATCATATTGTCTCTGTTGTCCTGAAAAAATATGGATACGTCACTTTATATTGAATAATCTTGACCACATATACAAATACTGTGTTAAAGGTCATATGTGTTTATTGTTTGTTGTATGAAGTAGACCACTTTTGTGCTGGTCCGTTACGCTGGCTACCACCACAAGTATCATGTCCACCCATCCATCCATCCATCCATCCATCCATCAGTCCATCCATCCATCCACCACTGCAGTCCAACTAGGGACCGTGGAGGCCAGTGGTGACCATTGAATTTATTTCTATTTTTACAATAGCGGTAGGATCTCCGGTCAACATTCACATGCGCTTTCACGCACTTCGGGCAATTAGAGAACGCCAATTAGCCTAATCTTCATGCTGCACCACACTGTATATCTCAGTGCCTTATTTTTAAACTCAAACTTCAGGAAAATTTTTTTTATTTTTCCTATTCCTATTTTTGGACACTGATTTCAAAAATAAAATAAATAAAACCCCTTTTGTGTCTGTTTTTGTTGTCTACTTTACTGAGCTGGTGGGAAAAGCATGGCATTTTGTAAGTCTGTTTTTAGCAGCGGGTTGGAAAGATAAATACTCTCCAGAACAGCCCCGCGGTCTGACATGGTGGTTTTCAGCTTAATTGCATGGTTGCTCAAAGCCTCTGCTTAAATTTGATAGCACTGAAAGCGAATGCAAATGCTTTCTAAAGTTCCCTCCCAACCGTCTCCATAGAGATCCAAGCGGAAACAGGCCTCCCATAGACCGAGACAAGTGCAGTGCCGCAGATTAGCAGACTAAAGAGGAGGGCGCCTCGACAGCTGTAAAGTGAGATGGAAAATAATGGTTACTGTACTTAAGTACTATTTTGGAAGATTTCTGCTTTATTTAAATTGCTAAGAGAAGAAGGGAAAAAAAAGTTTTTGTTGTAGGAACCCCTGATAAGGGTGTGGCACAGCGGACCATCCCATCACACAATTGACCACACAAGGTTTTACACCGGATGCCCTTCCTGACACAACCATCCAATTTCCATCCTACCACTGAGCCACCAATGTCTCCATCATGACCTTTAAAGTACTCGTAAATCTCATAGATTTGGGGTTGTCTTTTTTTCTCTCATTGCTTTTTTAAATAAAAAAATTAAAGTATATTAATTAAGTTTACTCAGTTAGTTATAGTTAATATTTAACTGCCTATTTAATTAGCTAACTAATTAAGCATTGTACTTCTTGCATCACATCTGAAATGAGGCCTCCCAGGAACTCCTTTAAAGGCCCAAACATGTGGAACTGGCTTAGAGCGAGGTCAGGTCTGTACGGCGGACGTGGCAGTAACTCTCAGCCAGGTTCCTGTAACGTGTAAATGGTGTTGGAGAACGAAAGTGTGTACAGTTCAACACGTTTTATGTCGATCTTCAAGGATCAGGGATTCCACTCGCTGAACGTTCATGGGAACGAATGCAGTGTGAGGTGAGCCACCTCGGCCGGGATCGTCATACACAGGCGTACAGCTCTCTTTAAAACGCTTGCAGCATTCAGATGTTTTAAGACGCTTATCACCGTACTGAGCTTCAAAAGTCTTCTGTTTTATGCTTTCATTCACAAGAATTTTTTTTACTAAAATAAGCACTTTTTCCACCTCTAGTCGCAAATTGATTTAGAAATTTACGACCGTTGAGAAATAACTCAATTAGATGTAGTAGGCGGCACGGTGGTGTAGCGGTTAACACTGTCGCCTTGCACCTCCAGGGTCCGGGTTCGATTCCCGTCTCTGTATGCATGGAGTTTGCATGTTCTCCCCGTGCTTGGTGGGTTTCCTCCGGGTACTCTGGTTTCCTCCCACGGTCCTAAGACCTCCGAAGGATTGGCACCCTCGTGCCCTAAGCTGCCTGGGAAAGGCTCCAGCGGTAAAGACAATGGGAGAGTGTGTACATGTACAGTACTATTGGTAGCACAGGGCACAGTGAGAGCCTCTGGATTCAAAAAGAATATGCAGAATATGTGAAAAAAAAAATTGGGGGGGCGGATATGACCGATCATAAAGTAATACTTTTTTTTTTATTTATTTTTTTATTACTTTATTACTTTTTGATTCATTTATTTACATTTAATTATTTAAATTGTTTACATTTTTTAA
Organism: Clarias platycephalus; assembly: GCA_030068275.1. Lineage (NCBI taxonomy): Eukaryota > Metazoa > Chordata > Actinopteri > Siluriformes > Clariidae > Clarias > Clarias platycephalus. The sequence continues at coordinate 20,090,816 of JAQQZT010000015.1, read as the reverse complement.
GTAAAAGTAAATAGTAAAATAGTAAAAATGTTGCTATTCCCTTTATAATCCTACAGGTGGTGCGCTCTAAACTATTCACACATTGACAGGCAGTACAGCATCCTGTGTGGTAAGAGTGAATTATTTGTTCAAGTTGTTTTTAATCTATTCATTTAAGTAATTTAAGGATAGTGTTGAGATCTAGACAGTTATTATTGTGCAATAATGTGACTGTTTTGAAGCAACATCATCCCTGTAATCACCTGATCTAAATATCTGATCTTGAAATACTGTACATTTGAATGGTTGAAATGAGCTCGAGTGTAGTCAGTGTCCCGGTTTTCGGGGCTTTGGAACGACTGCTGCACATACTGTATCATCCAGGACTGGGCTGACGTGGCTGAATACTAAGCCATGTGGAAGGTAAAAGATCAGTCAAATAATCCTAGAGAAAAATAAAAGGTAAACCAGGAAAAGGATACAACAAAACAGCCGAAATTTTTTAAATTCCAAACTCTTTTGTTCAAACTCTGATACAGGAGAGGAGAATTAGAGATGCTGTTGATAAGAAGCCAATGTCAAGTAGAAGAGCAAATATTTCAGAAACTGTTTGGCATGCAAAGAGAAACCCGCAAACAACTACAGCTGAAACACAGGATTATCTGGGGGAAAAAAAGTGGTGTGACTGTTTCAAGATGCACAATAGGAAATGCTTAAACAAACATGGGCTGCATGGTGGAGCTGCCAGGAAAAAGATGTACTGTACCAATGACGCAAAACAGCCCGCTTACGTTATACCAAACAGCACCTCAAAACACGATGCTGGCACAAAGTCATTAGGAGTGATGAAACCAAAACTGAACTATTTGGCCAAAGATCTAAAAGCTATATTTGGAGAAAAGTGATTAAAATATACCATGGGGGTGAAGAATGCAACATGTTATCAAAAAATACTGGAGGCCAATTTGTCTTCATCAGTCCAGAAGATTTGCATGGGGCATACTTTGAATTCCAACATGACCGTGATCCAAAGCACAAAGCCAAGAGGAGCCTGCAATGGCTACAATGGGAAAATGTGAAAGTTCTGGAGTGGCCTTCACAGTCTCCTGTCTCACAGTCTCTTAATGTCATTAAGACTCTTTTGGGAGATCCCAAAAGAGATGCAAAATGCTCATGCAGGACAACCGAGAGATTTACAGGTCCTAGAAGCTCTTGGCCAAGATGAATGGGCAGCTGTACAACCTGAGAAAATGAGGGTGTGCAGAATTTTTAGCAAGAGACCATCAAATTATTTTATTTATGATTGTGCTCTTTTGTGATGCCTTACAGTTGACAACAGGAAATTGACTCGTGCGCGTCTTAAAATGCTTCGTCAGAGTATGTAAACCTATGAGCCGAACTATACATCTATATTAGAAGCCTGCTACATCTTGGCATCTTGGGGGAAAGTGTGGGGGGGTGTTTCAGAGGAACCAATTCAGTCATCATGGCACTCCAAAATTAATTTTCTTTTTTCTTTTTTGCAAAAAAGAGTAAAGAACGGAAACATCCTCAAAATTGCTGACCAAGAATTTATCCAAAAGTCAACCATGAGCTGGAAAATTGATGCTTACAGTTTTTTGGGATACTCAAGGGTCGTTATTGGAACATTATCAGGAAAAGGTACATCAATTAACAATGCTCGTTACAACGAGATCCTTTTTAAAGAGCTGAAGCCTAAACTTCAGGTTAAACACAGGGGACTGCTGGCCGAGGCCGCTGTGATCATGTGATGCATGTTTGCGCACTTCTGCCCACACGCTGCAAAAAGTTCATTTTGAGGTGTTAAAGCATCCTCTTTATAGTCCTGATCTTGCTACATCGGACTTTCACCTACTTGGTCCCCTGAAAGCAGCCCTATGAAAACAAAGTCACTTCTGATGAAGAAGTGAAGACAGCAATGCATTTGTGGCTCGCAGATCAACCTACAGTAAAAAAAATTTTTATGAGCGAATACGTACAGTAAGCTTGTTAACAGATTGAATTGAAAAGCAAGAAGATTGTCAGAACATTATGTAGTTGTCGTTTCCAAGAGTTAATTAAAATAAATTCTACAGCCATAGATTAGATAGATAGATATATTAGACAGAGTACTTTATTATTAATCCCAAATGGAAATGGTATAAATTTGTGCACACAAGTGAGTGCAGATCATTTTTGACTCACTTTCGTAGAATCTGAATATTTATAAAATCATGACACTAACGAATCACAATACAAATTGAATCAGCACCTAGAAATCGTCATAATATAATCTCAGCTGCTCCGCGACGATTCCATCCCTAATGCATAGTGGCCAGTGCACACGCTTCTGAAAGCAGTCTTATGATCTGGAGTTGCTTCAGTTGCTCAGGTCGAGGCTCAGCCATGTCATGTGGCAATAAAATGAAGTCAGCTGACAACCTGAATGAACTGAATGACCAGGTTATCACATCTGTGGAGGTTTTCTTCCCTAATTGCACAAAAAATGGTGACCAATTTTGGGCCAGATGTTGCATTTTTCTTATGATCAGGGGTGGTGCTGTTGCACAGGGTTTAAGATTTTTATCCAAACCTAATAATCTGATATTTTAGCCTTAGTCGTGCTCAAAGCTACAGTTATGAATTAGATATACAGTGGAACCTCGGATTACGAGCAATGCGGTTTACGAGTGTTCTGCAAGACGAGCAAAGATTTTTTATAAATTTTGACTTGAAAAACGAGCATTGTCTTGGTTT